>JAMPIV010008400.1:20000-365000 GCA_024509875.1 Oreohelix idahoensis
GCATATGGGGATCAAAAGAACATTGTTTCGTGTTACGTCACAATTTTATTGGCCTGGGGTTAATAAAGATACAAAGTTATACTGCAAATCATGTACAACATGCCAAGGTATAGCACGTAAGGGCAGGTTCCATACGGCACCCTTAAAGATTACAGACGTGCCTGAGAGACCTTTCAAAAAGATTGCAGTAGATATAGTGGGTCCGTTATCAATTGTTTCAAATAATGGATTTCGTTATATTTTAACTTGCGTAGATCTTTGCACGCGTTGGCCAGAGGCCATACCATTGAAAACCATCACAACTGCATCTGTGTCTGATGCATTATTTTCGATATTTTGTCGAATCGGTTTTCCGGAAGATATTTTGTCAGATCAAGGATCACAATTTACTTCCAACATCATGAGGGATTTAAAATCCATGTTATCTGTTCACCACTCGTTTTGTAGTGCGTATAGGCCCCAATCAAACGGTGTGTGCGAGCGCTACAATAGCACTCTAAAACAGATGTTATCTAAGATAACTGAAGAATGCCCTCGTGAATGGGACAGGCTTCTGCCGGCGGCCCTGTTTGCTTTTCGTGAAGTGCCCCACGAAAGCACGGGGTGGTCTCCGTTCGAATTGGTTTATGGTTCGAATCCTCGCGGACCAATGATGATACTCAAGGATTTGTTGATTGGAGCATCAATTGATACAGCCACTCGAAACAGCTACGAGTTGGTTATTGATCTCCGACAACGAATCATCGATGCGTGCACTTATGCATCCCAGAGTATAAAATCAGCCACTCAACGATCAAGATTATTACATAATCAAAAGAGAATATTTAGATCCTTCAAACCAGGGGGAAAAGTTTGGTTGTTGCTACCTCATAACGATAACAAATTACTGATATCATGGCAAGGTCCATTTGATGTTATCAAACAAGTCACAGATGTTGACTACTCAGTGAACGTTAGAGGTAAAATCAAAACCTTCCACGTCAACATGCTAAAATTAGCGGTTGAAAGACCACAGGAATTAATTCCTGTTATTAACTCTCTTGATGATTCTTCACATCATACTGCTTCTTTTGCAGTTGTTCATGAAGAAGATACCACTTCGTCTATCCCTTTACAATTCCAACTACCTTCTTTGCAATCATCGGAATCTTGGAAAGATGTGACTATTTCTTCTTCACTGTCTTCTTCTCAACAAGATCAAGTTCGGGATATTCTTATTTCTTTCAATGATGTTCTCACCGACCTTCCAGGTCAGACATCGCTTATATCCCATGATATTACTCTTACTGATTATAAACCTATCAAACTTAGACCCTATCCTATATCTTTACACCACAAAGATAGGGTAGAAAAAGAGTTAAAGGAGATGATACGTTTAGGTGTGATATCTCCTTCGGAATCACCATATGCATTCCCAATGGTGATTGTTAAAAAGAAGGATGATTCTTTACGTATTTGTATTGATTTTAGGCGATTGAACAAAATTACAATCACAGACGGTGAGCCTATGCCACTTTTAGATGATCTTTTGTCAGAATTATCTAATGCTACTTTCTTTAGCAAACTAGATCTCTCTAAAGGCTACTGGCAAATTCCTCTTGCCGAAAATGCCAAACCTTACACAGCTTTCACAACTCCTTTTGGGCTCTACCAATGGAATTATATGTGTTTTGGGTTGGTAATTGCGCCAGCGACGTTTGTGCGCATGATGCGCCGCCTTCTTGGCGATCGTAAAGATGTCATCACGTACATCGATGACATCTGCCTCTTTCATGACTCGTGGGAAGACCATATTGATGGTTTAACTTCCCTTCTACATACGTTACGTATGCATGGTTTGACTGTGCGACCTTCAAAGGTCCAAATAGGTTGTCAGGAAATTTCTTTTCTTGGTCACCGAATAGGTAACCACAAACTGTATCCTGACGACAATACAGTCAAAAGAATTCTTGAGATTTCTACCCCTTCAACTAAGAAACAAGTTAGAAGCCTTTTAGGCCTGATAAACTATTACCATAAGTTCATTCCGCATTTCGCACAACTATCTACACCTTTGTCCGCACTGTTGACCAAAGGTAGTCCTAATAAGGTACGTTGGGACAAAGATTGCGAAAGCGCTTTGGTAACAATTAAGAAATTATTTAGCAATGCACCTATTTTGTTATTACCGAATATACGTATTCCATTCATTCTGCAATCAGATGCCTCGAGCTACTCCATGGGTGGCTGTTTGCTGCAATGTTACAAGGAAACACTCCATCCATGTTTCTATGTGTCGAGGAAACTGACTCCGGCTGAACAAAAGTATGCGACAGGTGAACGTGAGCTCCTGTCCATCGTCTGGTGCCTGGAGAAGCTAGCAAGATACCTCATCGGCACACATTTTTTTATCATGACAGACCATAGTCCTCTTACTTACATAACAGCTAGGACTATGCGTAACGCTAGAATACACCAATGGTACTTGTTGATTAAAGAATTTTCATTTACGATTCTGCCCATTGCTGGATCAGACAATAACTTGGCAGATCTTTTATCGCGCAACGTCTCTGAGAAGAAATTGAATTAACTCTTTAGTCACCATGTTGACAAGTGCTATTATTAATGTTATAAAATTTAATGTGTCTACTTAATGATTATGATGTTTATAAGTAAGTAGTACTAATATTGATATGTTCGGAAGACGAGCGTCTTCTCCATCACTATCATCCGTGCCACAAGTGTCACGTTTGGAAGTGAGGGGGATGATGTTGAGGATTGCTTCATGTCTGCAGCATGGCGCATTCCTCAAACGATTATATCTCCGCGACTGATGTCGATGATTGTTTCATGCTTACAGACATTTGGATTTGTGCTCGATCCGAATGGCTGTATCATGGAACACCTCAAACGAATAGAGATATATCTCATCGACCGATGTCGATGATTGTTGCATGTGTGCAAGCATATGAGTTTGGCCGACTCGAATTGCTGCACCATGGAACATCGCAATTGAATATAGTAACGACAAGTATGCATATCACTATGCATGACGCGTATGTCTTTGTAAGGTCATTCGACGTGTGGGCTTCGGCCCCAACGGCAGCGTATGGCATGTGTGGCCATTGCCACTATACATTCGACTTGTGGGTTTTGACCCGAACGGCAGTGTGTTTCAGAAGTGTGGCCATTGCCACTTATACTGTGTGGTATATCCACTTTTTAATTGTGTGGCTGGGAAGCCATTTGAGCAGTGTATTTCTTGAACCAAACGTAAGTCGTCGTATGAATAACGCAGTTTGCATAATTATGGCAGATTAGCCTGGCGTGGTATGCCAAAGGAACATTATGTTACTAGCAATAGTGTAAGACTAGTATAGATGGATATTGTACAGCTAGCGGCAAGCGTGAGCCTAGTGTAATGGATATTAAACGACTAGCAGTAGACGTAAGCCTAGCATTATAAGTGTATTGCAGAATTAGCAGGATAGTTAAGTCTAGTGCAAAAGGCTATTGTATAAACTAGCGACGGGAGTAAGTCTAGTTAGCCTCTGAATTTATGCCAAAGGACATTGGCCGTTAAAAGGAACTGACATCTAACCAGAACTCTAGATCATCATGAGGGATTTAGAATCCATGTTATCTGTTCACCACTCGTTTTGTAGTGCGTATAGGCCCCAATCAAACGGTGTGTGCGAGCGCTACAATAGCACTCTAAAACAGATGTTATCTAAGATAACTGAAGAATGCCCTCGTGAATGGGACAGGCTTCTGCCGGCGGCCCTGTTTGCTTTTCGTGAAGTGCCCCACGAAAGCACGGGGTGGTCTCCGTTCGAATTGGTTTATGGTTCGAATCCTCGCGGACCAATGATGATACTCAAGGATTTGTTGATTGGAGCATCAATTGATACAGCCACTCGAAACAGCTACGAGTTGGTTATTGATCTCCGACAACGAATCATCGATGCGTGCACTTATGCATCCCAGAGTATAAAATCAGCCACTCAACGATCACGATTATTACATAATCAAAAGAGAATATTAAGATCCTTCAAACCAGGGAAAAAAAGTTTGGTTGTTGCTACCTCATAACGATAACAAATTACTGATATCATGGCAAGGTCCATTTGATGTTATCAAACAAGTCACAGATGTTGACTACTCAGTGAACGTTAGAGGTAAAATCAAAACCTTCCATGTCAACATGCTAAAATTAGCGGTTGAAAGACCACAGGAATTAATTCCTGTCATTAACTCTATTGATGATTCTTCACATCATACTGCTTCTTTTGCAGTTGTTCATGAAGAAGATACCACTTCGTCTATCCCTTTACAATTCCAACTACCTTCTTTGCAATCATCGGAATCTTGGAAAGATGTGACTATTTCTTCTTCACTGTCTTCTTCTCAACAAGATCAAGTTCGGGATATTCTCATTTCTTTCAATGATGTTCTCACCGACCTTCCAGGTCAGACATCGCTTATATCCCATGATATTACTCTTACTGATTATAAACCTATCAAACTTAGACCCTATCCTATATCTTTACACCACAAAGATAGGGTAGAAAAAGAGTTAAAGGAGATGATACGTTTAGGTGTGATATCTCCTTCGGAATCACCATATGCATTCCCAATGGTGATTGTTAAAAAGAAGGATGATTATTTACGTATTTGTATTGATTTTAGGCGATTGAACAAAATTACAATCACAGACGGTGAGCCTATGCCACTTTTAGATGATCTTTTGTCAGAATTATCTAATGCTACTTTCTTTAGCAAACTAGATCTCTCTAAAGGCTACTGGCAAATTCCTCTTGCCGAAAATGCCAAACCTTACACAGCTTTCACAACTCCTTTTGGGCTCTACCAATGGAATTATATGTGTTTTGGGTTGGTAAATGCGCCAGCGACGTTTGTGCGCATGATGCGCCGCCTTCTTGGCGATCGTAAAGATGTCATCACGTACATCGATGACATCTGCCTCTTTCATGACTCGTGGGAAGACCATATTGATGGTTTAACTTCCCTTCTACATACGTTACGTATGCATGGTTTGACTGTGCGACCTTCAAAGGTCCAAATAGGTTGTCAGGAAATTTCTTTTCTTGGTCACCGAATAGGTAACCACAAACTGTATCCTGACGACAATACAGTCAAAAGAATTCTTGAGATTTCTACCCCTTCAACTAAGAAACAAGTTAGAAGCCTTTTAGGCCTGATAAACTATTACCATAAGTTCATTCCGCATTTCGCACAACTATCTACCCTTTGTCCGCACTGTTGACCAAAGGTAGTCCTAATAAGGTACGTTGGGACAAAGATTGCGAAAGCGCTTTGGTAACAATTAAGAAATTATTTAGCAATGCACCTATTTTGTTATTACCGAATATACGTATTCCATTCATTCTGCAATCAGATGCCTCGAGCTACTCCATGGGTGGCTGTTTGCTGCAATGTTACAAGGAAACACTCCATCCATGTTTCTATGTGTCGAGGAAACTGACTCCGGCTGAACAAAAGTATGCGACAGGTGAACGTGAGCTCCTGTCCATCGTCTGGTGCCTGGAGAAGCTAGCAAGATACCTCATCGGCACACATTTTTTTATCATGACAGACCATAGTCCTCTTACTTACATAACAGCTAGGACAATGCGTAACGCTAGAATACACCGATGGTACTTGTTGATTCAAGAATTTTCATTTACGATTCTGCCCATTGCTGGATCAGACAATAACTTGGCAGATCTTTTATCGCGCAACGTCTCTGAGAAGAAATTGAATTAACTCTTTAGTCACCATGTTGACAAGTGCTATTATTAATGTTATAAAATTTAATGTGTCTACTTAATGATTATGATGTTTATAAGTAAGTAGTACTAATATTGATATGTTCGGAAGACGAGCGTCTTCTCCATCACTATCATCCGTGCCACAAGTGTCACGTTTGGAAGTGAGGGGGATGATGTTGAGGATTGCTTCATGTCTGCAGCATGGCGCATTCCTCAAACGATTATATCTCCGCGACTGATGTCGATGATTGTTTCATGCTTACAGACATTTGGATTTGTGCTCGATCCGAATGGTTGTATCATGGAACACCTCAAACGAATAGAGATATATCTCATCGACCGATGTCGATGATTGTTGCATGTGTGCAAGCATTTTAGTTTGGCCGACTCGAATTGCTGCACCATGGAACATCGCAATTGAATATAGTAACGACGTAGTATGCATATCACTATGCATGACGCGTATGTCTTTGTAAGGTCATTCGACGTGTGGGCTTCGGCCCCAACGGCAGCGTATGGCATGTGTGGCCATTGCCACTATACATTCGACTTGTGGGTTTTGACCCGAACGGCAGTGTGTTTCAGAAGTGTGGCCATTGCCACTTATACTGTGTGGTATATCCACTTTTTAATTGTGTGGCTGGGAAGCCATTTGAGCAGTGTATTTCTTGAACCAAACGTAAGTCGTCGTATGAATAACGCAGTTTGCATAATTATGGCAGATTAGCCTGGCGTGGTATGCCAAAGGAACATTATGTTACTAGCAATAGTGTAAGACTAGTATAGATGGATATTGTACAGCTAGCTGCAAGCGTGAGCCTAGTGTAATGGATATTAAACGACTAGCAGTAGACGTAAGCCTAGCATAATAAGTGTATTGCAGAACTAGCAGGTTAGTTAAGTCTAGTGCAAAAGACTATTGTATAAACTAGCGACGGGAGTAAGTCTAGTTAGCCTCTGAATTTATGCCAAAGGACATTGGCCGTTAAAAGGAACTGACCTCTAACCAGAACTCTAGATAGAGATTGTGAACATGTGCTTATGAAATAATGAGAACTCTTACAGATCGTACATGAATGTGATGTGACTTTTGTTCCCATGTAGTTGGTGTCTGCTCATGGTATGAAATTACTAATTAAATATTTTGAGTCGTCAAAATCACAGTCTTATCAACTATCGTATTCGGAGTTGAGTTAAATGCTATTCATCTTCAACTGATCATGACCAGTGATGATTAATGTCTTAACACACTGCATCTCACACTGCCAATATAATCAATAAGACAAGAGACTAACACAGGTCAGTCAAGGGTCGAATATTTAATATGAAACATATTCAGCACAGAATGTATCACAAGGGTTAAGCAGACATTATCGATACCAACGAACAGTATTACGGAATCCTACAAAAGTGATAAGAACCCGAGGGACTTTGACTCTATAAACTGAATACGCATATAATAACTTGGTCATCCTCAAATACTAGAAGTCATCGAAGCACCCAGAACATACTTTAATCCCGAGAATTGCCGTAACATACTTTTATAAAAAATCCTCAATAATGCTTAAAGTAAATTGAGATGAAATACATAGTATCCGTGAGAGACACTCAGTGGAAGGCATCTAGCCTTTGAAAATAAAGTTAGTTAGAAAATTTTTTCACTCGTTGATTACACTGACAAACAACATTTTTCTTTCTTATATAAGAATAAGTGTTCTTAGATCAGTTTCTTGCGCTGATTTCAAATTTGAAATCCGTTTATCTCTATCACGTCGGGTTCTTAAGATATTTGTAAATAAATATATTTTTGGGAAACCGTTATTTGCTCCGTTTCATTTTTACTATATAACTTTTTAAAAATTAATAAAATGCAAAATAATTCTACTTTTTATACTGCTAAAAGATGCATGACATATGTTACGTTATATTCCAAATAGATACTGTATTTTGAAATAATTCTGAGTGAAATATGGCTTCTAGAAGTTGTAGAAATTCGGCTGATTTGTTCTGTTACGTGTGCGGATATTTTACCGATCGTGTTCACCAGAAAAACTTTACACCATTGCTAAAGAAAGCATATGAACTTTATTTCGATTCGAAAGTTGATGATGCAAATAAATCTTGGAAGCCAAATGCAGTTTGTTCGACTTGTACAAATACATTGGCAGGTTGGTTACGAAAATCGCCGAAGCATAAGTCGATGCCTTTTGGAGTGCCAGTAATATGGCGTGAACCGACAAATCACGCTACTGATTGTTAGTTCTGCTTGACAAATATCTATAGTTTCACTTTTAAAACTAGAAAGTCTGTGGTTTATCCAAATATTGAATCGGTTTCGAAACCAGTGCCTCATGATCCAATCACGTGTCCGATCCCAGTTCCACCAGAACAATATCCGTTGGACGTGAATGAACCATCAGAAAGTGATAGTTTACCTGCTTTAGAAACTAATTCTGACTCGGATTATGTACCGGTGAATGATGGTGTTCAGTTAATTAACCATTCAGAACTTTCAGATCTAATACGTGATCTCGCTCTCACCAAAGGACAAGCGGAATTACTCGGTTCGCGACTCAAAGAATGGAATCTTTTAGCGCCCAATACTCCGATATCTAAATTTCGTCATAGACACAGAGAACTTGTTCAATACTTTGAGATGGATGATGACATTTGCTATTGCAAAGATGTAAAAGGTCTAATGGTGCACCTCGGTCATGAGCACATAGTCAACGAATGGCGACTTTTCATCGAATCTTCCAAGACTAGTCTAAAAGCCGTGTTATTGCATAATGGAAATTTATTTTCATCAATTCCAGTTGCCTACTCTGTTCATATGAAAGAAACTTATGACAATATGGCTATACTTTTGGCAAAAATAAAGTACAATGACTATCAATGGCGGATTTGTGGAGACCTAAAGGTCATTGCAATTCTCACGGGCATGCAGACTGGGTATACTAAATTTTGTTGCTTCCTATGTGAATGGGACAGCCGCAACAGACAGGAACATTATGCAAGAAAGGTGTGGCCTATCAGGGATCGTATGCAGCTCGGGCATAAAAATAATACACGAGCCATTAGTTAACAAAGACAGCATCATTTTACCACCGTTACATATAAAGTTGGGGCTCATGAAGAATTTCGTAAAAGCGTTAGATAAAACGAGCAAAGCTTTCACTTATCTTCGAGAAAAGTTTCCGCAAATTAGCGATGCAAAGATTAGCGATGCAAAGATAAAGGAAGGTATCTTTGTAGGACCTCAGATTAGGAAAGTTATTGCAGACAAACAATTCGAGAACTTGTTACATGGTAGTGAACTTCGCGCATGGATGGCATTCAAATCGATCGTCGATAACTTTCTGGGAAATCACAAATCTGTCGACTATGTGCATATTGTTAAGCAGTGCATAGATGCATACAGAATTATGGGCTGTAACATGTCCCTCAAAATCCTTTTGCTCGATTCGCATCTTGACTTTTTCCCTGACAACCTTGGCGAAGTCAGCGATGAACATGGAGAACGATTCCATCAAGATATCGCCGTAATGGAGTCACGTTATCAAGGACGGTGGAGTGTGACCATGCTTGCCAATTATTGTTGGATGCTTCATCGCGATGTACCATATGCCATTCACCGACGAAAGTCGACTGCAAAGAAATTCAAGCCTACATAACTGTTATACTTCTTGTACAAATGATGTTGTAATACTGTATGCGTTGTTAAAAAACTTCAATTGCGTATTTCTAGAGATCCCGACCTGATAGAGAAAAACGGTTTGCAGATTTAAAAACAGCGCATTAAAATTGACCAGAAAAACATAGAAATGTTAGAGAAAGAAAAAAAAAGTTTTTTTTTGTTAGTCAGTGTTATCAAACATACCAAATCTCCCCTTCCTGTAGAATAAAAGATGCGTAGGACTGAGTGATACAAATTAAGGCACCTCTGTAGTGGTATTTGGTGTAGTAAATAAACTAACCCCGAAAATAAATGTTGTGGAGACAAAATGTTTGGATATAAGACTGGCGTGTTAAAGACTCTGTACTCCATTTCCAACACACAGAAAGAGAGGAGACGCCAAATAGGAGATTGTGATAAATTTAACCGTGATACAACGTTAAAATATCTCCAAAGATAAAATGTAGGGATAAAAATAATGCGTAAGCTACTAGAAGACATGATCGCCCATGCCGCGGTTCAATACCCGCCATGGAAACTTGTTAGACGTGAAGACAAAACGTTTACCCTTGGAGACGGGAGGGAACGGAGATAAAAAAGAAAAAATATGACTGAACACGTGCTTGAAACTAGCAAGGCTAAAAAGACGCAAATTGGTGGGGAAAGGCCAAAAATTCACGTCCACAAGTTGACACAATGTAAAGAAATGGACAAAAGGGACCTTAGCTATTATACGCAACAGTCATTTCTTGGACGCTTTTACGATACTTAGTCCTTTTATTTGAATTCAGCGGCAAACGCATTACAGAAGATGCTCGAACATATTTCAAAAAAACAACTAACCTTGAAAAAGTAACTTTTTCTTAATAATAATGTTAGGAATATAAAACCTAGCTAGTCTGATAGCCCATCTTGAGCAGAGAAATAATATGCTTTCATTTATACAGACGGATAGATAATAATGAAGATATTGACAAAAGACTGTGTTGTTCATAACAGACGAGCGACTGCACTGTTAAAAAATGTCACTAATTTTCAAAAATTGCGGCCTTGAGACTCAAGTGCTAAAATCTAGTTGGAATGAAAGAGAGGGGGAAATAGTGGACAATTGTGGCTAAAAATAACTCTAGAGACCGATTCGTGTAGAAAGGCATGTAGAACCAAGCGTGTTTTTTATGAAAAAGCAAGTAGAGACAGACGGACCAACAGACAATAATACATACTTGACTGAGGTATGACTGAATTGACTTTTGGAAGGAGGTTTGAAATTTGAAAGGGGGAAAGTCGGTGATTGGCCACAGATAATCATATTATCGGCGCACAGACGCGCATTTTTGCCATTCAACATAAATTGTCCAGTAGTAGACACAGTAATTGTTCAGTGGTGTAATTCCCAGAAGCTAATTGCAATATTTAGAGGGACGCCATACTAGAGCCAGCAGCTCAGCTGAGTTTTGCTAGAATATAACTGTGTTCTCTATTCATAATTCTGGTAAGACTGAAAGCATTTCTTTGTATATTTTAATATTGTTTAATGTTTCGAGTGATTTGATACTGCCATATCAAAATCTATCCCGTACAACAAGTAAGGATTCGCTCTAGATCCCCAGCCCAAGTTCAGGGTCTAGAGACAAACAAAATACATAAACGCCAGCAAGGATTATGAAGGGCGGATCAAGTGTTGAGATCAGTGGAACATATCACCTATCTTATTCAATAGCAGGAAGCTAATGAACATATTTCAGAATATGTAGTCTTGGGGAACTAGTACTATGTGAAACCAACTTGGTAAGATGTGCTGTATGGTCAGAGAGATCTGACCCCGTCTATGTGGTGTTGTTGTGTAGTGTTGTGTGCAGAAGTGGCTCATGAGGTAGAGTTCTGACACATGACACAATACTTTTGTTGCAGAAGTGTGAATTTCTGTTTGGCACCAAAGTGGTGTCAAATGCTGTGTTGATATATACAAGTGTGGACCAGTGCAGTCTAGTATTTTTATCAGAGCAGCCTTATATTACCCCCAAGCACGGAGAGGTGGGGCCACCAGATTCCAGCACCAGAACTACTCAGTCAAGATACGTGAGCGTCTGGCCTGCTGGACCTTCACCAACTTATTTATTTACTAAATAACACACCAACTATATTACCATCAACTAGAACCTACCATTTTTTGGGAAATAAAACTTGTATTACTCCCATCAATAAAGGGACAATGTTTGGTAGTCATAGACAGGGAGTGATGATATCACCCCAACAGCATATCTAGAAATAAGTTCTCCTGGGACTATCTTAAGATAATTACTATTAACCAGTCATTTGAAATACATATGTACACATTTTCTATTTTATTATGACATATATTCATGCATTTCATTCATAATTTCAAAATTTTCATATGTTCTGACCAAAATAAAACCTTGGTTCAGAACAAATAAACTTAAAGAAAATTTAATATCAAAAATTTAAACAGCTTGAGTTAGTTCAGTGTATTCTACATTTTATTAATATTATTAGACTTATTAAATATCTGTGTGTGTGTGTGTGTATGTAATCTACCACAACACATTACATATCAGTACCCTAGATTTTAACGTAGTCACATTCATTAGTAAAAAAGATATGTGTGAGGTCGTAAGTGGTTGTCATGAAATATTCTAATCCACATATATAAATTATTAGGTAAATATGAAGCCTAACAAATAAAATTAATAAAGAGAAGAGCAATGGTAAAATAACAGTGCTGTCACAAAGAATGTACTCGAAATCCCCCTTGTTTTCTGCTTCGTCTGCAAATTGTAACGCTTTCACGTTGATATAAAAGCTTACTGTATTATTACCCGCCTTCTTCAATGAAACGTGTGCTGCATTTCTAAGAAAAACATTGAGACGTACTGCGTAATGACCTAAATTAATCCTAACATTAATTATACTGCGTTACCAAAACGAACGAACAGATGGACAAAAGGATAGCGAGAAGGGAGAGGCAGAAAGCCGAACATTAAACACGCGTCGCGCGATACACAATTACTACTATCACGCGTGTAAGTCTACAAGCAATAACTTTTTCAGACGGACAGTGATAAAATACACTACCCTTTCCCAGAGTTAGGTTTTAAAATAAAAAAAAACGCTTATTGGGAAACCTGACATTCTACTGTTTTATGTCCGAAATCCTGACATTAGTCTGACAGTACAGCAGGACAGGTGGCGGTTCTCACATAAAAAATAAAACAACTATACGACTATCCTAGAAATTGCATATTTTGAACGCAGCCACGTAGCTCCTTTAAATTAGTATTTTTGGGTTCCTTAGGGCTTGCTGACAAAGAATATGTAAAACGTTACGCAAATAGTCCAGGAATTAATAAATTATACCCAAAATAAAATATTGGGGGTGCCTGACAGCATAAAATCATTTCTGCTCATAAGATTTTTTTTTAACGTGTTTGAAAAAAATTTACGTTACAGAAATAGCCTACCATGTAAACTCCAAATTGATTGGAGCGCAACAAATGAAAGCCTAACCACGATTGGTCGGGCTATAAATACTATCTTGGTTGTTAGGGGAAACGGGGAAAGGTAACATTTTTTCAAACACTTGTCGAAACGTGGCTCATTGGCCAGTCTCGCTGATATACACACTTGGGAGCGTTAGTTCGAGACCACTTGTTTAAATGATCTTGATAAAGCATCAGTGCGTTGAAGCCAGCTTATATTGGGCTCAATAAAAGCCTGGAAGATAAGCAGATGGAAATTTGTGCCAGTTTGTGCCAGAATTCATTGCTAATCAACGTATCTGTGTTTATTCGTATGAATTGTGGTAAGCTTGAACCATTTAATATCTTTTAATGAAAATTGAATGTGAATTGTTGATTTATGCCTGTATATATATGTGTAGTTCAGTGGCAAACGTGAGGTAAAGCCTAAAATGCTCCAGCCTGAACAGAGGGTGTCGGAGAGAAGTAAAACGGCATGGAATGGCCAAACAGTACACTGACACCTGGATGATTGACTAGAAAGAAATAATGCTGGAATAGCAGAGGCGTAGTAACCATTAAGAAGGGTAATACTGGAATAAAGTATTTCAAATGAAGCTGACAGTTGGCCTAATGCTCTGAACTCAATGTTTGTGCTGTATTGTGATCAGTGTAAAAGAGAATATAAATTAGTTATGAAGTAGAAGGTACATCCTTCTTGATTTCAGGGACAGTGGTCTTGATGGTAGTGAGCAGTACCTGGTCAGAGCTTTGCTGAATCCAGTGTCGGACAGCATACTCCTTGGTCTTTTTAGCTATCAGTGAGGTGTCTCCAGAGCCCAGAAGAGAATTCGAGCAGAGGAGTCCTCTCCTGCCGCCATCACTCAAGATAAGCAGAGTTGGCCAGCTGAGCTCAACATTATGTCCCCTCATCTTGAAATAACTTTATAAAAATACCATTCAGAGGGGAATTTACTTGTCTTAAAATCAGGATCTGTGAACATCTCCAATACTAGTCCCTAAAGACAAACTATTGAAGTCATGATGACAAATACCAACAGAGCTTGAACAAAACAAAACCAGTATTACCTCAATTTACTACTACACAACTGACACACATAGAACATTTGTAATAATATATGTCACTACAATATTCATATTAAATACATTCTGTACATAACTTGTAATTTAAATTGATTGTGATTCCTGGTTCCCTTGTAGTTGAATCAGGACACATATTCATTCATGCCAGTAATGAATACATATTGTTATTTGAAACGCTACGAGTGACTTCTTTAAGATATTCTCATAGAGTGTTATATGTATGTGAGTGTCACAGTGTTGTTAAGCGTAGTGGATTAAATTAAATTGTTTATCTGTCTGTTGTTGTGAATTACACTTCACCATACACATACCCTAGACACATAACGTAGCATCACACTATTCCAGAATAATTCTGACTGAGATATATAGATATGTGGTAGCAAGTAAGGTGATATATAATACACTACTCTTATTAGATATATATATACCTTCACAGCTGATCTCAGTCAGTACACTAAGTCCCCTATAAATATTTATAACATCCCACTTCACCACAGTGGTAGCAAGAAGGGCCTTCTGTAAATTCACAGCTACATTTATCTCAGGAGCCTTCACAGCTGACCTCATGCATCACACTATTCGTCTTACGAAGACAAAAGAATAAGAAAATAGCCAACGTTACGGCCACAAGGTCTTCGACAGGGAAAGGAAAGAAAGTGAAGGTTAGATAAGACACATAAGAACCTAAAAAAACCTTAAAAATATAAAAATTAAAACTAGGTACTTCCCTGAAGGCGTCAAAAGTCCTAACGCTTATAGTCGCGTGCCAGGAAAAGGAAATGACTGCCACCACCGGATGTACACAATACATACTAGGAGACTAAAAAACGAAACTGAGCAATAATCTACCCAACGTAATATAAGTGGGGACTGGAAATAGAAAGGAACAGAATGAGTGGAAGATAAATACATTTTAAAAAAATAATAAAATATAAAAAAAATTAAAAATAAAAATCTAGACATATTAAAAACAGTGTATTACATATTCATGCGTATAATTAGAGGGCGGCAGAAGATAGAAAAATGGGATAAGAGTGGAAAGAGTCAAAGTAGAACAGGCGAGGAAAGGGTGACCTCAGACAAAGGTGTGTAGAGTGTTGAGCCCAGCTGGTTTTAGACACCCCATGCGGTGGATAAGACGGTTCTCAAGCTGTTCTCGGCTAGCAGTGTCAGAGGAGCAGGATCTGATCGCCGTGACCTGGATGTCGATGGGACCCTGGTGGTCAGGGCCATTAAAGTGTATGGCAACTGGTGTGGATTTGTGCTGAGAGATGTCATTCAAGTGCTGGCTGAACCTGTCCCCAAGTCGTTTGCCTGTTTGGCCAATATAGGTTTTGCAGCAACGTTTACATATGATCGTATAAATGACGTTGCGCGACTCACATGTGAAGCTACTAGTGATGGTGTACGTAGCCTCAGGAAAAGACACCTTGCGGGTTGAGATGACATACTTGCACGTGTTGCATCGTGTCCGACCACAGGGTAATGTGCCAAAGTGAGTGGCATTCTCCTTTGGGAGACGGCTGTGAACAAGAAGATCCTTCAGGTTCTTGTCGCGTCTATATGCCACCAAAGGTGCTTCACCGAATACTTCTTGGGTCACAGACTCTGCTTGAAGGATAGGTAAGTGGCGGAAAAGGATCTGTTTGACTGCAGTACTGTGAGGGTGATAGGTCAAGATTAATTTAACTCTATCCGAAGTGGATTTATAGTGAGGTTTGAGGGCCTCCTGACGAGAGATGGGGAGAACACGTTGGAAGGCAGAGGTGAGAACATGTTCTGGATAAAGTCTGCTACGGAAAAAATCCAACATCTCATTGGCTCGGAAGTGGAAGTCATCATCGTCTTGGCACAAACGACGGAGGCGGAGAAGTTGTGAAAATGGAAGGGAGTCACGACAAGCCCGAGGATGAGAAGAGGTATACAGAAGGTAGCTATGGGCATCTGTCGGCTTGTAGTATACTGAGGTATTGAGGCCGGAGGGTGTGATAGTAATAGTAATGTCAAGAAAGTTGACAGATACTGTGGAGATGAGGGAGGTGAACTTGATGGTGGGGTGGAAGTGGTTGACAAAGTCGATGAAGCGGGATAAATCAGTCTCGGACATATCTGTGAGACCTATGCCATCATCGATATATCTGCGGTAAAACCCAGGGAAAGGACCGGAGTATTGTTGCCATATCTGATGCTCCAAATGGCCCATGAACAGGCAGGCATAGCTAGGACCCATCTTCGTTCCCATGGCAACACCACTAATTTGGTAAAAAAAAAACTGACCATTGAATTCAAAGGAATTCAGTTGAAGGACCAGTTCAGCAAGACGGAGAAGAGTGTCAGTGGGAATAGAGGGACAAGTGCGCTGGTCAAGAAAAAACCGAAGAGCTCGGAGACCATCGGGGTGGGGAATTGAGGTATACAGAGAACAGACGTCTAACAAGAAAAGACGGTAGGAGCGGCCTGCTGAGAGTCGGATAGAGGAGAAAGTTGTAAGAGCATGATTAGTGTCTTTGACAAAGGAGGGAAGATTCTGAACGATAGGTTGGAAAATGCTATCGAGGAAGTCGGAAATGTGTTCAGTAGGACAGGAACAGGCCGAGACAATAGGTCTGCCAGGGTTCTCGATCTTATGAATTTTGGGGAGCATGTAGAATACAGGCTTGCCCAAAGAACTATTATGAATCCTAAGAAGAGATGCGTGTGGAGGAAGAGCTTTACTGGTGATGAGCTGTTTAGTGGTGCTGTGTACAATGCGATTGTTGAAGATAGTAGCATCGCTGGTCCTGGGCCTGTAAAAAGAGCCATTGGTCAACTGGTTTTTACCTTCACTTAGGTATAAGTCCTTTTGCCAGACGACAATGGCTCCTCCCTTGTCAGCCGGTTTGATGACAATGTCGTCTCTACGGCGAAGAAGGGAGAGAGCACGGGACTCCGCAGACGTAAGATTGGAATAGTGCAATCTACGAGGACGGAGCTGCTGAATGTCGTGGATGGTGTTCTTTATGTACAGGTCCAGGGCATGAGAAGCCTCAGGTTTAGGTGTAAAAGGAGGTTTCGTGGAGTCAGAGAAACGTGCGAAGATGTCAGATTCAGCCTGAGACTGCGGAGTGCTGTCCTCCTGTCTAAAATGGAGTTTCAGCCTCATGCGACGGTGAAATCGATGAACATCCTCTTCTTCTTCTTCTTCCGTCCTTAGCCAACGACCGGCAAAGCAGTCAGTGGCCATTACGCCTAGTGGCGTCTTAAAGGCAACAGCGAATAGATTTTCTTTGCCGTTGTTCCCATCACGCCTAATGGCGTCTTTAGGGCAACGACAAATCAATCCGTTTGTTGTTGTTTCCGTAATCAAAGTGACTGGCAAACGGGTGATCAGCCCGTTGGGGATGAACATCCTGGAGGAGATTATATGGGTCTTGGGTCGGGCAAAGAGGAACAAATTGTAGGCCCTTACTGAGAACAGAGCGCTCTTCCTCAGAGAGCGACAGATCTGGGTGGATGCAGACTACCTGAGTGCGGGATGGAGTGGAGGATGGAGGAGCAGCATTAGGGGTAGGGAGGAGACGGGATAGTTTATGATGTTTAGTAGCGGAAAGGGACTCATGCAGCTGCCGGTTCAGTGTGTGGATAGTGGTGCGTATCATGGAATAGAGAGGGAAGTTGTTGGAAGTGAGACCACGTAAGCGAAGCAGAAGCTGGGACTGTTGGGCACTGAGATCCGATAAAAGGCGGGAGTGACTCGCAGTCACTACGCGCATACGTTGAAAGCCACATCTGGTCTCAATTCGTTGTAGGAGACGTTGTTCCCTAGGATTGAGTGTGCCAGCAGATAGATGAAAATTGGAAGAGAATCCATTGGGAAGAATTTTGTGGTGGAGGCAGCTATGAATAAAGTGGAGATGAGAGGTGAATCTGGTTTTCTTGAAAGTAACGAAAGCAAAGTCAATAGCTGCACGGGATATATCAGGAGGCAGGGAGCTAAAGCTGGTGGTAACCGACACACGGAGAGAGTTGATAAAATATTTCTGAGAGGGCATAGTGGGGAAAGAACCAGGAGAAAAGTGAATCGCCCAGAAAATAAAATATAAGATAAAAAAATAAAAATATATAATAAATAAATAACATATAAAAAACGCTAGATGAAAATAGAGATGAATTAAAAATAAAAAATAAGTAAATAAATAGGATAGAGTCCAAAAATATGGTATGAAGGGAGAGTAGGGAATTACAAAAATGAATAAAACGGATATAAAATGATAGGCCTATGCGATACTAAAAAAAAGGGAGAGATATGATAGGATCGGAGGGATAAGCTTGATAGGTAGATAGACACACGAGATAACAGAGATACGGTGCAGTCAAAAAATTGTATATTAGGTCGAGGAGGTTGAGGGGAACTGCGGTAAGACGTGGAATACAATGGATGGGTGTGAAAAAAAAACGAAAAAAAGTGGTTCGTCTTACGAAGACAAAAGAATAAGAAAATAGCCTACGTTTCGGCCACAAGGCCTTTGCCAGGGAAAGGAAAGAAAGAGAAGGTTAGATAAGACACATAAGAACCTAAAAAAACCTAAAAAATATTTAAAAAAATAAAAATTAAAACTAGGTACTTCCCTGAAGGCGTCAAAAGTCCTAACGATTATAGGCGCGTGCCAGGAAAAGGAAAAGACTGCCACCACCGGATGTACACAATACATATTAGGAGACTAAAAAACAAAACTGAGCAATAAACTACCCAAGCGTAATATAAGTGGGGACTGGAAATAGAAGGGAACAGAATGAGTCGAAGTTATATACATAAAAAATAAAATAAAATAAAAAATCTGGACATATTAAAAACAGTGTATTACATATTCATGCGTATAATTAGAGGGCGGCAAAAGATAGAAAAATGGGATAAGAGTGGAAAGAGTCAAAGTAGAACAGGCGAGGAAAGGGTGACCTCAGACAAAGGTGTGTAGAGTGTTGATCCCAGCTGGTTTTAGACACCCCATGCGGTGGATAAGACGGTTCTCAAGCTGTTCTCGGCTAGCAGTGTCAGAGGAGCAGGATCTGATCGCCGTGACCTGGATGTTGATGGGACCCTGGTAGTCAGGGCCATTAAAGTGTATGGCAACTGGTGTGGATTTGTGCTGAGAGATGTCATTCAAGTGCTGGCTGAACCTGTCCATAAGTCGTTTGCCTGTTTGGCCAATATAGGTTTTGCAACAACGTTTACATATGATCGTATAAATGACGTTGCGCGAGTCACATGTGAAGCTACTAGTGATGGTGTACGTAGCCTCAGGAAAAGACACCTTGCGGGTTGAGATGACTAGATTAACGGGAGATGTTATTTTGTTATTTATCCTTAATTTCTGGTACTAGTTCCTGGTACACATTTAGTGGCACCAATCCTAAGAGACGGTTCTAGAAGACATCCCAGGAAGATTATTTGTGAGACTGGCGTGTAAAACTAACGTAACGCCAAATGTCAATCGATTCTTGCTGTGAGAAGGAACGTCAAGAATCTATACAAACCCAGCATCACTAAAATAAGGCTCTGTTGCGGTCAGTTTGCTGAGTCCGGGATGTGTTGAAATGTGCCTATTTAGATTTGGAGACTTTGGTTTAATGCATTCTTGTTCAAAGGGGAGAAACTCATGTATTTCTGGGATTGTAGTTTACAGTAGTGGTTGTCCCGCTTGTCTGGTAACCCAGCGTTTAATTTTAGAATAGATGTCAGCTTTCTCTGACATGTTCACCATATGAGTTTCGCTCAAGGGTCCTGCGTCTCGACGCATGCGCGAAGAATCTGGCCCAAATTTGAGACTTCCTGTGTTAGGTGGTCGAACTGTAGATTGAAAAGGGTCAAGATGGTTTTTTGGGGAAAGTCCAATGTGAGTTCGACCAAGTTGGTTAAAGATTGTTCCCCAATATTATATATATTCTAAACGTCTGGAGACGGGTGTGTTTAATAGTGTATTTCTGTTGGAAGCTGAAGGTAAATTGATCTTGAATTACTTTGCTAGGTTTCCAGAAAACACGAACGACATGTATTTACTCGCTCATTGACTTTTCCCCTGGGCGGGAAAAAGTCCTTCGACGATCTGAGAGTTAACCTCTCGAAGCATGATGATATTCATTTATGTAAGGCTTGTGTATGCCTAAAGTACTTTATAGGTGCTGTAACCCGCTATCTGCGGTGATGCCATTTAGCAAGGTTTGACTCACCCTGTTTATTACAGAAATTATCACATCGGCCATCATATCTTTAAGCTCGCCATATTGTGCGGCCTGTGGTAGACCCATCCACATATATCTGACTTACTGATGTCAGAAAGGAGTTGTGTAAACTCAAATATTTACTGTATTTATCTGACGCTGACGAAGGTGGAATTGTACGAGGTCAGCTTTAATATATATATATATGTACAGCTGACTGATGAACTGTATTCATACATGCTCTGTCCTGAAGTATTCATGACTGTTTTATGTTGCTGTTGGCGTACTTATCGTTCTGATGTAATAAAGTCAAACAAACGTCAGAGGTGTTTCAAGAACTATGTGAATAACTGTATGTAATTTCTACAAAGAGTGTGATGTCATTTTGATGCCTGTCTTCCACGAACTTCCATACACGCATTTCCATCCATTGAGGTCTACTCACACTCTACACTCATACAACACCTAACACTTCCAATTCATCCAAACGAATGCCAGCATTGTTGCGGCCAACCAGGGCCTGTATATGATTATGCCCGCCTGTGTGGCTTAGAATCGTTTCTACACTCAACTGTACATTTACAGTGGCCAAACTGACCCTGTCCTGTTTGTGTCACGAACACCTGTTCCGCTTGGACGGACACAGTCCATTCTGACTGTTTACATTTGCAAGTATACACCTTTACAGCATAAGCGTCGTTACAGATCGGGTATCCAGTGTGAGCCTTCAACACCCCCCAATACAAACAGTTACAGGCTCCAGCGACAGCTCATAATCGAACACTGCTAAAGCTAAGATCTAATGCTGAAACCCAGTGTAGTAAGATCCCTGATACTCCGATCAAATAAATAAAATAAATAAAATTTTATAACTTTTAAAGTCAAATAAAATATATAAAAGATAGTGAGTTATGGTGCAACATCATCGCCATCGCCCAAAGTCTTATAGGTTCTAAAACGCAGTAACGCCATAGTGAACGTTATACATAAAATGCTAGCTTTTTCCCTCTCTGCATTACCAATTCTACTAGAAATAAAATGCCTTTTGACAAGACTAAAAATGCATCGCTAGTTTCAAACTGAACGACAGAATAAAGAAACGGAGGAATGACATGATAGACGGAAGAAATAAAACCTTGACATGCGTTGGTTTTTGAATCTAGTATATGAAGACATGCGATTGCTGACGTCACGGATTTGCATAGTCTAACACTACAAGCGAAAGCGAGAGGTTGAAAGTTTGAAAAAACATACTTAGGCCTTAGAAACCAGTTGCTATGGGCATATTTTTTCCCAAAAAGTTAGAAGGTAGCTTATGCAGTGTAATTCAGAAATTGGGAAGGATGGGGAGAGAGTAGCCCACAAAACCTCGATACACTAAAAGAAAAGCACGCACGTTAGAATGTATAACCACTTAGATGGTGAGACTGTAGTGAAAAACCACACACACCCGATTTTATTTTCTGCATTAATGTAGTTTGAATTCAAATTGCTTTGCATCATTTTTTAAAAGAACGATAGGAAAAGGGGGGAGCGATACAATTGTGGAAGTATAGTTTATTTTTTAAAAGACTAGTGGGGCATAACTTCATCTGATTGGGTAGAGCAAAATAAACTAATGGTAGTGAATAAAAACGATTTGAACCTAGCGTTGGTTGCCACTAAACGATTAAAATTACAACAAGTTGTGGGAGCCGCGCTAGCGTAGTGGTTACAACACCGCTCTGGCGACCGGGTGATACAGGATCAAACCCGGGCGACGGCATTTGAGGATTTTTCGTCGACCGGGATTTGGACTGGATTAACTCGAGACCTGGCGAGGACATTTGAAGGAGTGTCGTCGACCAGGGACTGGCGGCTCCTGAGCCGACCCAGCTGCAATGGGTACCTCCGAAATCGGCGAGTATTTGCCTGAATGGCGAGGGACATTTGTCTCTGTACAAGAAATAAAGGGATACTCACGTAAAATCAATGTCAGGTTAGACATAAAAAAAAAAAAAAAAAAAAAAAATAATAACCTGAGATTCCGCCTCGAGTATTAGCGGGCGAACGCAAAAAAAAAAAAAAAAAAAAAAAAAAAAAAAAAAACAACAAGTTGTGTTATAATTCAGAAGTAAGGAGATAATAATAGTGCCTTCGCTGTTCTGTACCAGTGAGAGATCTGGATTGACCATTGAATCTCCGGATAAACATACGTGTGTGTATTATTTCATTGATGCGGTAAGCTGAACCTTATGTAAAATTATATATATATATATATATATATATATATATATATATATATATATATATATATATATATATATATATATATATATATATATATATATATATATATATATATATATCTGCATTATTGAAGGGTATGAATACTTGATAGGTAGAGGCGTGTACAGACAGGCGCCTATTTCGCACTTTGTGTATGCCACAAGTGTTAGTGAGAAAGATTGTCATTTCTGTGAAAAGCCAGGCAGGCTTATTCAGAATTTGGGAGAAAAGAAAATATATATATAAGGTGAAATTGATGTATGATTATTATGATGTAAGACCAGAAAACCACTGGCCGTCTTCAGCAAGTCATATTGTTTGTACATGAGTTTATAACAAGTAAATATAATTTCTTCCATGAAAAAAGAATGTATTAAATAGATGTTGGAAGCTTATCTGATGATGAATTTGGCACTAAATCATATAAGAACTATAGCTATTTATTTAGCACCTTTACTGAACTAAACACTGTTGATGATGATGTTTAAGTACTTAGGGATGGAGATAAGGTTATCAAGTATTGAGGACGGTACAAATCCTCTGATTTCAGGGTTCCATCTTGAAACAAAGAGTGAGCCACATATTATACTATCAATCTACAAAAGCTGCCAGTGTGAGGCCGAAGGTACCTGCCTATTTAATCTAACGATTATACTGCTGTGTGCAGAAGCTGCAGTCTGTTGGACGTATCCTGTGAGACAGACATCACCGTGTGCTTCACCAGAAGATAAGACTGTAGTCCATGGGCAATGTGGTAGTTTATCTGAACTTGATCTCCATCAAACTTATTCCAATCCAACAGTCGCCTAGTCGTGATGACATTAGTAGTTCCAAATAATCGTGTCCAAGCATAGGAGTTAGTGAGTCATCAGACACCCCAGTCATAAACTTTTTTGAGATTAACAGTAACAGAGACATTTGTTGTTTTATTACTTTGTGTAAATACAGTGAAATTATTTTTTGAGTTTAACTATTCCTGTATCAAAACAAATTAGATAAGGAAAATAAATTGTACAAAAGATTTTAAAGTCTAAATTTACTCAGTGACTTGTTTAATTACTTGTTCCTTTAGTTATAGGTGTAGTTGTTGTCATTTTATTCACATTACATTGCACAATACCCTAGGCACCTAGCCAGATAACATACATACACCATAACATTTAATTAGGATAAAATATATAGCAGGTTGAGGTCATAGGGTGGTAGCAGACAGGTACCTGATAACAAATTCAATAACAGTTAGACTCAGGGGCTTGCACAGCTGACCTCACATCTGTTACAATTAATACTTCAATATTTGTAACATCAAAACCCACCACACCCAGTACTTGGACTAATTTTTTTTCCACTAAACTCAAAATAATCTCATATGAAGAAAACATCTACTTATTAGATAACCTCATCCGGACATGATTTGTTAAACCAAACATCCTTATTTTAACCTTGTTTTCTAAATAAAATTCATAAATGAGTATCAATTACACTTTAGTTCGCTAAGGAGCATTGATCTTTAATAACCACACGCCACGCCCTCCTGTCACGTGACATCAGCTCAAGTTTTCCTCATCATGTCCATTTCTGTCTCCAGTTGTCTTCTCCGTGTGTTTATTGTTCGACCTCTGCCCTCTCTTTCCGTGGGGATTCCAGAACAAGGATTGCCTTGTAATGCTATCAACAGGTTTCCTCAATGTGTGTCCTATTCATCGTCAACGTCTTCCTTCTTATCTCTTGTTCCACTGGCGCTTGTCTGGTTCTCGTCATCAGTTCTACACTCGTGACTTTGTCATACCATTTCACTCCTTCTATTCTACGCAAGCACATATTTATGAATGTGGTGGGTTTTGATGTTATGAAATGTTGTTGATATGTTTCCTTATTGTACTGAATGAGGCCAGCTGTGAAGGTCCCTGATGCTAACAAAATTAGGGTTAAGTTATCACGGTACCTTGCTGCTACTACCTTATGGCCTCAAGCAGACTTATTCTTGACTAGTATGAATGATAGTTACGTCTAATGTCTAGGGATATGCAAGTGTGGTGTGATGGTATTTTAACAATAATACACATCTATACAAACACGTATTAAGGTCTAAGATTAAAGGAAATAACACCTGGGATAAATTTGTACAATTAATAATTTTCTGTATGATTTATTTGATCCTGAACCTAGTATTCTTCTGGTCAGGACTTTAAAAATGAAAAGAATTCAAGATATATACAAAATGTACATTTTAGACCCACATGGACAAGTGTCCAAACAAATACTGGTAAATTATACTAATAGTGTTACTAAAATCTGTCTATTACTGGTTTCTAACACTGGATGGCTGTTTGGGATTCTTTAATCACTCCCAGTCTCTTTACAATATAATGTCACTGTTAATTTCACTAGGGAAATATTTTATTTCTTGGATACAGGGGTATGCTGCTCTTATAGCTGATGTACTGTTAGGATACCAGATATTTCACTTATCTGGCCCACTGGAACTGTCTGAATTCTTTCTGCCGAATGACCACTGCTCCAAAAGTAATAGGAGGGATACTGGCGACCCCTATCACTACTGGACTCCAAAACTTCTCCATTGCTTTCACATAGAACTCTAGCACCGGACTAGTGCCAGATAAAACCCAGAAATTCAATGAAAAACACACAGGTACGTTGAATAGCAGATTCCAGATATACTGCTGGCTGAACTGGGATGCCTATTACTTTCATATATATTTGCTTTAATAAGGCTAATCACTTTTTTCCACGAATACACAACGTCCTGCTATCGGGACTATCTTCTACAAATGGCCTCAAGCCTTTGAATTTTCTCAATAATATGAAAGGCTTTGGCCAATGAACGAACGACAATTTTGAAATTTGAAATTAAAAACAAAAACATACTTGATTTTTGGACACTACCAAGTTTTTTTCCTCTCTCATTCTTAGATTTCAACTGCTAAATATATTTGGTGTTAAGCCATCCCATAATTTTTCTCCCCCTTTTCTGCCCCTTTCTACAACAGACTACATGTAACCTTTTCCTGCCTTTTTCAAGGACGCGTAAAAAAAATGTCACCGTTAGTGAAAGTAAAACCGATCATGTGTTGGTTTGTCTGTACGAACAAATACAGTCTTTTGTCCATAACTTTATTTCTATCTGTCGGATTTTTGATTCGAAAGCATATTACCCATCAGGACAAGACCAGCTCTTATACTAGCTAACTTTTATGATCATACACCTAGTAATAAAGAATTCAATATATTTTCCATTTTGGTGTTCGTTGTTTTTCTAAGTTTCAACTACTTGAATGTTATAAAAATCGCGTCAGATCTTCCTCTTTCCCGATAGGAAGTAATTATGCGTGTGTGTATATATATATATATATTTCCACAGTGTCTGTGGTTAGAAATGTATTGGACTAGTGGGGTATTTTTAAATTTTCAAACTTGCGACATCGTTTTCGACTCAAGCTAACGGCATCGTCTCGCACTGTTGGCTTGAGTAGCTAATTCTAACCTCTAACACTTGACATGCAGGCAGCAGGTGTCCGCTCTCTCAATCTTATGCGTTCGTGTGTTTTGTTCTTTCTATCTTTCCTGGAACCACTACGCTAGTAGATTTTTCAAATTTTTATCGTTAACCCTTGACGGGCGCGTTTTAAAGGCTAATACTACCAACGCGGCGATAAGATTTCTCACTATGTTCTGTCCTGCTTAAATCAATGCGTTTTCTGGCGCGGGGAAGAAGACGCGTTACAACTTTACTAATTTTATTTCTTTATTACATATAATTTATGATTTTATCGCTCCATCAATGTACTTCACCACACATCTCCCCACATAAGAACTTGCCTGATGCTAGTTGCAAACAGTGATACACATATATAAAATCAACTCTCTACGTCTACTGAATACTCTGATTTGGATCACAGGGATGCCTACTGAGAAAATCTGCACCCACGTTCAGTGACCCCGGAATATATTCAATGGTAAATTGATATGGCTGTAATAATAACGACCATCTTAATAATCTGGCATTTTCATGCTGGGCCTGTGATAAGAATACGAGAGGCTGATGATCCGTTTGGACCACGAATGTTCTACCATATAGATAGATCTGGAACATTCGTATTGCCCAGATCAAAGCTAGACATTCTTTTTCGCTTGTTGAATAGTTTTGCTCCGCTTTGTTTAACTTGCGGCTAACATAAGTGACTGGGTTCAGCTCTCCCTCTGGTGACGATGATCTCTGCAACAACGTAGCCCCCAGGCCCACATTGCTTGCGTCACTTCTGACCACAAATTCCTGACTCATATCAGGTAATTTCAAGATAGGCTTGCTTGTAAGTTTTTCCTTTAACTCTTGGTAGGCTGATTCACATTGGGCTGACCAAACAATTCTATCAGGATTTCCCTTGCGAGTTAAATCCGTCAGAGAAGCACAAATAGAGTTAAAATTTTTGATATATTTCTGATAGAATCCACACAACGACACGAAAGATCTCACGTCTTTCTTTGTTTGTGGCCTAGGTGCTCTCAGCAATTTTTCAAGGTTCTTGGGGTCAGGGGTCATACTACCCTGAAACACAGTATGTCCCAAGAACTCCAACTCTTTACAACCAATACAACATTTTGTTGGTCTAGCCGTCAAATTAGCCTCTCTTAGTCTATCGAACAGCATAGTCAAAGAGTTAATGTGTTCCTCAAATGTTTCTGTAGCAATGAGGATATCATCCATAAAGTTTGTGATGCATAGGTTATTTAGTGGATCCAACAATTTTCGCATCATCCTAGAAAATACACTCGGAGCATTTTTCAACCCAAAAGGTAACATGTTGAATTCGTAATGTCCTTCCGAAGTGTTAAACGCAAAGTAAGGTCTGACCTCAGGCTTCACTGGAATCTGATAATAGCCTTTGCTTAGATCCACCTTCGAAAAGTATTTTGCCTTGTTTAGCCTGGCAAATAATTGATTTGTGTCAGGTAATGGATCCACCTGATTCTCTGTGACAGCATTCAGTTTCCTGTAATCCATACACAGACGATTTTCTCCAGAGGGATTTCTCATCAAAACCACACTGGAACTATAGGGACACTCGCTATGAGAAATAATTCCTTCTTTTAATAGGTACTCAATCTCCTCTTTCAAAACTTTCTCCTTGGCAAACGGGATCGTGTAGGCTCTCATACAGATCGGTGTTGGGTCTATTAGTTTCATGTCATATTCTAACAAATTCGTGTGCCCCGGTTTGTTTGTTAACACGTCCGTATGCTCAATCAGAACCTTTTGAACCTGTTCCCTCTGTTTTTTCGTCAAGTGTTTACTGACTTTTACATGTGCTGGTGTCTCATGTTTTCAAGGGATACTCATGGGATGTGAGCTGTTCATTCTTCATCCCTGTTGCTATCGACAAGGACATTAAGTGTGTTCCTTCCTGGATTTCCATGTCCAGATACTTCTTTAGAAGGTTCACATGATATACTTTCTCTTTCCCTTTCTTGTCGATTTTATAATTTGTTCTAGACGCCTTCTCTAGAACAGTATATGGACCTTGCCATCCAATTTGTAGTTTGTTATGGCTGCCGCGCAGTAGAAGAAGCACCTTCTCTCCCACAAATAATTCTCTATCCTTAGCTTTCTTGTTAAAATAGGCAGCATGTTTTTTCTTGCTTGTCTGAGGTTATCATTTGCAAGTTTCCAGCCAGTTTTAAGAAGAGCGATCAGCTCGTTCACATATTGGTATGATGAGGTAACAGTCTCTTCTGCCTTCTCATCTGTCCAGGTCCTCAACAAAGCCTCTAAAGGACCTTTTATTGGCCTCCCAAATAACAGGGTTGCGGGTGCCATCCCGGTTGAATTATGTGGAACTTCCCGATACGCAAACAACGCAGCGGGCAGGTATTGGTCCCACGTATCAGGTTTCTCATGTGCCAGCTTTCTCAGGATAGAAATGAGAGTCCCGTTGAACCTCTCTACCTGGCCGTTCCCTTGGGGGTGATACGGACTACAATGAAAGTTCCTGGCTTGGAAGATCCTGAAAACTTCTTCCGTTAGTTTCCCCTTGAACTGTGAGCCGTTATAAGTCAAGATTTGATGCGGGAATCCTAACCTTGTGAATATTGTAAGTAATCGCTCTGCGACATGCTTGGAATCGATCGACGACAGGGCTACCGCCTCTCCCCACATAGAACACGTGTCCACCAGAGTAAGGATGTAACTGTTCCTCCTCTTGGTCCGAGTGAGAGGTCCCACAATATCCACTGCAACTCTCTCAAAAGGTGTTCCCACAATGGGCATTTCCCCTAGAGTTGCTGGAGCAGTCCAGTGCTTTGGAGCTACCCTTTGACATTCTGGGCAGGATTTTAATATCTCTTTATATCCTCCGTTATTCCTGGTCAGAAATAATGACAAGCTATACGCTGTCCTGTTGCGCTGATCCCCATGTGACCACTGAAGGGAATCGCATGTCCTAATTCCAACACTTTCTCCCTATATGAAGTAGGAAGAACCAGCTGGCCGTGACCATTTGTTCCAGTTCCGGTCTTTCTATATAATAATTTGTTCTTCATGTAATAGTCCCCTTTGCTTGGAGGTGTGTGGCATTTAGGTAATTTTTTGTAACAAGGCTTGAGTGTCTTGTCCTCAGCCTGTGCCTTACTCATCTCTTCTGGATGAGTATTTATAGGTTCATCTTCTTCCTTTCTGGATTGTGATCGTGTCTGAACGGCTGCCAAGACCACAGGTCTCTTGAGATTTCCCAAGAAGACATAACGACACCCCAATTTCAGAGGGTAGGTGGGTGCGTCGATCACTGCTGCTCTGATTACTCCATCCACATAGCGAGTTTTCACCGTTATCCTGGCAATGGGAAGTTTCATAAGTGGTATGTCCGTGGTCGCTTCTTGTATCTCCACTGTTTCTGTGGTATACTGATCTGGGTTCACCAAGTGCGCACTCACAACAGAATCAAAATCTAAGCCTGTATCATAGAGACACCTAATGGTGACCCCATTGCAGACTACATCCTCACACACTGGGGGGGGGGGGTTGATAAGGTTCCTGCTGTCCAGTAGGTTTGTCCTTTCCTCCCTTTTCCCCCATCTTCATAGTAGCAAATCCAGATGTTTTCTTATGACAAAATTTGATGTCATGACCTTCCCTCTTACACCATTTGCAATATAATCTACCTTGATGAAAAGGTTTTCTTTCATCATATTTCCTATCATTGAATTGTGGGTTTTTGGTTCTAAAATCATTGCGTGGCCTATCAAAATTGTGCTTATCTTTGTTCCCCTGATCTTTGTTATCAAATCCATTAGAGTTTTGTGGAGCCTTATAATTGTCAATCTGTTTCTTTTTAGCGCCAGCTACCTCTGCCTGGGCTGCCTGATACCTCTCAGCGACATTAAGTAACTCACCCAGTCTCTCTGCACCTTGTTCCATGACAAACTTTCTCATGTCTGGAGCCATGGACTCTCTCAATTGCTCAATAAGGATCATCTCTTTAAGATCTTGGGTTTTCCCCAGAGAAGTCCATTTCTCCAAGTACGTCTCTAAACGTGCAGAGAACTGGTGATAGGTCTCACCCGACAGTAGTTTTGCATTCCTAAACTTTTTCCTGTAAAATTCTCCGTTCTTTTCATACCTTAGCAAAAGAGCCTGCTTTAACATGTCATAATTGTCTTGGTCGTCTTTGCTCATCTTGGCAAACACTTCATAAGAAGTTCCCCTAAGACCCTGAGATAACTTTAAACTCCACCTTTCCTTCTCCAACCCATAGGTGGTGGCTAAAACCTCAAATCTAGACAAAAATGACTCAATGTCATCGTCCCTCTCAACAAAATGGTCTAAATTGAACCCCATAGCTGAAGTTGAGGCTCCCTGACTAGCAGTAACATCGGAGGTAGAAGGGCTGTTACCACCTTCAGGAGCATGGCCCTGTAACTCCAACTCCCTTAGTCGTAACTCGTTCCCTTTGCAACCGTTTATCTTCTGCTTCCCTCTCTGCAGTTTGTTTTCTTTCCTCGGCTTCCAACTTCTTCTCTTCATACTGGAGCCGTTTTATTTCAGCCTCCCTATCCGCCGCCAATGCCCTAGCCTCTTTGTCAGCCTCAATCTGCAACTTTTAATTTCTTTTTCTACCTCTAATTTCTTCTCCTCAGCTAGTCTATCTGATTCTAATTTTCTTTCATCAGCCAACCTCTTATCTTCTCGTGCAATAAATTTATCAACCTCTGAGGTTACATACTGGACCAACTCTGGTCCATCCATATTCATCTCTTTTGCAGCCAGCACAGCAGCAGATCTGAACTTTGCTAGGTCTGCCATAATATCAATCTTTACAATTATCTAATATAATTTTCAAAGCTCTTAATTAACAGAGTGCTAACACTAACTAATTAATTAGCCAATTAATTAACTAATTACTGGCTCTTAACAGTCCATTTGCTATTATTTTCCCTTTTAAATACTTTTATAACTTTTGGGGACACTAGTGCTACAATATTTAAATTACTAAACAACTAACAAGTTCAAATCCCGGAAGAAGAGACCCCAATTTATTGTGGTGAGTTTTGATGTTATGAAATGTTGTTGATATGTTTCCTTATTGTACTGAATGAGGCCAGCTGTGAAGGTCCCTGATGCTAACAAAATTAGGGTTAAGTTATCACGGTACCTTGCTGCTACCACCTTATGGCCTCAAGCAGACTTATTCTTGACTAGTATGAATGATAGCTACGTCTAATGTCTAGAAATATGCAAGTGTGGTGTGATGGTATTTTAACAATAATACACATCTATACAAACACGTATTAAGGTCTAAGATTAAAGGAAATAACACCTGGGATAAATTTGTACAATTAATAATTTTCTGTATGATTTATTTGATCCTGAACCTAGTATTCTTCTGGTCAGGACTTTAAAAATGAAAAGAATTCAAGATATATACAAAATGTAAATTTTAGACCCACATGGACAAGTGTCCAAACAAATACTGGTAAATTATACTAATAGTGTTACTAAAATCTGTCTATTACTGGTTTCTAACACTGGATGGCTGTTTGGGATTCTTTAATCACTCCCAGTCTCTTTACAATATAATGTCACTGTTAATTTCACTAGGGAAATATTTTATTTCTTGGATATAGGGGTATGCTGCTCTTATAGCTGTAGTACTGTTAGGGTACCAGATATTTCACTTATCTGGCCCACTGGAACTGTCTGAATTCTTTCTGCCGAATGACCACTGCTCCAAAAGTAATAGGAGGGATACTGGCGACCCCTATCACTACTGGACTCCAAAACCTCTCCACGGCTTTCACATAGAACTCTGGCACCGGACTAGTGCCAGATAAAACCCAGAAATTCAATGAAAAACACACAGGTACGTTGAATAGCAGATTCCAGATATACTGCTGGCTGAACTGGGATGCCTATTACTTTCATATATATTTGCTTTTATAAGGCTAATCACTTTTTTCCACGAATTCACAACGTCCTGCTATCGGGACTATCTTCTACAAATGGCCTCAAGCCTTTGAATTTTCTCAATAATATGAAAGGCTTTGGCCAATGAACGAACGACAATTTTGAAATTTGAAATTAAAAACAAAAACAGACTTGATTTTTGGACACACCAAAGTTTTTTCCTCTCTCATTCTTAGATTTCTACTGTTAAATATATTTGGTGTTAAGCCATCCCATAATTTTTCTCACCCTTTTCTGCCCCTTTCTACAACAGACTACATGTAACATTTTCTTGCCTTTTTCAAGGACGCGTAAAAAAGTCACCATTAGTGAAAGTAAAACCGATCATGTGTTGGTCTGTCTGTACGAACAAATACAGTCTTTTGTCAATAACTTTATTCCTATCTGTCGGATTTTTGATTCGAAAACATATTACCCATCAGGACAAGACCAGCTCTTAGACAAGCTAACTTTTATGATCATAAACCTAGTAATAAAGAATTCAATATATTTTCCATTTTGGTGTTCGTTGTTTTTCTAAATTTCAACTACTTGAATGTTATAAAAATCGCGTCAGATCTTCCTTTTTGCCGATAGGAAGTAATTATGCGTGTGTGTATATATATATTTTTCCACAGTGTCTGTGGTTAGAAATGTATTGGACTAGCGGGGTATTTTTAAATTTTCAAACTTGCGACATCGTTTTCGAGACAAGCTAACGGCATCGTCTCGCACTGTTGGCCTGAGTAGCTAATTCAAACCTCTAATACTTGACATGCCGGCAGCAGGTGTCCGCTCTCTCAATCTTATGCGTTCGTGTGTTTTATTCTTTCTATCTTTCCTGGAACCACTACGCTAGTAGATTTTTCAAATTTTTATCGTTAACCCTTGACGGGCGCGTTTTAAAGGCTAATACTACCAACGCGGCGATAAGATTTCTCACTATGTTCTGTCCTGCTTAAATCAATGCGTTTTCTGCCGCGGGGAAGAAGACGCGTTACAACTTTACTAATTTTATTTCTTTATTACATATAATTTATGATTTTATCGCTGCATCAATGTACTTGACCACAATGAATAACTTTAACTATTTTGTTGTATTTGTTGTTCTGCATGTTTCACAGCCATACAATAAGAATAACTAGAAATTTGAGTTGAAGATTCTTATTTCTGTGTTTGACTCCATATTTTTTCCATTGCAACGAAAGACTCTCTTGCTTTTAGTATTCTTAATTTGATATCATTGTCTGTCCCTCCAAATTGTCTATATTTCTGTTAACATATGTGAAAGATTTTACATTTTATAGTATTTCCTCATTTTAATAGGCGCAGTTCAGGTCAATTTGGGTACGAAAGTAGCCCCTACATTTTACTATCTTTCTCTGTTTTGTAATTCTAATTTGATTAATAAAAAATGTAAAGCCCCGAATAGCCACGTAGGTGGTACAAATGTATGATGCTCGTCTAAACATGATCGGACAACAATACGAGTAAAACGTTACTGGCGTACTCGTGTGACACCAATATCCTGACAGCATTATAAAAAAACATCAATTTTGTTCAAAAACTTTTCGAGGAAGAAATAATGAACAAACAATTTTTTTTTTTAAATAGTTTCGATTGGAAACAAAAATCATGATAATTTGTCAGTGACAACAGCCATAGAGGATAAACGAAACTTGGAACTGAATCAAAGTAATCAGAAAACTCACGTCAATTATATATTTTTAAAACAAATTTTTAAGCCACAAGGAAGTGAACTGCTAATCTGGATCTCCTTATTAAAGGAACATTAAATCATAAATCCCACTTTGAGGGAAAATGAAAAGTTTTTATTACCTGGGAATTTTGTAACAAAAATTAGTAACAGACTTTCTTATAAATCTATCAAATACTTCATTTATTCTCCAATGTATTTACTGCTAAAAGGGAAGGGACAAGAACGTCCCAGTACAATTTGACTATGTTGTGTAAGGTGCTGAACTAGGGTTGTAACAGCACATTGCTAAGGATTTTTTGTATATAATAAAAGTACAATAATAGTTTTGATAGTCATGAAAATATATTTTTTCTCCTACGGATAAATAATTTATTTTTTGGGGGGGATAAGGAAATAATGTGGCAGCAAGAGAACGAATAAAAAGAATTAAATATAGGAAAGTCTAGATAGAGTAGAAAAAGGGGATGCGCGAAGAATGATGGGGATGAGAATATAGGTGAGCAGAAATCCACTTAAGGCACGCTTTTCAGCAGCAGTTCAGAGGCATGAGTTAGAGAGTGCAGATCGCATAGATACGCGAGTAGCCATGTTGAAGGCAGTACTCAAGTAATTTGAGTGATGAATATTTCGCGGACATGGAGACGCGTTTTGGGTAATGATTAACCCGAAATATTGAATAGTGAAATTTCTTGTCTAGAAGGAGAAACGGTGTGAGTTAGATTTTATTCAGAAAAGGGAAAAGGTATGTAGAGTGAAATCTAATACATAGACATACAGTAGTCCTATTCTTCAGTGATGAAAGGGAAAGTAACAACCCCGGAGAGGTCCATTTCCATCAATAGATAACCTGATCACTGATATGATATATAACAATAGACAAAGACATTGTAAGGAAGAAAAAAACAGAACTAGAGACTATAGCACCTGAATGATCATCTATGGTTAAAGGTCAAAAGGTGTAGTTGTGATACTGAACGAGAGAGAGTGAGAAAAGGAAAAACTTACACATTGTATAATTCTGTGATGGACCACTATTGTAGAAGTCAGAGCGACAGCAATGGTACACATACATGTAAATAAACCATTTCAGTTAACTATGGCGTTATCTCATCGCTTGCTCTGTGTGTGTGTGTGTGACTTATAATTATACAGCATGTCAATGCTAACTAAAGAGCAAAAGAACCTGGGCAGACATTGCCACATAATATGATTCATGATACAGTGACCAGGCTGTCACACACTCCTCACCTTCTCTTCTACGTTACAAAAATCACACACCCCACCGCCGTATCCCTTCTGCTCTGATCAGCCTAAACGTGCGTACATGTAAGTTCAGCCATGCATGACTCTCCGCTTACGCTAGCGGGCTTAAATTGCCCTCGCTTTTCACACACTTACACACTCTATGACGCATCTAGATATAAAAGAGTCAACACAATCGCGAGTTTGGTCAAAATGTGGCATTTTTAACTTAGGATAAAAAAATAGTAGTACCCGCCGCAGTCTTAGTCTGTTCAGACTGCACTTTAGCTAATTCTAAAGCTTTTTCTTTTTCTGCATGAAGTTTTAATGTTTCCATTTCCATGGCATTTTTATATGCTTGATCCAGTTGCATAAGTTCCATTCTCCTTAATTCCATTCTTTCCTTCTCTAGTTCTCTGTCTTTTTCTTGTTGAGCTAATTCTTTATCTTTCTGCTCTCTGTCTTTTTCTTGTTGAGCTAATTCTTTATCACGTTGAGCCATTTTTTCCTTTTCAAATTCTCTGTCTTTTTCTTGTTGAACTATAGTCAATCGTTCTAATTCCAATTTCATGGATATTTCTTTTTCCTTCAATTCCCTTTCTTGGGTTAATTCAAACCTCCTAAGCTCATCAGCTCGTTTAGTCATTTCGCGCTGTTCCATTCTTTCCAGACGCGATAAATATTCATCATATTTCGTATCTGCAAAACTTTGTAGTTCCGCCCCTGATTTTCCATAACTTTTCATAATATCAATGAATTCCTGTAGTGTAGACATGATAATAGGTTTCTGAGTACCTTCAATAGTCTATAATATACACCAGGATTATAGAACTCACTATAATATGTACATGAATATATTAATTAATAACAAACAAGTTAGGAGAACATGTGACAAAGACAGTGAAAACAATCAAATGAGTTACAATGAAATGATTTTTCAGTTATACAACAACACTTTACACTTATAAAGTAACTAAAGGAGACTTATAAACAGTAATCCGTAAAAGAAAGAAAAGAATTTACATTACAAAAATATAACAAGACAAGTCGTCATAAACGAACGTGCAGACAAAGAATGTTTAGATCACACACGACAACAATTGTCAACAGTACTGAAATTAGGTTACGTAAATAAAGAGGACGTAATTCAATTGACGAGACTGCTAAGTACACAAAATATGGTTACACTGCGAACCCAAGAAACATGTATATCCTGACTCATAAGAAAAAATATAATCAGTCAGATCCTCAGTCAGCAGTATAAGCATGCAAATCTAATAGAAGTTAACATTCACTGAAGCTTTCCTGGGAAAATTCCAGTCAATATTAAACACGACGAGTATACAAATATACGGATAAACATGAATGGGGGAACACAGATGATAGTAAAAAGTAAGTAAAGTGATGATGAACTGTAGACCAAAGATAATGCAAGGACAATATGATAATGTTCAAGCGCCTAAGCACAATCAAGAACTTATCTGTTTAGCTGTCCCTCTGAGAAATACATGAATGCATGTAATTCTAATCCTAGTTCCGAAACTTGTCTTCAACAGCTGAGGTCCATTGATGGTAGACCTTGACCTTCGCAGCAGGGAACCGTTTGAAAGTATTGCTTCGGTCTTCGAACGTAGTTTCTTCAATCGATCTGCGTCGCAGCCTCAGATGAATTTGATGAAGAGATACATTCTCCACTGGTTCAGGTTCTCGAGTGGAAGATTACCGTTCTATCTGCGTGAATCAGTCTCTTGTGGTGGAAGAAAATTCGGATTCTCAGGCAATGTTGTCTGCTAACGTTGACGGCATCGATGTAGTGACGTCACTTTCTGTCCTGCGCATTTCAGTTGCCGGTTAGGATTGAATGAATGATTTTGCATTTAAACGTTCATCATCAGTTTGACTTTCTTCGATACTTGAAGGGGGAATCCAGTATTCACGAAATTCAGACACTTTCTGACACCAGTATGTTAAGGGCTTCTCGGGATCCCAGTATGTTCTGGTTGCTTCGATGACTTCTAGTATTTGAGGATGACCAAGTTATTATATGCGTATTCAGTTTATAGAGTCAAAGTCCCTCGGGTTCTTATCACTTTTGTAGGATTCCGTAATACTGTTCGTTGGTATCGATAATGTCTGCTAAACCCTTGTGATACATTATGTGCTGAACATGTTTCATATTAAATATTCGACCCTTGACTGACCTGTATTAGTCTCTTGTCTTATTGATTATATTGGCAGTGTGAGATGCAGTGTGTTAAGACATTAATCATCACTGGTCATGATCAGTTGAATAATAACAGCATTTAACTCAACTCCGAATACGACAGTTGATAAGACCGTGATTTCAACGACTCACAATATTTAATTAGTAATTTCATACCATGAGCAGACACCAACTACATGGGAACAAAAGTCACATCACATTCATGTACGATCTGTAAGAGTTCTCATTATTTCATAAGCACATGTTCACAATCTCTATCTAGAGTTCTGGTTAGAGGTCAGTTCCTTTTAACGGCCAATGTCCTTTGGCATAAATTCAGAGGCTAACTAGACTTACTCCCGTCGCTAGTTTATACAATAGCCTTTTGCACTAGACTTAACTATCCTGCTAGTTCTGCAATACACTTATTATGCTAGGCTTACGTCTACTGCTAGTCGTTTAATATCCATTACACTAGGCTCACGCTTGCCGCTAGCTGTACAATATCCATCTATACTAGTCTTACACTATTGCTAGTAACATAATGTTCCTTTGGCATACCACGCCAGGCTAATCTGCCATAATTATGCAAACTGCGTTATTCATACGACGACTTACGTTTGGTTCAAGAAATACACTGCTCAAATGGCTTCCCAGCCACACAATTAAAAAGTGGATATACCACACAGTATAAGTGGCAATGGCCACACTTCTGAAACACACTGCCGTTCGGGTCAAAACCCACAAGTCGAATGTATAGTGGCAATGGCCACACATGCCATACGCTGCCGTTGGGGCCGAAGCCCACACGTCGAATGACCTTACAAAGACATACGCGTCATGCATAGTGATATGCATACTTGTCGTTACTATATTCAATTGCGATGTTCCATGGTGCAGCAATTCGAGTCGGCCAAACTCAAATGCTTGCACACATGCAACAATCATCGACATCGGTCGATGAGATATATCTCTATTCGTTTGAGGTGTTCCATGATACAGCCATTCGGATCGAGCACAAATCCAAATGTCTGTAAGCATGAAACAATCATCGACATCAGTCGCGGAGATATAATCGTTTGAGGAATGCGCCATGCTGCAGACATGAAGCAATCCTCAACAATCATTATAAAAGTAATATTACATTTGCAATAATCATCATAATTAAAGTATGTTTTTAAAATAAAAATAAATAAAGAAAAAAAAAGAAAGAAAAAAATAAATAAATAAATAATAATGAATTTAAAAATAAAATAAATAAAAATAAACATTAAAAAAATTAAATTAAAAAAAAAAAAAAAAAAAAGACATAAAAATCGAATTCTTCGTACAGTAAATTAGTGATTTGAGACATATTCAGAGGTATGTTGTAAGAACTCGTGAAATATTCAAACGGAGTGCAACTGAATGACTCGGGGACTGTTTATTAGGTTCATCAAGATGAGGTGGGGTAAACAGTTACTTTCCTCGCTGTCTTTGCGTCCCGAGAAATGCAACTGGTCACTCAGTCATAAGCTGAACGAAGTATAATGAAGTCTCTAACACTTCGCGCTCCTGCTACCGTATGTGGTATGAAATAATTGTACGTGTTGTTTATGTAGTGAATGTGTGAGCACGTTTCTTTTTATAAGAAAATTTATTGCGGTATTTTTGTTGTAACGGGAGAGAACTTGCACAGAAACAAGGAATGTATATTTAGGGCACTCGTATGTATTAAAATACTTTTTTTCACGCAGTTAATGTAAATTTATAATGCTAAGCTAGTACCATTGTTTCTGTTGTAACTTACAATTGTATAATTTAGTCACTTCAAGTTTTATTCTGGATCTTCTCTTAAACAAATACTATTTATAACATTAAGGTGGGATATAGCTCATATCTTTATATGTATCTTTTAATGCAACAATAATGTGAAATTGCTTATAACACATACCTTCTATGTTATACGTTTACAGAGACATTTACACTGGTTTGAAAATGTAATATTATAATTAGAATGTACATCATTTCTTTCATCTTTCCCTCCCTACTCCATTTTGAACTTGGGACTGCCTATGCATTTAGTTCTCTGTAAAAAACTAGCGAAAAATAGTCACCAGCGCTTGCAGTGGTGGTTCATGAAAAAATCATTCTATATGCTGAGGTTCCGAGCTTCAAATGATTGGACAACCACAAACAATTTTCACATATTAATATTCACAAAGCAATATATGCATATTAGTTAACATGTAATGAAAAATATAGAATCTAAAATGTACAACTTACCCAACTCTTGGCTCCCAGACGGTTTAGGTAGATTAAGTAGGTTAAGGCACTTGCAGATGCCTTTTACACTTTTCCTTCGAGGTCGCTACTTTAACTATAAATTCCCACTGTGGCTCTGTGTTTTCAGTTTCCTCAGATCCTGGTTTACTTGTTAAAATAGTAGAGTTCTCCTGGGTTCTAAGTCCACAAGATGCTCAAATAAAGGTCCGATCTGATTAATTGAGCTGATTCTAATCTTAAGTCTGGCAGTCTGGTTGTCGTCTTGGCAAGCACTTCTCACAGTGTTCTAATCTGGCTAAAGGGTCAGATTATAAGGTCCTTTACCTTTCCCGCAGTTGTTTGTTACGTTTTGGGCAGGGTACAGTAAGGAATTTGGTGGGTCTTCTATTTCGAACTCCCGCCAATCGTTTCAAAAGTGCATATTTAGGTGGGATAATTCAAAGTTATTCCAACATGGAAAACTATGTGCGTGATGCAAAAGGTCACCTCTCCCACATATGGCAATAAAACATCCGATTGCCTTCTCTACAAGGTATACAAATACTTTTGTCTAAAGTAATCTGTTCGTAAAGGCCTGACAGGAAACGATTATGTCGTTCGTTTCCGCGAATGCACGTATGCCTCCGTCTGCGGGCAAGTAAATCTTATCGCCTGGCACGGCTTGAGCAAAAAAAAAAAAAAAACTATGGGCAAACTGACCAGGACCAAATGGGTTTTACCTGCGTTAATCTCCGCAGAGCTGTGGAGCGCCAAGCAAATGTGATGAATTATCACCAAAAGGAAGGGTCGAATAGATCTAAATACCAAATATCTGTTGGTAAGAGATAATTAAATTTGTCGATCTCTTCAAAATTCCAGATAATCAGTACGTGCATTAATTGTAACTAATTACTGCCGTAGAGAAGAAGAGATCAACCCTAAATTATTTGACAACGTGCATCATCATGAAAATACAACATTTACGTGCATACACCTGGGAATTCAGCATTTACGGGCAACAACGTGAGAATACAGTATTTACGTGCATCAACAGGAACACACAAATCTTACATGCATCCACCTGAGAATACAATATTTACGTGCATATATACATGACAAAAGAACATTTATGGGCAACAACCTGAGAATACAATACTTACGTTCATTAACCTGAGAATATAAAATTTACGAGCATCAACCTGAGAATACAATGTTTACGTGCATCAACATGGGAATACAACATTTACGTTCATCAACATGAGAATGCAGTTTTTACGTACATCAGCATGATAATACAACATGTACGTGCTTCAACCTGAGAATACGACTTTTACTGCATCGATCTGAGAATACAACATTTACGCGCATCAACCTGAGAATACAACTGTTAAGGTGCAAAATGTCACAGTCACAAATGTTAAAGTGGGGTTTTGTTTATGTTATGTTTGAACGTAACAATTTCCTTGCTGTGTACTGTTGTAGTCCGTCCGACCTGGGCCAAGCAGCTTTGTTATGCATGAATAGCTCTCCAGGCGTTGAGGCGCTGAAAGGGTGTCATGTTGACATTCGAACATCAGACATTTCTTGTATATAAGGTACTCGAAGATTGTATGGTTGATAAGTGAGGTGGGTGTGTAGAGACACGAATGCGTATAGGATCTTTGATATGTAAACAAGGCACCCACTCACTCACATGCAGTAGTCAGTAATTGTAGAAAAAAAACTGCTGGAACTTTCACCCATTTAATTACGTGACACAGTGACATCAACAGGTACAGTCAAATGGACGAGAATCAAGAACATCTTGTATATTGGATATGACTGGCAAAACATCTGGTATTATAGAGCTTGAACCACTCATCTATAAGGACGTTATCGATAATGGTCTGTCCTTTAACAACTGTTCATAGGTGGTAATTATTAATAACATCGAACATCATCAGTTCTGTATAGCTCGTAGGTATGATGCTAATAACGCTGGCTTGACAACCCATCTTTTTCGTACTGTAACTCAGGGCCCCCTGACTGAACTCGTCAGGTAGTCCTTCAACAAATATAGTTGCTTAATATGGAAGTCTGTGAACTTGATCATAAACTCAAGACTTCATCTGGCTTCACCTTTCAGGTACCTCTTCTTCTGCTCAAAATTACAGACCGTAATGGCGGGCATTATAATGGTTGATAAACAACTGTACATTTCCCCATAGGCATGTATTATCTTTCATGCTGAAACGTACCGCCATCCTGCGGGTTTCATAACAATATATGATTATTGTGCTTCTATAAAGTAATTCAACGAATAGACCTAACTGGCTACGTCATGCACCCATTATGGACTCTGGATCACAAGAACTGTGAGCGCTACTCACAGGCTCATACTAAATGTTCTGCAAACTTTGCGTAATAATAAAGTAATTTTACCTTGGACAGAATTCCAAACAATACACAAATAACACCTGTCGTCATTCCAAACGAACTGAATAACTCTGGGGAAATCACTAATATGACAAGACTATCTTTTCCCCAGATAATGCAGAGAAGACACTACGGACATCTTCGTCCGGCAGAGGCCAGCTCATCACCCCAGACGGAAGTCTGCTCGGTTTGCGCTAAAAGCTAGCGCATGCGTAGACAGAACAGATTTGAGAACAGATAACTATCCCGTCTTAAGAAAGAATAAACACAGGGAAGGTAACCGCTAATCAACCTGTGTCAAGGGAGTTAACATAGAGTTCTGTACCTTCGACCATCAAAAATTTCTGTACCTTCGACCATCAAAAATATTAAATAGTTTTACATCTTCTGGGACCGAATAAAATGACGGTAACAGACTACCAGCCCTTCCGGATTAAAAAAAATGATAAATTTTTTTTTTGGAAATACATTAATGAGCGAGATGCAACAAGCTCATAACGCATGAATGATGCGCCGATGAAAGGATCAATAAATATAACGACATAATGTCAGACCCAATCAACGCACAATAGCGCATCTAGAGAGAACAAAAGTTCACCTCACAAAATAAGAGAAAATATTTTCTCCAAGTAAAATATATCCGGGAGGTACCATCAAATAAACAACCGGCGATGCTAACAACAATCACATACATATAAAAAAATTGCAATGTTATAATAATGCGAATGATAACATATCTTGCAAAGTCATACAAACATATCTATAAAAGTATCATGTTATATAATGACTATCATCTAATGGATGGACATAATCAAAATCTGTAAAGTTATACTATATACATATGACAATTCAAGCATATACTCTAACAAAATAGAAGTTGACATCCACAAAGTATCAATCCATTCTGTATGTCGTAGATCATGTAAGCAGCATCGTCATGATTCTCAAAAGCACTCCGTACCTGGTACTAGTTTGCGCTGAGAACAATATAAATAACACAATTAGCAACATGCTATAATGTACTATAATTACTAATACATGTTACATGTGGCCGCATTAATTTTTTCGACCTTTATATTATGTCAACTCAAACTTCTCCATTACACTAAAGATGGTAATAGAGAAAGAAATAAATTAATTTACCACTCTAAGTTGACAACAAATGTGTTAATACATATAGGTATAGTGAAGAGACATATGTCTAGCAGTGTATCAGGAAAAATTAGGACACAAGACTTAAGTTGACTCATGTGGCCATCTAGACAGTATGTCTGCCATCACATTATCGAGACCACGGATAGCTCGCACCGTGAAATGAAAAGGTTGAAGAGCAATAGCATATCGAGTAGATCTCGAGCTCTTCAAATTCTTACACTGAATAGCTGTAAGGGCTTTTTGGTCTGTTTCCACAATGAAATGCGCACCAAGAAGGAATCTTTGTAACTTAAGGATTGACCAAATCATAGCCAACAACTCACGGTCTAAAACCGAGTAATTCCTTTCTGCCGCACTCAGTTTCCTAGAAATATACATTACATGATGCAGAGTTCCTGAATACTCTTGCATTAGTGCCGCTCCGATCCCTGTGGATGAGGCTTCACTACGAAGAACAAAAGTCTTATCAGCAATAGGTAGTCTTAAGATAGGTGGGGATGAGAACAAATTCTTAATCTGATCCAATGAAGCTTGAAATTCTTGAGACCAGCGCACCATGTTAGGAGACCCTTTCTTCAATAGGGTTGAGAGTGGTGCCATGATAGAGGATAGATTCTTAATGAATCTTCCGTAGAATTGTATTAATCCCAAAATACTACGTACTTGTTTCTTTGTTTTAGGCACCGAGATATTTAATATCTTAGAAATGTTTTGGTCCTCTGTCTTCAATAGACCATGACCAACTCGATGACCCAGGAAAGAAATTTCGCTAAACCCCCACAAAGGTTTTAGAGGGTTTTGCAGTCAAATTATGCTCGCGTAGAGTTGACAGTAATTCATTTAACCCCAAATAGTGATCTTCCCAAGTATTACTGAAAAGACAGATGTCATCTAAGTATGCAATGACACCTGAACGATATGAGAGAATTCGACGCATCATGCGTACGAAAGTAGCCGGGGCGTTCATAAGCCCGAAAGGCATAAAATTCTACTGAAACAAACCCCTAGGTGTTGAGAAAGCAGTGAAAGGTTTTGCGTGTTCAGTTAACGGAACTTGCCAATAGCCTTTTGATAAGTCAAACTTAGTAAAGAATCGAGAGTTAGAAAGTCTAATAAGTAGATCTTCTAATAAAGGCATAGGTTCAGCATAGAACTTCGTAACTTGGTTTAATTAGCGATAATCTACGCAAAGACGTATGTTATTGTCTTTCTTTAGAACAATAACCATGGACGAAGATTATGCTGAGGTGGATGGTTCAATTATCTTCAATTGTATCATTTCATCCAATTCTTTCTCGACTTGTGCTTGAAAATGAATAGGAATAGGGTATGGTCTTACTCTGATCGGAGTATGATCAGTAAGTATAATGTCATGCTCAATGACATGTGTGTGTCCAGGAATGTCGGTAAGGACATCCTGAAATACTTGTAGCGTAGAAGATATTTGTCGCTGTTCTTCAAAAGACAAATTAGAAGAAACAGTAAAGTTTCTCCATGATTCCGTAGAAGTAAGTGGAATCATAGGAAGAGGTAGGTTAACATCCGAAAAAGTAGATTCCTCATCCTGTATAACTGACAGGGATGAGATATGACCTTGTTGTACTGGAGAATCGTCCGTCGCCTGAAAAATAGGCTGCAAATAGTCTGGTCGCTCATGATATTCCGTAAGCATATTTATATGGAAGGTTTTATGCCTTCCATCAATATCGACAACATAGTCGACATCGGAAATCATCGAGACTATAGTATATGGACCTTTCCATGTAATAAGCAGTCTGTTCTCCCTAGAAGAAAGTAAAACAAACGCTTTGTCTCCAGGACAAAGTTGATGTAGGCGTCTCTTCTTATTAGCAAATAGCCTTGCATTTTCCTTAGCAAATTCGGATGATGAAGTTGCTAGCTTGCATGCTTCAATAATTTTCTTTCTGAGAGCAATGACATACTCATATGAAGATTGTGTGTCATTGTCGATATTATCAGCAGTTATAAGATCATGCAGCAAAGACATAGGACCACGCAGTCGCGCGCCAAAGACAAGCTCAAAAGGAGAAAATCCTGTATGTTCGTTGGGGACCTCCCTATAGGCAAAGAGAGCCGCGGGTAGGACCCTGTCCACATCCTGAGGATGATCCTCAGTTATCTTCCCCAGTAAGTTCTTGAGTGTTCTATTGAGACGCTCAACTAACCCATTAGACATTGGGTGATAAATACTACTCAGAGATCTCTTAATGTGCAGAGTAGACATTACTTGCGACATTGTCTCTGATATCAATTGTGTGCCATGGTCTGACAATATTTCCCCAGGAAAACCAAAAGGAGAAAATATATGCCAAAGAGCGTCTGCGATATACTTACTTACTTAGTCGTTCCCCTTCTACCGTGAGGTGTAGAGGTTTGGAAGAGAGAGCGCCAGACCATTCTATCAGCTGTCTTCTTCCTGGCCTGCTTCCATTCTAGTCCTCGGTCCTTCAAAGATTGTCTAATGTTGTCCTCCCAGCGGACTCTGGGTCGTCCTGGAGGTCTGGATCCCTGGCTCTTTGTTTCCCATGCTTGTCGTGGTAGCCGATCTTCTCCCATTCTACAGACATGGCCAAACCATTGTGACGGGTCGGTGGTGGTGGTGTGGTTGGTGTTGCGATTCCTTGGTTATGGTATTATTTGTTGAATAGTAAGTCACTCCTTAGACGTATCAATGTTGGTTATAAATGGTTAGCTCTGGGCATCAGAACATCCCTTCGACGTTCTGATGTGCATAGTATATAGTATTTGATTTCCCTTGTGGGAGAGTTATCGTGCTGACAAAGGTAAACACCAACAGCTGTAGAACCGAACCCGAAACGTAAATAAAGGATCAAGCCTTCTGCTTTGAGTCCACATGTATTGAGATTCATACAAAAACGATAATCGACATTCACAAAGGTTTCATATACAATTCAGCGTAACAATTGAATTCCAAATAATATCAGTAAGTATCCGTCCGTGTCAAAACAATGTGTCAGAAGAACATCGTAGCTATATACGTGCGCTGTTGTAGTCAACAGCCAGAAATGAGCACATGAGTTCTTGACATCTACAATTTGAATCATAATACGATTCTCCTTCCATTATTAGTTTAATTTCATTAATCTCATGTTTAGATTAATTTCCGAACTGACCCTGAAGTCTACATTGATTCATCTATATAATATAGGCTATATACTCAGCCTTATTTCCTTGGAAGAAATACAAGACACGACCTTCTTGCTTGACGGATAGCGTAACAAAGGCCCTGTAACCAAGTCACCCGGCGTGACCTTCCCAACGCGAATGCGTCATAATCTCCGCATATATTTCGCGTTCACTATACCGTAAAATATCGACATATTCTATAAATATTAATGACCCCTAAAAGTTGCGCATGGCTAAACCCCAGCAGACGCCGTCATTTAAAATAACACCGTAACAGATTTCCTGTCAGACGGGGGAAAAAAAAATCTATTAGATAGATTTTTTTTTTTTGAATAATATTAATCAAATTATCAAAAATTTAACAAAACCCGACGTATGACCTACGATGTTCTATCTAGAACAGTGTCGTGGTCATGTCAGTAATATCTTATAATAAAATCAACGTCATATCATACATATACCTTATATTAAACAAGGAAATGTCACTGTCACTAACTAATTAACTAATTAATTTGTTGTATGTATAGACTAACTAATAATGTGAGGTGTTATTAAAATTATTCTAACTAACTAAAATTAAAATAATTAATTATAGTATGTAAGTATGGTACTAACTAATTAATATCTAATAGAGGAAAATGAGAAATAGTATAAGAGAGTAAAAGAAATAAAAATTGAGAAGTACGGACAATTGAAACTAAATATTAAAATATACATTAAATTAGATTGCGTGTGAAAAAGAAGTGTAAGGATAGATACCTAATTAAATTAACGCAATCAGAAGAAAAGAACAGAAAAAATTCATACATTTTAACTATATATATGAAATGTCATAATGTATCTATTACCTTAATAATTACACTAATTAAAAGATTTAATTGGTGTGATATTCTTTTGTTTCATCTTTTCTTAGTATATCTTATTTTTTTATTTCATCACACTCTGACTTTATTATATATTACATACTAATTTAATAACTAGAAAATTTAACAATATCGGACATGAAGATCCAATCGTTGTTATATCCTGTTGACTTGTATGAAAGTTCATTAAGACACAAGGTTCATATTATCAAATTATGATTTGATGATCCATTAATCGTTAGTTCCTTTATTAAACTTTGAAAGTAAATTGACCAAGTCATCAACGTATCTTTCCCTTCTTCATCAGAGATTGTTCCTTTTTAACAGTTTTCAATCGAAATGAGTGATACTCAAAGTGGAATTGAAGTTCAAATTTTCAAACGATCCGTAAAACTTGATATTTTGATCACGATAGTTTATTTCGAAATGTCCTTATTTAGGTAGGAAGTCCAACTGAATTGTTGTATATTCTGACTTGATATCAATACCGTTCATTGCAAATGTAATGCTTGATCAGTCAGAAAATTTTCTTGAAATTGTAATATTCATTCAGAATCCGTAGGATGTCTGGACAACGTGTCGGCTATGACATTTTCAGTTCCAGGTATCGACTGTATCTCGAACTCGTAGGGTTGCAACGTAATAGCAAATCGTGCAAGTTTAGCACTTTTATGGTTTGAGCGACGTAATGCTGCTACTGATTTCTGATCAGTCTGGATCAGGAATGGAGATCCCAGCAAAAACTTTTCCAACTTTGTAATTGCCCAGATTACGGAGAGCAATTCTCGGTCCACAGTGGAATATTTCGTATCCGGCGGTTTCAGTTTGCGGGAGATATACATTACCGGGTGAAGGACATCATCATGATATTGCAGTAGACATGCCCCGAGTCCGTAATTACTCGCATCTGTACGTAGAACAAACTTTTTAGAAGCATCTGGTAATCTTAAAACAGGTGGGCATGAAAATATTTTTAAGATAGTGCGAAAAGTTTTGTCACATTCGTCGGCCCAATTTATCCTTAAAGGCATGTTCTTCTTTAGTAACGAAGACAGGACAGCCGTGATGGATGATAGGTGAGGTACAAATCTGCTATAGTATTGGATTAAACCTAACAGACTTCTAACCTGTTTCTTCGTTTGAGGAACAGATAAATTTAATATTTTAGAAACTGTACTGGGAATTGTTTGGATACGTCCCGATCCAATAATGTGTCCCAGGAATGTTATCTCATTACATGCTATTTGAATTTTAGTTGGTTTAGCGGTTAAATGGTTATCCCGGAATATTTCCAAAACTGATTTAAGACCCAAAAAATGTTCCTCAAATGATGAACTAAACAAACATATGTCGTCAATATAGGTAATTATATCTGATCTACCTGCTAAAATTTTTCGCATCATGCGAATAAAGGTAGCTGGAGCATTCATTAGCCCAAAAGGCATCACGTTCCACTGGTAAAGACCTCGTGGAGTTGAGAATGCTGTGTAGTATTTGGCTCTTTCGGTTAGTGGAATCTGCCAATAACCTTTTGTTAAGTCAATTTTAGTGAACAGTGTAGCATTGGATAGACGAGGAAGTAAATCGTCAAGGATAGGATGTGGTTCGCTATCCGGTACTGTCTGCGCATTAAGTTTCCTATAGTCAACAGATAAACGTATGTTGTTGTCCTTTTTCCGGACAATGACTAAAGGAGAAGAAAATGGAGATGTACTAGTCTCAATAATACCTAATGATATCATCTGTTCGAGTTCCTGAGATGTCTTACTCAGAAAATGTAGAGGTACAGAATAAGGATGAACACGAATTGGTGTATCATCGTTCAGAATAATATCGTGACTAATTACAGATGTGCAACCCGGTACATCAGTTAACACATCTGGGAAAGATTGTAGAAGATCAGCAACGCGTTGATGCTGTTGCGGTGTAACCGTAGAAGAAATGGTCACATCACGCCAAGATTCAGTAGATTGGACAGTAAGTACAGGTAAAGGCATCTTCACTTCAGAAAAAGAAGATTCTTCCTCCTGTATAACAGATAGATTAGAATAATGACAAGTAGATACAGTATTGTCATCTAATTCATGAAAAATTGACTGTAAGTGTATAGGACGTGTATGAAATTGCTTGAGCATATTAATATGGAATATCTTTCTGTGTCCCTTGATATCTAAGACGTAATCAACGTCTGAAATTTTATCAGTAACCTTATAAGGACCAGTCCATGAGATCAATAACTTATTGTTATTGTGAGGGAGTAATACATAAGCCTCATCGCCTGGGAATAATTGACGTAATCGTCTAGATCGATTTTGTATAGATCGAGCCTTAGCTTTTGCAGCCTCAGAAGAAGCTGTTGCCAATTGGCAAGACTCAATAATATTATTTCGAAGATTAATCACATACTCATAAGATGACTGAGTGTCCTGAGTCATCTCTGCATCAATTAATAAATCTTTTATCAGTCCCATAGGACCTCTCGGAGGGGCACCAAAAACTAACTCAAAGGGAGAGAAGCCAGTTTGTTCATGTGGCACCTCTCGGTAAGCAAATAGGACAGCTCTGTCCCAGTCCTGAGGGTGTTTAACAGTAACCTTATGTAAAAGTTGCTTAAGCGTACGGTTAAGTCTTTCAACTGCACCGTTACTCATGGGATGATAAATACTACTCAAATTCCTATCAATGTTCCAGGTTTTCATTACCTCCTTCATGGTATCGGATATAAACTGCGACCCATGATCAGATAATAATTTTCTAGGAAACCCTATTCTAGAGAAAATTAGATGTAATGCATCAGCTACATCTGTGGTAGTGGTTGTCTTCAATGGAATGGCTTCTGGCCATCGTGTGCATAAATCAATGCACGTGAGAACAAATCTATGTCCTCTCGCAGATGGTAGAAGTGGACCAATTATGTCTATGGCCATCTTGTCAAAAGGTCGTACTGAGATATCGCAAGCCTGAATAGGCGCCGTGTGAAAAGCTCCACGTGCTTTCACTTCCTGGCACGTAGTACAAGAACGTACATACTGCGAAATATCACGTGACACTCCTGGCCAAAAGAATGAAGATAATACTCGAGATCGTGTTCGAGTATATCCCATATGTCTTGCACACTGCGAGTCATGCGCGTGTTGAAGAATGTACCGTCTAAAAGCAGCCGGTACCATCACTTGTTGTTTTACCTGTGCTTTATCACTAAAGCATCTAATCAGTATATCATTTTTAACAATAAACCAATGTTTGTTATTATTCCCTGATGTTAAATTATCAACCTTATTAACTAGGTTAAAAAATTTATTTAGAGATTTGTCATTTTTTTTGTTTGTTTGCAAATGATTCCCTGTCAATAGGTGAATTGACCTCAATATCCTCCTGTTTCTCCGCATCCTTCTTATTATCATTGACACTCTCCATGAGCATAGTCTGAACTCTAGTTGTCGCGGCGTTTCCAGTGCATAGATTGTGTCTCTCCCATTCAATAATATCTTCTGGTGAACAATCCTTGCTGCCGTGTATGCGACCCACCATAAGGTCTGCAATCGGCTTTTTCAGCATGCATACCTTCACGTTACCTGTGAAAAAAGGTGTTTTAACATGGATAATAGCTGTGGGGTAAAACTCAATAGTTCCCCCAAAAGTCATGCAACGGACATATTCCCCCGTTGCACAGCTAGGATGTACAAGCGACTGTCGCACTCCAATGGTTGTGGACCCCGAGTCTCTCAATACAGAAACTATAGAACCGTTCACTATCCCTCTGTTAAAAATCAGAGAGCCTGTTCCATCATTGGCTGCAAGACCTACTTCTGGTGGAATGTGTCCGCAGTTTAGCACTGTCTCCTTTGCCTTCTGAAAAATAAGATTGCATTGTGGGCAACTATTCGCCACGTTATAATTAATAGCAAAGCATGCAGCAGAAGAATTCATTGTATTATCGTTAGGTGGAACCTGAACCTTAGGGGTGATATCATTTGTAACTGCTGCCCCGGTATTATGGTTATAATGTGAAGATCCACGAGAATGAGAACGATTACGAGAATAATTAGTTGAATTATCCCGTTGTCGTCTATTGTAATTGTTATCTCGATGTCTCGAGTTATAATTATCGCTATTCTTCCAATTGTTACCATTATTATATTGATATGACCGATTATAACTTGAGTTACGTGGATTACTGTTGTATCTTGACTGAGGTGAATAATTTCTGTTTTGTTGTCTTCCTCTATTAAAGTTATTGTTAAAGTTATTTTGTCCCTTATGAAAATTAATGTCATAGTTTCCTTTGAATCTACCTCTGTCTACACTGTGTGTTCTTGGTTTGTTATTACTATGATATGCCATATTGGAGGCTACCGGAAGTGGTTCTCTTATTAACGAGCCAGAGATGTTAGCGTTCGGATGAGCGTTGCAGTAATTTAAAGAAATTTTTTCTAACTCATCAATAGTTTCAGGTTTTCTTTCTTGCAGATAAGCAAAGAATGGTGGGCTGACAGAAGATAACACTTTATCCCTCAATAACAAATCGACTAACTTGTCGTAAGATTTGTTGACACCTGCCAGTTCAACCCATCTGTTAAAAGTATTGCGTATGTTAGCAATAAAACCTGTGAAATCTTTATTGTTATCTGGCAACAAACTTTTGAAACGTAATCTACATGCCTCTTCGTTCAAATGGAAACGACGTAATAACAAAGTCTTAATGGCCTCATAGTCTGTGGCTAATGTAGGATCAATATTTTGTGCTGCACTTGCAGGTTCGCCATCCAGAAATTCCTTCAGTTTAAGTGCCCATGCAGTTTTGTCAAGGTTATTGACCTTACATATATCCTCAAAGCGCGCCAGCCATGATGATAGGTCATCCACGTGTAATTTGAATGGTGGTAGTTTAAAGTAATAATTGCCCTTAAGTCGGGTGGATGAAGATCCAGATTGAGCATTATCATTTTGGCTTGCTGCAACACTCTGCGAATTAAGTTTTGCTGTTTCCAATTTAAGCCGTTGCAATTCCATTTCTTGCTGTAGTATGATTTCTTGTCGTTTCAATTTATTCTCTTCTTCAATCCGTAGGATTTCATCTCTTGCTATCTTTCTTTCTTCTTCTTGTCTTAATTCTTCTCTCTCTGCTTTAGCAACAGCTTTTCTTTCCTCCTCTTCTGCCTTAGCAAAAGCTTTCTTTTCCTCCTCTTCTGCCTTATATTTTGTAAATTCAGCCAATGCATAAGCCTCGAGAAGTTCTCCTTTTTTTCCAAAATCCTTACCATTTTTAATAAAATAGTCTAAGTTAAGCATCTTGAAGTTAATTTATTTAAGTATTCAATTACTTATGTATTGTAATCACCACTAGAATCTATGTCGATAATTATAATTACTCAACGAATGAATAATTATTATAAGAAATTGCAATATTCCTGTATTGTTATGTATAAGTTCCACAAATCTATAATATTTTGTAAAAATATTATATATACCTACTAATATCTATCATAAATAGTTATGATAGTTAGTTATATAAGCTGCTGAAATTATATCAAGCGCTTGATATTAATATTTAATAATTATGTGTATTATCCCTAAATAATTAGTCTTAATTATCACTAAGTTCACAATATAGTACTGAGAAAGTGTACTAATTTATATTAAATATGTATTAATATGTTATAAAGTTTTAATAATTAATCATTATATATTATGCCAGAATCATGAGGCATAAAGTGCATTGCCCATTTCTAGGACCACTACTGCAAATATGTGCAAAGTCCCTAATTCCTCATCAAAGCTGATAAAAATTTAATCATATTCATCTACACTATTATTAATGAAGAAATTATAGCATTAATATTAAATTATAGAAGGATGAAATGAAGACAAACAATACAATGGGTTAACCAAGGATTACAGAACATTATTAACATACACACAGACATTTTCACAGTAAAAATGCATTTACAACTAAGTTGACTAGACCGGAAGTGAGAATTAAAGAATGAACTGAATAGATAATTAACCTGCGTACACAAAAATTAGTGACGTATACATGGACTCATTAAGGGTCGTACAACAAAAATATAAACTGAAAGATAGTAAGGTCAGAAAAAACACGATAGATTACCAACATTGTTAAAGAACTGAGTAAAAATTAACAACTGAATACAATTTAAAATACACCAGTTATAACGCGACTTCACAGCTAAAATACTGAAGTCAATTAATTACAATTGCAGACGAAGAGTCCGATCGGTAGAATCTTCGATAGGGTTCTCTGCAAGAAATGTAAAGAATTAACTGAGATAGAGAACATTCAAAATCAATATCGGCATCCTTAGAGCCATATTATTGATTCCGAACCACCGCACCAACCAACCCACAACATGAAAAGGACAGGAACAATATTTAACATGGATACAACGAAAAAAGAACATGGCGTTATTTGGACAAACAGGACGAAATATTTTAACCTTTAAAATCAGTGACTTATCTTGTTTTGGCGGTAATATCGTACATTATATGCTTCGCCGACGGACTCTAGAGCTTGTTTGTATCATTGAGAAAGTCAGCAATAGGTTTCATTTGATGTTTGAAAGCTTCAAATAAATTTTTTTGATGGACATTGTCAGCTGCTCGCTTTTCCAACCGTTGATGCTGTCGTCAAGGGCATGACGTCACCGGTGTATTTGCAAATAATGTCCATTTCGATCGAAAGGAAAAATGTCTTATTTTTTATGGTTCGTTCTTTTGAAAAATTTCAAAACCACTAATGGCCTCCAGTTGTGACGTGTCGGTGGTGGTGGTGTGGTTGGTGTTGCGATTCCTTGGTTATGGTATTATTTGTTGAATAGTAAGTCACTCTTTAGACGTATCAATGTTGGTTATAAATGGTTAGCTCTGGGCATCAGAACATCCCTTCGACGTTCTGATTTGCATAGTATATAGTATTTAATTTCCCTTGTGGGAGAGTTATCGTGCTGACAAAGGTAAACACCAACAGCTGTAGAACCGAACCCGAAACGTAAATAAAGGATCAAGCCTTCTGCTTTGAGTCCACATGTATTGAGATTCATACAAAAACGATAATCGACATTCACAAAGGTTTCATATACAATTCAGCGTAACAATTGAATTCCAAATAATATCAGTAAGTATCCGTCCGTGTCAAAACAATGTGTCAGAAGAACATCGTAGCTATATACGTGCGCTGTTGTAGTCAACAGCCAGAAATGAGCACATGAGTTCTTGACATCTACAATTTGAATCATAATACGATTCTCCTTCCATTATTAGTTTAATTTCATTAATCTCATGTTTAGATTAATTTCCGAACTGACCCTGAAGTCTACATCGATTCATCTATATAATATAGGCTATATACTCAGCCTTATTTCCTTGGAAGAAATACAAGACACGACCTTCTTGCTTGACGGATAGCGTAACAAAGGCCCTGTAACCAAGTCACCCGGCGTGACCTTCCCAACGCGAATGCGTCATAATCTCCGCATATATTTCGCGTTCACTATACCGTAAAATATCGACATATTCTATAAATATTAATGACCCCTAAACGTTGCGCATGGCTAAACCCCAGCAGACGCCGTCATTTAAAATAACACCGTAACAACCATCTTAGTTGGGACTGTTCTATTTGGGTCTGCAGCGGATGGGATTTTAGGCCTTGACGGATCGTCTGGTTGCGGACCATGTCTCTTCTTGTTACTTCAACCACTTTCCTCAGATACCTCATTTCTGAGGTTTGGATCTGGCTTTTGTGGGTTGTAGTCATTGCCCACGACTCGCATCCATATGTCAAGACTGGGACATAGGTGGAGCGGTATACAGCCATCTTCGTTTTCTTACCAACCTCTTTCTTGCTGAGGAATCCACGATTTATGGCCTGAAAAAGTCTCCCAGCCGCTGCTTTTCGAGTGGCCAACTCTTCTTTGATGCCTCCCTTTCGGTCTATAATAGCTCCGAGATATTTAAAGTGGTCGACCTGCTCCAGGACCTGTTCTCCCAACTTAATCTGATGTTTTCTTTCTTCTCGTGATATCACCATGGATTTTGTTTTAGAGCTGCTTATGACCATCCCTCTCTTCTCCAGCTCTTCCTTCCAGACTTGCAGGTTGGATTGGAGATGGGCCTCTGATTTAGCAATCAGGGCAACATCATCAGCAAATGCCAGCTCTGAAATATAGACCTGTCTCATCTTCCAGTACCCCACTGAATACTTTCTTGTTCTCTCCTTACATGCCTTGATGACATCGTCCATAAGGAGTATGAAGAGGTAAGGTGATAGGATATCACCTTGTCTTACACCAGTGGTGGTCCTGAACTCTTCTGACTTATTGTTTGCTGTCCTCATATAATTTCTGCAAGACTTGTAGAAGCTCTGTATAGCATGAATCAGAGGTGCTGGAATATTCTTCCTTGCCAAACAGTCCCAAAGATTGCTCCAGGGGACCCTGTCAAACGCCTTTTCCAGATCTATGAAACAAAGATGGATCTCACTCTTATACTCAAGGGCCTTTTCACTCAGCTGTCTGAGTGTGAAGATTAGGTCTTGAGTACTTCGGTTTGCTCGGAATCCGCACTGGACCTCATCCAATTGTGGCTCAGCTAGGCGTCGGAGTCTCTGCACTAGGATTCTAGAGTAGATTTTACCAGGGACACTGAGAAGGGATATGCCTCTATGGTTTCCACATTGTCGATTGTCACCCTTTTTGAAAATTGGTGTTATGATGGCAATCTCCCAATCCTTTGGTATGGTCTTGTTGCACCATGCTGCCTGTAGGACCTTTAAGAGTAATAGGTCGCCTGATGCTCCCATGTACTTAACCATTTCTGGTGTTATACCATCATGCCCTGCTGCTTTGCCCATCTTGATTTTCTCTAGTGCTGCCCTCAGTTCTTCCATCTTTATGTCATCTTCACCATCATTGGTTTCCTCTTCTGTGTCAGTGGTTATCATTCCTGATGCTTCATCATGCTCACCATCCAGGAGTTCTGAGAAATATTCTTTCCATCTTTCCATTACTTCCTTCGGGGCAGTAAGCAATTTGCCTTGCTTGTCCTTTATAAATTTGAGAGGGCATTGTTTTTCTTTCATCATGTTCTTTAGGGTCTTATACCGCATGCTTCTGCAGCAGCTGTCTTTATGATATCCTTGAATTTATTCCAGAGGGTTTCCAAGTCATCAGGTCGTTCTTCTGTGTTGCTCACTGCTGTAGCAATAAGCCCCTGATATCTGGTCTTAATTTCTGGCTCTCTCAGCTTGTAGGTCCTAATGCTCAGTTCTTCTACTCATTTACTTGGTTTCTTGCGTGATGTTGGGCAGTTCCTAGGCTGAGCAACTCTTTCAGTTGTTCGTTTGATTGTTAGCAGGTAGTGATCACTTCCAATCTCTGGCCCCCTCCAGACTCTTGCATCTCGGACATATCTGAATGAGCTTCTCCGAACAATGGCATAGTCGATCACTGACTTCTCATTCTTGGTTGGTTCACATCTAGTGTATGCATGTATGCGCTTATGGGGGAACTTTGTGTTTGTAATGATCAGATTCTGCTCACTGCAGAATCTAAGGAGTCGCTTTTCCATTGTCATTGAGAGTATCTTCTCCATATCTTCCGATAACTCCACCCCATCTAGCATGGTCATTTCCAACTCTGGCATTAAAATCTCCGAGCATAATAACTTCATCTAGGCAGTCATCCACTGTCCTTTGAAGCAGCTCGAAGAATTCCTCCTTGACCTCTGCTCTCTCATCCTCATTTGGCCCATACACTATGACCAGGTTGACTATGGTTTCTCCTTCTTTTAGTTTTACAACCATAATGCGCTCCGAGACAAAGTTCCATCCCTTGATACTATCTTTTTGATTTTGGGCCACAATGCAACCCACGCCCCCTTTAGCTCTTTCAGATATGGGTACACCACTGTAGAGCAACGTGTTGCCATCGAGATCCATGACTCCTTGTCCTTTTTTCTTCGTTTCCGTTATAGCCAGGATTTCTAGTTTTGCTTTCCTCATCTCTTCCACCAGCTCCTCTTCCTTCCCATTTATACTTCTTGTGTTCCAAGTTCCATAAGTCGTAGTCCGTAGTCCGTTCCAGTTCGTCGCCTTTAGAATCAGTCCGGTTTTCTCTCTTGTAGTTCGCGTAATCATGATTTAAAGCAAACAGGTGATTGGCCTGTTGTGCCTTTGCATGGTGGAGGGGCTGCCTCCTTACGGCCTCCATGCATGCCGCCCTCCTCCTTTTTCATCCGGGCTTGGGACCGGCATTGGCGGAGTTGCGTCTGCGATATCAGCAGTAGAAATGCTCTTAACAGGAATAGCCTCTCGCCAACGCGTGCACATATCAACGCACGTAAGGATAAATTGATGTCCCCTGGCCGATTTAGTCTTAAAAGGGCCAATGATATCTATGGCCATTTTCTGAAACGGCCGGATAGGAATGTCTGCTGCCTGAATAGGTGCAGCATGCCATGGACCTCTAGACTTTACCTCTTGACATATTTTGCAAGACCGGCAATACATTCGTATGTCTTTATTGACAAATGGCCAAAAGAAAGATCCCAGAACTCTCGACTTAGTTCGGGAAAAACCCATGTGTCCAGCACACTAAGAATCGTGTGCATGTTGAAGAATTAAAGCTCTCATACTTTTGGGCACGAGAATTTGAGAATGCATAGTCGCGTCTGAGTGTTGTACCATACGCACTAGTATACCATTCTTCATAGTGATATATGCTTTGCGATTTGTATTCTGATTCGGATCACCGCTTTTAGCGAGAAGAAAGAATTTCTCTAAAGAGGGGTCTTTCTCTTGTATTTTCACAAACGAGTCATGCGAAATCTCCAAGTGATCATCTTGGCTAACTAATTCATTAACTTCAGTAGATGAAGTTTGAGGAATAAGAGCTTGCGCTCTTGTTGCCACTGCATTGGCTGTTTGCATATTCTGTTCTTCCCAGGCAGCAATTTGTTGCGGGGTGCATTCCTTAACCGCGTGAATACGCCCGATTATAAGATCCCCAATAGGGTTAATTCAAGACTAATCGACAAATAAGAGAAGACTCTAGGCAGAAATATGTCTCCGACTTTATAAGGAAAAGACGATGGTCATATATCGGTCATGTCCTACGAATGCAAAACAACAGAATACCACTACAGGCACTCACTTGGGTTCCTGAGGGTAAGAGGAAAAAAGGAAGACCAAAAGAAACACTCAGAAGAACAATAATAAGAGAAGGAAGAACGTTGGGTCTAAATAATGTGCAAGAGCTAAGAGGAGTGGCGTCACAACGAACAACCTGGAGAGCACTGGTTTCTGCCTTATGCGCCGTGTTTGGTGCTTAAAGAATTTATTATTATTATTAATAGGGTTAGGTAGAAGACACGCGTGGACATCTCCCGTAAAGAAAGGAGTAGCAATGTGAATAATAGCGGTCGAGTACTTTTCAACTGTGCCACCAAATGTTACACATTTAACTATGTTCCCTGTGGCACAGCGAGGATCTATAAGCGATTGCTTAACTCCAATAGTAGTGCACCCAGAATCAAACAGCACTGAGACTGGGTTACTATCCACGAGACCTCTATGCAAGATAAGCGATCCTCTCCCATCATGCGCAATTGCAGCAGGGAGAGCGGGCAGAGGGTGACCACAACTCAAAGTAGTTACCGTGGATGGTTCAAATAATGTTGAGCATTGGGTGCATTTAGATGCTCTCCCAAAGTCAAAAGTTGCACAAGTGACAGCATTAGAATTTTTATTCTCGTTCACCTGATTATTGACACCATGAGACTCTTGTTGTACCGAGTTTCCCTGGTGATGTGATCTCTTTTTCTTGTATTGAGCTCTACCACGATTATTATTCCCTCTGAAATTGTCATAGTTTGATCTACCTTGACCACCGCTCTGGTTCGAATCCCAGTTTCCATAATCACTATTGTCATTACCCCAATGATCATAGTGTTTACCTGTTTGGTTACGATGCCCCCGCGAAGGATAGCCTTGAAAGTGTCTGTAGTGACTACCTCTCCGCAAGTTTCCATAATTATAGGACCCGAAATAACGAGGACTATCAGATCGCCTCCAGTTCTTTGAAGAAGACCCATTATGTGATGGGTTACCCTGATTCTGATCATAATTACGATTGCTCTTCTTATTGAAGTTGTGTTGAGCACCTTAGAATTTATTCATAAAATTAGGGCCATATGGTGCTGCAGAAGCAACCGGCAATTCTTCTTTCACCCTAGCATTGCTAACAGTAGCATGGGGATGTGCAGTTACATACTGGCAACAGTATTCTTCCATGTTTTTATGTCTTTAGGTTTACGCTCATGAATAAAAGCAAGGAAAGACTCATTGACGGATGACATAACTTTATCTCGAAGTAATAAGTCCATAAGGGCTTCATATGTTTTTCTGTTTTAGACAGCTCAATCCAACGTGTGAAAGTAAGACGAATCTTAGTAATAAAGTCAGAGAACTCTACTCCAGTTTCTGGTAGCATTGTCTTAAAACGAAGACGATAATCTTCTTCTTTTAATTGATATCTCGTAAGTAATGTTGCCCTGACAACATCATAATTAGTTCTAACAGTTTCCTCTACTGCCATTACCGTACTCAACGGTTCACCTGAAAGTAACCTCATTAGTTGTTCGACATATTGTTCCTTATCTACCTTATGCGCTACGCATGTTAATTGGAATCTATCCAGGTAGAAGGTTATGTCGTCCTTTAGAGGGTTGAAAGGGGGTAATTTAACCTTGTAAGTATTCTCCTTTATCTTACCCGAAGTTGATTGAGGAGCACTCATATTCATCACCTTTAATTTCTCCAACTCCAAAGCTAATAGTTTTTCCTCATGTTCCATTTGTGCTTTCCTTTCCTCAGCAGCAGCTTGAAGTTTTCTCTCCTCAGAAGCAGCTTGAAATTTTCTCTCCTCAGCAGCAGCCTCAGCTTGAAGTTTTCTCTCCTCAGCAGCAGCTTGAAGTTTTCTCTCCTCAGCAGCAGCCTCAGCTTGAAGTTTTCTCTCCTCAGCAGCAGCTTCTCTTTCTAATCTTTTGTCTTCAGCTTCTCTGTCCAACTGCATTTGCATCCTTTTCTCTTCAGCCTTCTGTGCCTTGGCATATTGAGCAAGTGCAAACTCTTCTAATTTGTCACCAGTTTTGCGAAGGGATTTCCCTTGCTCAATAAAGACATCTAATGTAGACATCCTGTCTAATAATATGAGATTACACCTGAAAAAATTGAACAAATTACCTTATCCCAACCTCAATGGGAGACAAGTCTGTAATTCTAGACTTGTATACTCACTTCACTTTATTCTATCCCAATCTCCGTGAGAGACAAGTCTTTTAACCAAAACTTGTATGATCACCTTGTTTCCTTATAATAATATGATCATAAATAACCTCTATCTGAAAAGTACATCATATCAACAATAATAGTCCATGACCACGTATATATATATAGACTGTGTATGATGAACAAGTAGACGAAAACAATACAAAGACAAGAATGTATAACAACCCAAAACGTTCGCAGAAGTCAAATGATAAATAAAGCTTAACTAAATCTAATGTTGTAAAAAATTACAATGATAACTGCGAAAATCAAACAAATCACAACACTGTTATAAACAAAAACGGTGTATACAAATAAATGAAAGGAAGGAGAGGCGGACAGATACAAACAAAACAAATCGAAAATCAAAGAATGGAAAAAAAATTACGAAAACAACACTAACACATCTCGTCACAGCTAAGGAAAAAAAAATGAAAAGTAGCAACACGTGTCAGTCGCAATTCCCGCTGTGGGAAGTATGCGTAGTCCCTACAGAACACGCTCTCGAAAGAACCTCTGTCACGTGGTATCTTCTAGCGGAGTCACCTGCCCAACCAGCCCGCGAAACACACACTAACATAACATGTAAACAAAGAACATGTAAACAAAGAATGCATTAATAAAGTGTGTTGAAAGAAGGCTCAGTTATTCATAATATAACGGTACCAAGTTTCAAAACATAACCGCCACTTATCTTAGATATAATCCTGGCCTTAGACAACAATGATGTTTGACAATATACAGCAATGCGAGGAAGCTCCACCGTTGACAATACAGTGATGAGAATTGTCACAACAGCTGAACTTGAATGTAAACACGAGTCGTGATGGTTCACAATGAAGGTCATCGACGAGTTTCAAACTGTTAAAGGTGTGTTGCTGTTATGTGTTGAACAGTATAAATGAGCTTGTCCAGTTTCCAATGTGTAATTCATCATCAAATAATGTTCTCACTCAGTCCAATGAATAGCTTTAGACCCACTGATCTGGCCTACCACAAATGTTAAGGTGCAAAATGTTACAGTCACAAATGTTAAAGTGGGGTTTTGTTTATGTTATGTTGGAACGTAACAATCTCCTTGCTGTGTACTATTGTAGTCCGTCCGACCTGGGCCAAGCAGCTTTGTTATGCATGAATAGCTCTCCAGGCGTTGAGGCGCTGAAAGGGTGTCATGTTGACATTCGAACATCAGACATTTCTTGTGTGTAAGGTACTCGAAGATTGTATGGTTGACAAGTGAGGTGGGTGTGTAAAGACACGAATGCGTATAGGATCTTTGATATGTAAACAAGGCACCCACTCACTCACATGCAGTAGTCAGTAATTGTAGAAAAAAACTGCTGGAACTTTCAACCATTTAATTACGTGACACAGTGACATCAACAGGTACAGTCAAATGGACGAGAATCAAGAACATCATGTATATTGGATATGACTGGCAAAACATCTGGTATTATAGAGCTTGAACCACTCATCTATAAGGACGTTATCGATAATGGTCTGTCTTTTAACAACTGTTCATAGGTGGTAATTATTAATAACATCGAACATCATCAGTTCTGTATAGCTCGTAGGTATGATGCTAATAACGCTGGCTTGACAACCCATCCTTTTCCTACTGTAACTCAGGGCCCCCTGACTGAACTCGTCAGGTAGTCCTTCAACAAATATAGTTGCTTAATATGGAAGTCTGTGAACTTGTTCATAAACTCAAGACTTCATCTGGCTTCACCTTTCAGGTACCTCTTCTTCTGCTCAAAATTACAGACCGTAATGGCGGGCATTATAATGGTTGATAAACAACTGTACATTTTCCCATAGGCATGTATTATCTTTCATGCTGAAACGTACCGCCATCCTGCGGGTTTCATAACAATATATGGTTATTGTGCTTCTATAAAGTACTTCAACGAATAGACCTAACTGGCTACGTCAAGCACCCATAATGGACTCTGGATCACAAGAACTGTGAGCGCTACTCACAGGTTCATACTAAATGTTCTGCAAGCTTTGCGTAATAATAAAGTAATTTTACCTTGGACAGAATTCCAAACAATACACAAATAACACCTGTCGTCATTCCAGACGAACTGAATAACTCTGGGGAAATCACTAATATGACAAGACTATCTTTTCCCCAGATAATGCAGAGAAGACACTACGGACATCTTCGTCCGGCAGAAGCCAGCTCATCACTCCAGACGGAAGTCTGCTCGGTTCGCGCTAAAAGCTAGCGCATGCGTAGACAGAACAGATTTGAGAACAGATAACTATCCCGTCTTAACACATTAACTACCGAATTGAAAAACATACTGTGGCCGAATTAAATTTTTTTTCCATTTTCATCCTGTAGGTGTTTGCACAAAGTAAGCTGTATTTTTCGTAATTGTTTACAGATTTTTATGAATTACACGTCATTTTAAAGATAAATGAATGTACTATTACAATAAATACCGATTGTAACTCTAATAGAGGTTGTTGCTTTTTTACGGTCCTCCGATAGCCGAGGTCTTGCAATATTTTCACTATTATAATTGCTTGCACCCCATCTCTATCAAAATCACAATTTCAATCAATGTGCACATCGTTTTTACTCTTGTCCTCGTCGATAGATATATCAGTCAATTGTTGAAACACGTTTCTATCCTATTCAGCCGTTAGACGAGATGTACACGCATTTTTTGTAGTCCTATCACTAGTTGCCACGGTAAACAGTTTTACACGATTTAGTAACTAACCCAAAATGCTGAAAAATATGAACATAATATCAATTTTCCAGTGTTCTACAACAACAATACTTTGGGAATTTGTTTTCCGGTGGCAACTTAAAATCTCGAACCAGATCAGAGAGTGTTTCAGTACATTTTTCATTCGTTTTATTACTAAAATTAGATTGGGGCTCTGAGCGGCTTGTGGTCCAAATGTGATTATTTTGTGAGCCGCTGACAGCGGCTTGCGGTAGTTAATGTGTTAAGAAAGAATAAACACAGGGAAGGTAACCCCTAATCAACCTGTGTCAGGGAGTTAACATAGAGTTCTGTACCTTCGACCATCAAATATTTCTGTACCTTCGACCATCAAAAATATTAAATAGATTTACATCTTCTGGGACCGACAAAAACGACGGTAACAACAACATTTACGTGCATTAACCTGAGAGTTCAATATTTACGTGTATCAACCTGAGAATAAAATATTTGCGTGCATCAGCATGAGAATATAGTATTTAGTGCACCAACGTGATAATACAGTAATTCCGTCGATGAATCTGAGAATACAATATTTACGTCTATGAACCTGAGAATACAGTATCTGCATAAATGAATCAGAGAAAATACAGAATTTCCGTGAATGAATCTGAGAATACGGTATTTCCGGGTATAAACCTAAGAATACAGTAGTTACGTTAATGAGAATACAGTATTTACATGCATGAATCTGAGAATACAGTATTTCCGGGTATGTTTCCGGTTCCTGTTTCACTGTGACGGACAAATTTTAATCGTTTCTGTTTTGAAGGAATGTTTTGAAGTTTGTGGCACTGTTAGCTGTTCGGTGTTGCCTTTCTTGGATCTACGTAATCTAAGTAGTAAGTGGATACATTTCAACTTCATCACGAAAGCTGTGGATCACGGTAAAAATGTGTTGCTAACGGAAATTCGTGATGCCATTATTTCCGGTGCCTCCTTGAGGTGTTCGTAACGTCACTGGTTAAGTCGCCACGTCTGAAGCAGGCATAAGAACGTTTGAAGCAAGTTCTAACATCGTAGTCATAAAGAATGACCCCACGTTTAAGTTGTTTCCAATGTGCCAAGAGACTGAATGGTTGCTGGGTGAGCAACCGTTAAGATTGGATGTCTGGCGGGCGAGCGGGGTGGCAACAGGCAGAACGACTCCATAAGGGACATCCCTCTTTCCTGGTATGGTGGTTATATAAGAGTGACCGGATGTTTCCCTGGTGTGGTGGTTATATCAGGGTGACCGGATTTGTCCCTGGTATGGTGGTCATATCGGGGTGACCGGATGTTTCCCTGGTATGGTGGTATTATCAGGGTGACCGGAAGTTTCCCTGGTATGGTGGTTATATCAGGGTGACCGGATGTTTCATGAATAAAGTTTCAAAATAGAACCATCGCCGGAAGTACGGGAAACGTGCTCTGTCGCCGATAACTTTAGCTAATGAGAAGAAGACGATGGAGCGAGGTACCTAACTGCTCCCACCCTACGATCTCACTCTGCAAAATATTTTAGATTTATTGTGATGTTTGTGTATATGACTACGTGCCTAGGGTTATGCAAATGAAAGGGTGAGTGTCTGACAACCAACACAACTTTAACTCAATGAAAATTAAATAAACAAGCCAGTGGTTAAAGTTATAATATTATTTTATAATTTTATTTTCCTGTACCTCAAATCTTTTGGGTACAGGAATGTTTAGAACTCAAAATGGAATGGAAATATATTTACAGTGTTAAATAAATCTAAAGGACATCTTGTCCGTAACTGTTACTATGAAAATGTTTATAACAAGGAATGTCCTAGTGATGCACTACGTCTTATGACTGGTCACTATTATGAGTGACGAATTGTCTCATCATTTCATAAAACTGTTTATTGCAATAGTGGAGAGTTCATGTTAAATGAACACTCATTAAGCCCGTAGAAGGTTGGCTTAACTGAATTTCCTTAAGAAATTTGATGACTTTCTCAACAACAGTACATTCGTCACGACAGTGAGGTTTGGAGGCTGCTTCGGCACACTTGCTTCAGGATATAGGCAAACAACATTTTGCCTAGAAATCTGCAGCTCCAGGTATTACTTTGTGGCACACTGAGCATTATAGGATGTAACCCCGCAATAAGAGGAACAAGGTCTCCTAAGTACTCTATACATATATCTCCATCACTAACAACTAAACATCATTAAACAGTTTAAGATCAGCTTTCCTGTGCTAAACAAATAGCTATCGTCCCTAACTTATTTTGTGACAGCTTCATACTCAGGTAATCTTCAATATCAGCAGTTTGATATATTCCTTTTATAGGAACTTATATTTATTTTACAAAGTCATGTAAAACACTGTGACCTGCCGAAGACGGCCAGTGGTTTGCTGGTCTTACAGTCGTAATATTATATATCAATTTTCAAACACTGTGTACTTTCATTTGCTCCATAATTCTACTTAAGCATGCCTGTTCTTTACTAAGAGATTGCAAGCTTCCACAATGGCAAATGTCGCACAACACAAATTTTTGGGTGGGCGCCTATCTAGGTTCGCCTCTACATATCAATAATACATATACATGACAATAATAATGTTTATCTTACCGCAATCAATGAAATATTTCAAAAACATAAGGTTAACCGGCGATCAATGGGTCAAGCTTGGATCGCCACTGGCCAGAACAGCAAAGGCAATGGGTCATGAATTTCCTTGTGTCTGATCTTAACCGTACTTCGAGAAATTTTATTTTCAAGTGGCAACTAAGCTTTAGCAAAACGTTCGTTATATCCCCTCTTTAGCTATTCTACCCTAAACCAATCAAATCAGGGTAAGCCGACTTGACTCTCGCTCGTTCTTAGAAACGAAACACGCGCTTGGCCTGATGCCAAACCTTTTTAGTGTTAGATTTAATTTTCAGGACGGAGAGGGAACAAGGCGGTGGGTTTTGAGACGGTGTATCATCACGTGCATTAGCAAATATTCAAATACTTCATTCAAACCTTAACGGTAGTGGAAAAATGTGCCCTAACAACCGTTTCTAAGGCCTAGTATATTTCAAAACGCCAGCCTCTTGTTTGCGTTTTTGAAAAGGCGACGTCCAACTAATTTATTTCTAGATTATTCGTCGAACAGCAGTACTTGTAAAAAGTTAGTTGCTTATCCTTTACAGGACGTGGCAATCAACCCCAGCTTTTATTGGCTGTTTGTGATTTTTCTAGGCAATTTTTATCATTCAGTAGTTTGCCATTGCTTTCTGAACGGTACGGCGCTTATACCATAGTTAAAAATCCACACAAGGGATTAGCTACCAAACCGCCCGCAGCAGGTTTCGAACCTGGTATATCTGGATTATGAAACTGCGTTCATATCCATTAGGCCACAGACGCCAAACAACAACGAAATAATAGGACGGATGGGTAGAAGGTGGTGGGGAAGGATATCCCCTTTCCACTATAATAAAAAATATTGCGTCAGATTCTTAGTTAAAAGTTGGGCCTTTGTCCTTGACGATTTATCACTATAGTATTAGAGTTATACAAGTTTTAAAATTTACATTCGACTGGGGGAAAGAAAATTGAGAAGGGGTGTCAAACGGAGATGACTTTGTCACATGACCTAAATTAGCGTTGACATTTGATTATCGTCATATTCATCGATTCACTCGGTCATTGACCTACAGTTCCCAAAGGAGTATAGGCCTACAACAAACTTACACCATGTCTTCCTGTATTGTGTCATCATCTTTCGGTCTTAGTATGTCTACTTCACTCCCTTCATGTCATTCACTATGTCACTATTCGCACCCAGGTATGACACTAACAGCGAGACGGACATCTGTAGTGGTTTACACATAAATGAAAACATGTCGTATTCTAATGACTTGAAATGTTTACACGTTTTGAATGTTTACAAGAGTAAAGTTTGGCTTTTTCAGATTTGGTGCTCATTACTAAAGTTGGAATGTAACAATACAGGCGTCCATTTCCGTGACAACCAATATCACAGGGCATTTCAATTCTTACTGAGACGGAAGTCGCAGCGTGCCAACTTCGCAAGCCAAGATATGCCGTTTCTCACGAGGCGCTACAGGAGAGGGCCATTAACATGAGAATACAGTATTTACGTGCACCATCCTGATAATACAATATTTACGAGCATCAACCTGAGAATACAGTATATACGTGCATCAACCAGAGAATACAGTATTTACGTGCATCAACATGAAAATACAACATTTATGTGCATCCACCTGAGTATACAGTGTTTACGTGCAACAAGCCGAGGATACAATATTTTCGTGCATCAACCTGTGAATGCAATGTGTACGTGCATCAACCTGAGAATACACTATTTACGTTCATCATCCTGAGAATAGAATATTTACGTGCATCAACCTGATAATACAATGGTTACGTGTATCAATCTGAGAATACATCATTTACGTGCAACAACCTGAGAATAAAATATTTACGTGAATCAACCTGAGAGTACAATATTTACGTGCATCAACCTGAGAATACAATAGTTGCGTGCATCAAAGTGAAATCAGTTTTTACGTGCATCAACATGAGAATACAGTATTTACGAGCATCAACGTGAGAATACAGTAATTGCATGAATGAATCTGAGAATACAGTATTCACGATGATGAACCTGAGAATACAGTATGTCTGTGAATAAACCTGATAATACATTATTTACATGTTTGAACCTGAGAATACAGTATTTCCATGAATGAATCTGAGCTTAGAATACTGGTCGTCATCATAATTTACATTTCAAACTCTCAATCCCCACCCCCCTCTCCCCCCCCCCCCCCCCCCCCCCCCGTCCGGCATGACGTAACATAGAGAAAAATATGTTGGCTATAAGAAGTAAAGCAATACTCTCAGAGCAGTTGGTTACGGGGGAGAGAAATGAAAAGCGTGTACCACGTAACAGAACAAGATGACGAGAACAAGAGAGACGCTATTAAGCCAAGATGGAGACACGACCCCTTTCACCAACGAGTCCAGGAGACAGGACCCCTTTCACCAACGAGTCCAGGAGACAGGACCCCTTTCACCAACGAGTCCAGGAGACACGACCCCTTTCACCAACGAGTCCAGGAGACAGGACCCCTTTCACCAACGAGTCCAGGAGACAGGACCCCTTTCACCAACGAGTCCAGGAGACAGATGAAGAGAAAAATCAAAAGTAATTATGCCTGAAGACAAACTGCCATTGAGAAGAAATAGCTAAACGAATTCAACCAGAAAGTAAGGGTTTAGAGAAGCGGGAAGCATACTCTGACTCATAGAAATACCCCGACCAGAAAAATGTTTATCAAGGTCGACATTATAACAACTAACCTACAAGGGATGAAGGTCTAAGAAAGGGAGTCGTATTTCCTTTAATTCATGTTGGTAGATGACCTTGGGTTGGCTGCAATTTTGTTGAATATCATTGTGTTATAAACGAAATAGATAATGAAGAATCGTGTAATGAGATATTTCGGAATAATAATGAAGGAACGTTTCAAGGGTGAACCGTTAGCTTAGGAAACGGAAGTTAGAGATGAGCAAAAGATGGATCATCCGTCGTAACTGTCTTCTTGGTATTTAACATAACTGAACCACTAGAGAAATTAGTTGACGCTAGAACTCAAGAGTGAGATTATATTTGTACCACGTACTTTTATAAAGTAAGATACCCCTTAGAGATATTCTCCACGCTGTTATTAAATACTGCTACGAATATGACCGCTAACCTGTATACCAGTAGAGTCAAATTAAACCAATTCCCAGACTAACTCAGATCTTTGAGTTATATTATACAAGAATTAGGGAGTTCCTGTATTCGTTGTTGCCAGTGGAGTAAGATAGACACTTGTTATTCACGTTCTGCCCATCCTGATTTACCACTGATACTTTAGTTGGTTCACCCAACCTGTAGAAATACATGCCGGCTATAGGGTTAACTGTCCCTAAATTGGTCCTGACCACACTGTGTTGTCACTGGCATTACTCCCCACTATACACACCGACACGTAGAAGTTGATACGTCATCAGCTTCTCTACGGCCAATGAAGTAAAATCAACGCGAGTAGTAGATCACCACCAAATCCCACTGTGACACTTGGACGCCCTATTCTTTCTGATTCAGAATGTTCTTCAAAATTTCGTTCGACAAAACGACACTTAACAAATTTAGCAGACAAATTATTCTCTGAGGGAAGTCTTGCCTGAGGAATATAAAGTAATATTCTGTATGTATCCTTTAAACTATTAAACATGATACCAACTGAATTTTTCTGTCTGCGAAAAAGAAAATAAATAAATAAATTACATCGCTTCTTGAGTTAGTTCCGCGTTCCTTCTGCAATATATTCGGAATTAAGAAAACATTACCGTTACAACGTGCAGAATTACACAGAGACGTTTCTGACAATTTTAAATGAAAAAAAATAAAATAATTAACATAGCTGAAAAATAGGGGCTTATAGTAACAGCAGTGAGACACCTAGAAGAACGATCAGATAACAAAGAAGCTCTAAGTCTTAAATTAAGGACATCATAAAAACAGCAGCAGCGGAAGTATGTGGTGGTTCACCGTGGGAAGAAGGAAAAGAGGACACCTTGGTGGACAGAGGAAGTTAAAGAGAAAATAAGCGTAAAGAAAAAGCCATGGATACAATACTTAGAAGCTGAAACACAGAAGGAAAAACCAAATATAGAGAATATGTGATACTCAGAACGGAAGCAAAGAACAAGGTGCTTGCAGCAAAATAGAAATCCTGGGAAGAATTTCCAGAAAAGATGCTCAAGCAAACCATAAATTGTTTTATAAAACCCTAATGACCACGAGGAAGGAAAAACAGTGGCATTTTAAATTTATAAAGGACAAGCAAGTCAAACTGGTTACTGGAAGTGATGGAATGATGGAAATAATATTTCTCAGAGCTCTTTGACTGTGAGCAAGGTCAAGTTTTAGAAATGATAACCACTAGCACAGAAGAGGAAACCAATAGTGATAAAGATGGCATCTAGATGGAAGAACTGACGGCCGCACTGGAGAAAAATAAGGTAGGCAAGGCAGCAAGACATGATGGTATAACACCAGAAATGGTCAAGTACATGGTAACAGCAATTGACCTGTTAATCCTGAGGGTCCTACCGACAGCCTGGCGCCACAAGACTGTATCAAAATATTTGGAGATTGCCATCATGTCACGTAGGAAAGGGGGATTTTTTTTCGATTTGGCACAAATAAACGTTTACCTCTTTGTCTGGTAATAGATATAACCAGAGTTTGAAACTAGATTTTCATTCTCGCTCCTAAATTCGCAGTAGACAGGACGTTTCGTGCTAAGAGAATAAGCTGTATAGCGAAGTCTTAGTTTGTTCTTGGCAAAAATTTTGCCGAACTTCTAGACTACCAATAAATATAAGCATATAATTATAGTTTGTGCGATCGCCTGTAAATTCTGTGTTGAGGTAAATCTTATACATATTATCTAGTATTTTGTGAAGTGTTTAAGTGTTAAATCGCTTATTTTATTTCACTAGTTAGATTTGATGCAGAGCGCTAAATACATAAGTCTGTATTAGTTTCTAGTGACGTGTTTCAGTGGAAAGCAGAACAAATTATAATTTCTAGCTTAAACAACAATGTAGCTATAATGAATTTAATTTTACTGCTAAATAATCAGACGAGAACATATTTTTCTAAACTAACTTATAAATGCTAGAAGCCTCATGAGTGTTGACGGAATACGCACGTGTTCCTAATTCATGAGGATTTATGATTTTTTTAAAAACTATAACTTATTCCACGGGAAGGGTTAAACTATAAGACAAGCTATACGCTTGCAGTTTAAAAATGTAAGTTATATTGAGTACATAATATGTAAAATATTTCATATGTATTTTTCTTTCTTCAGTGAATACTGTGGTACCCAAACTTTGCCAGCGTTCTAGTACGTGAACATTATTTGTGAAGAACTTAAGCACTTTCATTACATGAACTGTAACAGTTAAATGAAGTAAAAGACCTTCGCGCCAGAATTAATTCTTCCAGAATAATACTTAAGTACAGATCAGCCCGCTGTGGCAAGCAAAATATCAGTACATCCCGACAGAGTTGTGGCTAGTAGTGTGGTGACCAAATATAGTACCTTCCTGAAAGTAGACACCGATCTGACATTCCTTAATTCTAGAAACCTAAGCTAGTGACACTGTGCTCTGCTAACTTTCGTGCCTGGACAATTTTTATGTGACTTAACAGACATCCGAAAAATAAGAACACCCAAGGAATCGTTCCCTGAGACAGAGGATTCAGTACGTATTTTTGGAACTGGGGATTTCTTGGTCGAGACTGCATTTACGGGTCTGTGTGGAGGTCCTAGAATTTATTATGTTCCCAGAGGCAGCGATCAAAGCTGTAAGTATAAATGTGCACACGTGGCCACGGCTGAATGAATAAGAATGTACGCAGTTCTGAGTGTTATTGTTACCGTTGTATTTTGGCACCTATTTGCTGTCATAACTTTCTTCATGCAAGTTTGTTTTTGCCAACAATATTTTCCCTTAAACTAGATTATAGTATCAGGTCTGTTCATACCTTAAACGGGGAAAACTCTTAGACTCAATCATATGCATCTGGGACTCTTTGTGCTATCATCTTTCTCCTAACGGGAGTGTGGGCTATCCATCGAGGGAAGATCATAACTGTGGGTCTACCAGTTCTTGTAGCATTCCTTGATTTGTTTATGACTTTGTGTATATGCTTTTTTTGATGTAATTTTACATGTTGTGACGTAAGTTTACAAATGATAAATAAACTTAACAATAAATTAATCAGCATGTTGGTCAGCTCGTTCTAAATATCTATATAATCATTTGTTATAGTTTCCCACGTCTGTGTGTCTACCTGTCGTCACTTGAATGTGCGTGCACGTGAGTGGATATATATATATTTAATGTATATGTGTTAGACTGTCTGACTAGACAGATCTAGATCTGTCGTAGAAGATAGGTGAGAGAGAGAGAGAAGATTTCTCGCTCTCAGAGACAGCCTCTATCACTATTCTACTACCTCACTCGTGGAAATCTATTCTGTATTTCTATCTCACACTGTGACTATCACTCATTCCAACCTATTCAGAAGGGACAAACCCAAGTCTTAATTCTCCTATCAAAAATCTACGACACATCATAACACCCATATTCAAAAAGAGTGACAACTGCCAGTGTGGAAATCTTAGAGGCATATCCCTTCTTGCTGTCCCTGATAAAATCTACTCTAGAATAATGTAGCAGAGACTCAGACGCCTGGCTGAACCACAAATGGATAAGGTCTAGTGTGGTTTCTGAGCAAACCGAAGTACTCAGCACTTTATCTTCACATTCAGGCATCTTTAAAAAAATGAATCAAAATTAGTAACAGTTTAAAATTCAAAAGGTTATAAAAACTGCTGCAGCACTTGAAAATTTTATGCCAGAAATGCTCACGTACATGGTAACAGCAAGCGACCTGTTAATCATGAGGGTCTTACATCCAGACTGACGCCACAAGACTGAATCAACTATGTTTGTTTAGTTTTTAATTAACATGTAACAAATTTAATAATCAATTAGTATTCACAGTTTAAAATTAATAAACTGCTGGTGAATTTTATAATGGAAACAACTATGTTGGTTTAGTTTTAAAATAGATGTAACAAATTTAATAATCAATTAGTATTAATGGTTTAAAATAAATAAAATGCTGGTAACTTTTATATTGGAATCAAATTTTCTCTTCACGGAGATTTAAGGTGATCTTATAGTCAGAAAGTTATGTCCCTTTCACGGTTCTGAGAAAATCCAAGATTGTCTTAATAGGAAAAGCACCATTTCTAAAGAAAATACGGTTTAAAAATTAAAATATACCTACTTAGAATGTGTTCGGACAAATAATTTTCACTGATATAGATTCATGGAAATATAAATTATACTAGTTTAGACTAATCCCAATATTCATGTTTCTGCTATTTTGACTTAAAATGCCCCCCTCCCTCCCTTAATCGAACTCAGCACAACATCTATCACAGTTTGGCCTGTCATGTCAAGTTCCCTACCAATATTGAAAATAAAAGAAGTGGAGGTTTTGTGATTCGGCCATGCTGTGTAGGAGATTGTTTACAGGCGACACGAAAAATGCAGTTGCTACTAACTAAAATAAAATTATCCGCTCGAATGTCAAAATACTAGTTGACTAAAAGTATCTAATACACAACACCAGCAACAGAAATAAGGCTTCAGCAATGGACAGTGTTTTCCTCTTCCATACATTTTTAGAGAGGTTTTGATTTTATGAATTATTATTTTACTCTTAAAATATATCACCTTATTTATGTATTTATTGCAAGACGTATGAGCAGATCTAACTAAACTAATTACTAACAATACACTTTCAGTAATCTAAAATTTATGTCAGTATTTGTGACGGGTAATGGAAAAGAGTCTACAGTAATCGAACAGCCTATTGTAATCTAATAGCTACTGTCTGATTTGCTAGCTCAAACTTGCATTTAAAACTACCTGTCCTGTCTTTCTGCTGCTCACCATTTTGTCATCGCCCTCATTTCTTGAAACACTGTCAAATGCGGTGTCTACAATCTTCTTTGACCTGTCAGTCATAGCAGGAAATAAATCCCGCTATGGCTATACCTCTTTCCACTCACGCGAGCTCAGCTGTCAATCATATAATACTTGACCACTGAACAGCTAGACAGCACGTAAGAGAAACGGAACAGAATATTTGAAGTTCACCCACGGAAATAACGCCATTAGAAATGAAACCCAAGTCTATTATATATATATATAGCCTGATGATATTTTCTGACAGTAAATTGTAACGACTGGACTTACCAAATTCAGGATATTATTTTTAACAGCCCACAGTGGCATAGACCTGATATCATCATTTTGTCCCAGACACCTGACAGTTGTATTCAAGTGGAGTACCTAGTCGATACACTGTGCAAGACCGGCACTCTGGCAAAGAGTCGGTTGTTAAAATCCATCATCATCATCCTTAAAATTAGGAGCAAACAGATTATCAGGATACTGGGAGAATCACCTCACTTCAATGGTCAAAATCATAACGATTTTTCACACTAGTCACTTGTTTGTATTGACACCTGTACCCAGATAGAATTCCAGACCGAGCGGGAACCTGAAGCTTGTTCTCCCCCGCCGTCCCCATACACTGCAAGCGGGTAAGTCCTGTGTCTAGATTTTTTCTCCCCTTCTGGAAACCCCCATCGGAGGAAAAGTTGATAGTTTAGAACAGTGAAGATAACCTTTAGGATTTATAACACTGCCAGGACTTAGTGAGAACTTTAGCAAATTCGGCGTTCACATCATTAGTATTTTTTTCTTTTGGGACGAACTGGGGCCAATTTGTACCTTTGACAGCTCGAGTTTGTACACTAATCACAGTCAAATAAGATTTTGAGGGATATTCTATAAAATAATGGATACCACAGACCCACTGGTGAAAGACAAAATGTAAGAGATTGAGAGGTGACCACAGAGTGAGAGAGTGTGTGATGATTTTGCTTTTGCTGGAGAAATATCTATTAAGTTGGTTGTGTGATTTTTTTTTACTTGGTCTTATCTCGCACCAAGATTGTTTGTTTCTGTAAGCAATTGTCAACCTTCAACCTTTTAGTTAATATTTTTTTTCCTCCACACGGTGAAGGCGTATTCAAAAAATTCCTGATTTTTTCCTCTATATGTATGATACTTGATATCTTTGAGTATTGATGTTGTCTAAGTTTAGTGATAAATAAACAACAAATAATTTAACGTTGTCTGTTGGTCAAACCATTACACATTTTTCCGTAGTTCTTCACATGTATGTGTCTTGTTGTCACATGGTGTTGTGTCTGTAGAGTAACCTGTCTATTTTAGATAGGGAGGCAAAGACTGTCTTGGAAACAAAGCACAGTCGTACAGATAGGCTGGAGGAGAAAAACCTACTCACTCTAGAAACATATCTTTCCCTCAACCTACCACCAGTGAACCTAATTTCTATACCTTCTCGTCAATCAGTAAACAGTCACTCTCTACTTAGACGGGCCAAATAAAACAAAATTACCTAACGTACGACACTATTCTAGGGAAATTAACAATTGGGTTTCTTCTCAAAACGAGGTCTTCAATTGTGATTTATTGCAAATGCATATCCGAGTTTAATCCCGGACGATCCCCCAATTGTCACGTATTGCCTCCCCTGCGTTGCAGTAGTGGTCCAACAGTGGACAAAACTCAGGAGTATCTAAATGGGTCGTCAAAGGTGTCTCCCTTTGCACTAGATTACTCTTGGCAGAGATGTAGTTAGAAGGTTAATGACTCTTCTACCTTACGGGAGATTTCACAGCATAATTCATAAGTCAAGAACACTGCTGCTTAGCGCTGAACATTTGTTAACTCATATCTGTCCGTCGCATTTTGTGAAGGATTTAAGCAATTGTTTTTACTCCGTTCAAGCCCCCAGCAGAGTTAATTCCGCGAATTTTATCTAAAAGTGACAAAGCTCTGTTTAGAGGTAAATAAATATATGTCTAGAAATATTATATATATATATATATATATATATATTTTTTTTTTTCCTTCTTAACCAGCGGCACTTCGGCTTTCAGCCCTTCGGTCAAATGACGTGTTATTGCGAGGCTGGGGAACCTGAGGACTTTCCTTCCAACCCGGTCAGGAGCTTCGCTCCTTCCCATCCACAGAGGATCGTCTCCTTTCAAATGGGTCAGATAAACATATTACCGCTGACCGGTGATAATGACCGGGTATTGTTACGATAATACTACAGTTCACCTGGCGTAACGTAAACACGTCTGCGTGTAAAAAGATAAAGGTAGTCCCATGTCGTAAATTTATTTTGAGAGAAAAGAGTCTTAGAAATAGTGGTCCTGTTTAGAGTGGAAAATGATGATGGAAAGCTCAGTGATAGAAAATGTAGAGATTTAATAGTTGCTTCACAGCGTGCTGGAGGAGAGTAAAGACAGACTTATTTACGACAATTCGTCTCTCTCAATCTTCTCTTCCACTCTCCTGGTCAAACAATTATTTGCCAGTTTTCCAGACACGCATCTGCGCGCACACCGATTTGGTGTTTTCAAACACTCAGACGACGTAGATACAAACTATGTTAAACGAATAGGGGAAAAGTTGGGCTTTGGGTACATCCAACACAGAACTGAATGAGTTTATGTGATTTTATTCACTTTAAACATCAATCACTAACAAATATCAGGTATTACATAAATTATCATAAGTACACAAAATACAAATAACAAGTTTGGGAGGGGTGAAAAAGATTGGTATCAACTAAGCCCTTCCCGCTTATTAGACAAAGATAAACCCAGTCCAGAGATAGATAATATCAGGAACACGGGTACGTTAACCTAACAGTGAAGTTAATTGCTCTGAAAGAGGTGTTACAAAGTTAGGTATAGGTGATAGAAAGAAATCCTGTTCTTCCCAATTGTTCTTCTCTTTACTAAGCAAAGGAAAAGGAGGGGGTTTTAAACATAGTTAACAAATTATCAACTATCCCACTTAAAGGAACAATGTAGGGTATACAGAAAAAGATATATATTACCAGGTAAGCAAGTTAACAAAATGGTTACACAAAAGAATTAATTTCCTGTCATTTATACACTCTGTGCGGATCCACACTCATATACACCACACACTTACCGAGTTGCAGCATCAGACAATCCCTTAGAATGATAAACACAATAATTAACTCTTGACGTATGACAACTGTCTAGTCCTTCTATGTCCCGCCCTAGATAATGCGAGTTTTTACTGAGAGCAAATATTCCCGCTTATCGCCGGACTTGAAGTTCTAAGAGTTCTTGTGGTTTATTATAAAGAAACGAGTCTATGGGATGGCACTGACTCAGTTCGACACAGGGGTGAAAATGAAGTGGTCTCTGTTAATCTTCCGCTATGGTAAAATTCCTTCAATGCGTGATGATAGTTTTATTAAATCCAATTGAGGAAAAACTAGGCTCAGTCACAGTCAGGAAAATATGTACTCTCTCACAGTAAACAGTAAATATAATATCGCTACTGGCGATGATTACTTCCAGTTTATCTTACAGGTTTGTAAGGGTAATTTGATGATTGTTCTTTAAAATGTTCTTGGATGGGCTTTATTTCATTTAATTCTGACAGCTAGGCCGCAAAAGGACCGCCACAAGATTATATTTAAAAGAAATGTTTCTTCAATATGACTGGAAGTTTATAGGATGATTTCTTTATTTCTTTCTTTATTTAGCTGGGACCGCAGGTTACGATCACTCGCTTTGCACAGAATAGAAATCACTGCAAAGATATATATATATATAAAATCCAGGGGAAAATCTATAACAAGATTTCAATAAAGCTAGTGCTTCTGTAAAGGTCTGGCCAGCGAGTGATAAAATGACTATTCTTCATGGTCTATTTATCTAAAATGAAATGTAAGTTGAGTGGGACATGATAAACTTGACAGCTTATTTGATCTCATGAACTTTTGGGGATCTGACCGCCAAATCAAGGGAAGAAGCCGCCCCTGGTCTTCGTATCTCTGTTCGCTGCTGCCCGTTTCGGCTTTCCCCGTTCGCTCGGTTCTGCGATTGACACCGAGACGCGAAAATAGCGGCAAGCAACTGCGTCTCGAATCAGGGACCACTACTGTCTTTGATAACGCCGATAGTCTCCCCTGAAATCCCTCAGTCTGTTTCTTTGATCGTGGTCGCTGTATCTGTTTGATTCTGGCGACCCCCCCCCCCCCCACTGGCCAAGTTAATGAAAATAACTGCCTATGATTGTTCAAGAGATGTTAGTGAGCGTGATTTAATCTCTCCTTAAATCAATGCGATGACCAGAATGAACGATAGGTAAACTTTCCGCATATCAATCAGCAAACGTGTTTGCCCTCTGTGTGAAACAGTTGCATAGCTAATGAATCCACGTGAAAGAAGTCCCGTTTTTACAAGAAGTACAACAAAGTTCAGGGTCAGCCGAGTTCGTCCATCACAATCGTCCCCTCTTTTGAGACGTGAAAACGTGTTTTCATGTTTGATTTATGACGATGAAGCTGCCCTGATCGGTAACTTTTGGATGATTGGTATCTTCACCTTCCTCCTCTTCCTCTGTAGTCCAGTGTCTACTCAGGAAATCAGCCCCGACATTCTGTCTTCCCGGAATATATTCCACTTTGAAAGAATAAACGCTTAAAAGAAGCGCCCAACGCATGATCCTTGCGTTAAATTCTTTATTGGCACCAAGAAATGCTAACGGAGCGTGGTCTGTTTGCACCGTGAAAGATGTACCATAAAGAAACTCATGATGGCGTCTGATACCGTCAATCAGAGCAAGACATTCCTTTCAACTACGCTGTAGTTCCGTTCCGCTTTATTTAATTTCCGACTGCCATAGGCAACTGGAAATAGCATGTTCAGGTCACTGTCATCGGCTTGAAGCAGTGTTGACCCGATGCCCTGACCTGACGCGTCGACTCTCAGTACAAAAGGTTTCTTGAGGTCAGGCAACCTCAAAATGGGGTATGCAGACAACTGTCCTTTCAAAGTGCTATACGCGTGTTCGCACTTTTGATCCCATATGACCTTATCAGGACAACCTTTCTTTGTGAGGTCAGTCAGAGGTGCCGTCAGTCCGTTGAAGTTCTGGATGTACTTCTGATAGTATGCACATAGCGATATGAAGGAACGTACGTCTTTCTTCGTTCGGGGTCTTTTTGCTGCCACTATTTTCTCCACGTTCTTCTTAATAGGCCAACTGCATCCGTGAGAAATAGTGTGCCCCAGGAAGTCTAACTGTTCAAACCCGATGAGACATTTGCTAGGTCTGGCTGTGAGACCCGTTTCCTGTAGTCTCCTGAGGAGCATAGCAACCGTAGCAATATGTTCTTCATAGGTTTCCGATGCAATTAATATGTCATCCATGAAATTATGGATATGGGGACTTTGCAAAGGTTCTAGAAGCTTCCTCATCATCCTGGTGAACACTCCTGGTGCGTTATGCAAACCGAACGGCATCACGTTAAATGTGTAATGTCCTTCACTAGTGCTGAAAGCTAACAAAGGTTTAATTTCCTCCTTGACTGGTATTTGATAATAACCTTTGCTGAGGTCAATCTTGGAGAAGATCTTTGCTTTGCTGAGCTTGGTGAACAACTCAGAAACAGTTTGGAGAGGTTCGGGCTGGAATTCCGTTACAGCGTTTAGCAACCTGTAATCAATGCACAGCCGAACTTCCTTATTGGGCTTCTGCAACAGCACTACGCTCGAGCTGTAAGGAGATGTAGACTCACTGATAATTCCTGCCTGACGCAGCTTGTCTATTTCTCCGCGAAGTGCATCAGCTTTAGCGTACGGGATGGGGTAAACTCTGGTTCGAACAGGGGTCTCGTTTGTTAATTTCATATCAAATTCAATGAGATTTGTTCGACCAGGTACATCCGTTAAGACTGCACTGTACTGTTTTAGTAGAGCCCTGGTTTCTGTTTGTTGTTCTGGTGAGAGATTGTCGCCGAACTTGACATCTTTAAAGGATTCTGTGGGTTGCAGTGGATACTCCATGCAACCATCATCATCTTCCTCGTCTTCCGTTGCTATGGCGACAGCCAGGAGATGCTCGGAGGATGGCACCGGTCTTTCCAAATATTTCTTTAGCAGATTTATGTGGAAGACCTTCTCCTTTCCTTTGATGGAGATCTTGTAGTTGGTACGTGAGATCTTTTTAAGGACGGTAAACGGTCCTTGCCATCCGATGCGAAGTTTATTGCTTCCGGTTGGAAGTAGCAATAGGACTTTCTCCCCTGGTTGTAGTTCTCTCTCTTTTGCAGCTTTGTTGTATCTTTTAGTAATTTTAGCGCGGGCTTTCTTAAGGTTGGTAGTAGCTAGATCCCATCCTAGCTTTAGCCTTTCCTTAAGCTCAGATACATACTTGCTTGCAGAGACGACTGTCTCGTCAGCCTTCTGGTCTGTCAGGGACCGAAGTAAGGCTTCTAGTGGCCCCTTAATAGGTCTGCCAAATAAAAGTGTAGCTGGCGCAAAACCCGTAGACGCTTGGGGTACCTCTCGGTAGGCGAATAAGGCAGCCGATATATATTGGTCCCAGTCTTCCGGTTTCTCCTGACCCAGCTTACGTAACATTCATGGTGAGGGTACCGTTAAAACGTTCCACGAGCCCATTTCCGGCCGGATGGTAGGGACTTGTGTGGATATGTTTGGCCCTCAAGATCTTAAAGATCTCCTCCATTAACAGGCTACGGAATTGGGATCCATTGTCCGTCAAAACTTGTTGAGGGAATCCCAACCGTGTAAAAATTTGCACAAGGGCTTCTGCGACATGCTTGGAATTAGTGCATGGTAGCGGTACGGCTTCGGCCCACATAGTGCAAGTGTCAACTAAGGTCAGGATGAACCTGTTCCTTCTTTTGGTCTTTTCCAGGGGACCAATAATGTCGACAGCAACCCGTTCAAATGGAGTCCCTACTATTGGCATTTGCCCCATAGGTACTGGGGGTGTCAAGTGCTTGGGTGCTACCCGTTGGCACTGGGCGCAGGATTTCACATACCTGACAATGTCAGAGTTCATTCCTGGCCACCAATAGTGGTTTTTTATTCGCTGAATAGTGGCGTTTTGTCCCATGTGTCCGCTAAAGGGAAGAGAGTGCCCCATTTCTAAGATCTGGTTTCTGTACTGCGTCGGTACTAGGAGCTGGTTATTCCCCGTGTCCGGGTTGCCCGTTCTACGATACAATACACCATCCTTAGAAAAGATGTCTCCGTTGTGTCTGGGGTCCTTAGCCATGGGCAGTTTTTTAAAGCAGGGCGCCAGAGTAGGGTCCTTTTGTTGCGCCTTCTTCAGTTCATTCGGCAACAAGTTTGGCGCAGGCTCCCTCTCCTTCTTGGCTTGCCCTCTTGTGGTTACCGCTGCCACAATCGGCTCCTTAGGTCTCCCAATGAACACATATCTACATCCCAAGATAACTGGGTAGATAGGATCATCCATAATGGCCGCTTTAATAACTCCTCTGACAAAGTCAGAGTGTATTTCTACCAGTGCGATAGGAAGCGTCCTGGGTGCATCACTCCTGAAAACTCCACTAAGTTTGACGGTTTCCTCTGTCTCCTAACCGGGTTTGACTAGGTGCCTAGCGACAATACAATCAAAACTTAATCCAGTGTCAAAAAGACAAGTAGTAGAGGTACCGTTCAAAATTACAGTTCCTCGAGTTGAGGGTCGGTCCCCCCTCAGGTTGAGAATCACTGACATTGACTCTACCTTTCGAGGCTGTATGCAAACATCCAATGCGGTTTGCACCGGTTTGTTTGCCCTGATCAGACGTTCCTGGTGTAGGGGTCTTCCCTTTTCCTTGACCTTGGTGGCCGCGCTGCCACGTAGGCTTGTTGGGTTGATCAGAATTGTTGTTGGGGGGGTATCGGGTTTTGTAGAATTTCGATTTTTCCTGGGGAGGTTTCTGGGTATTGTTATCTCGTTGGTTAAAATGTTGAGAGGAAGTGGAAGAATAGGATGCCTGCTCTAGATTCTGTTTTCGAGATGGCTCATCGGTGGGTTTACGTTTAGTGCTGGGAAGTTCGGCCATTGCATTGCTATAGCGTTCGGCTTTATTGAGTATGTCTTCAAGCCTGACTGCCCCCTGTTCAGCTAAAAATCTACGAGTTTCATTCGACTTCTTCTTCTTCTTCTTGCGATCGCATCTTTGATGATTACACCGTCAGACGAGTTCTCATGATGAATTTGACTGTTGTTTGAAGTTCCTCTTTAACTCCATATAGCTTGGAGTTTAGTGTTGAGTCATTCGGCCAGTATATCTTTCTTAACTGGTCATACAGAGGACAGTCCTGTAGAACATGCTCAGCAGTTTGTTCGTTTAATCCACATGTGCACAGTGGTGAAGCAGACAATCGTAGCTTGTGCATGTGTTTATTCAGTTTGTTATGCCCTGTCCTGAGTCGAAAAATAGTTATCTGTCCCTGCCGGTCGAGAGTGTGATAGTCGTCTTTGGGTTGGTTCTGTTCTCTTGTGATAGTCTGGATAGCTCTCTTTTTCTCAAAGTATGTGACTTCATTATCTTCTTGTTCACATTCTCCTCCCTTTTTTGCAAGTTTATCTGCCTTTTCATTTCCGGGTACACCACAATGAGATGGTACCCACTGAAGTATGGTTCTCTTTTTGGCAGCTACCTTGTTTAGTTCATTTCTCAGATGCGGGAGTTTACCACCCTTGAGAGCTTGCAGGACAGACAGTGCATCTGTGAGGATGACTACCTGGTGGCAGTCAGAGATGGTGTTATAAATCATATTTGCAGCTTGCTCTAGAGCTTGAACCTCAGCTGTATAGTTGGAACAGAATTTACCAGTGGGAATGTGCCTAGTCTCATAGTGGTTGTCAGGATATGAGATAAAGATACCGGCACCTCCATTCCTAACAGCATTTGTTGCTGATCCATCTGTATAGGCATGTATCCATGATTGGTCGGGATAGCTTTCTTGGATCATACTCAATGTAGCAGTTCGTTTTTGCAGATCATTATACTCACATCCACTTGTGAGACCACTGACTGATGTATTAATTTGGAGGGCACTGCTGGCCTGCTCCCATGGTACAGGGTATAGGGTGGGCTTCAGTGGTGTTGTCTTCATGGATAGGTCTTCTTGATGCTGTCTTATAAGTCTTTTCCCCCGATGCACAAAGCTGCTACGCTTTAGACGTCCCAATGCCAGATCATCTAGTCTTGCCTTCATTGGGTGCATTGGCATACTGTTGTACTTTTCCATCTGGATCATGTTTTTTGTGTCTCTTCTATGGGACAATGTCTGTAATCCAGCAACCTTCTGCATCTCTGTTATTGGTGTAGTTTTCATGGCTCCTGTAATGAGTCTGAGAGCTTGATTTTGCACCTTGTCCAAAGACTGCAGATGTGAGTTAGCAGCTGATGACCATGCTGCTGAGCTAAACTCTAAGTGTGGTTTTATTACTCCATTATAAATCTTCTTTAGATTTCGTTCATTTGCTCCCCAGTTGGTACCTGCTAATTTTCTGAGTATGCCTAGTCGTCTTCGGGCCTTTCCTTCTGCGTTTTCAATATGCTTATTCCATGTAAGCCTTTGGTCAAATGTCACCCCAAGATAGGTGGGGTAGCTTTCTTCCTTGATCACGGTTGTCCCTAGGTGTATGTTAGCTGATTTGTCCTTGGGGGCGAGGGAGAACAGTGTTGTGGAGGTTTTGTCTGTGTTTATTCGACAAAGTGGATTTTATCTGCTCCACAAGAACAAGTTCGAGGAGTCCCTCATATGAAAGAGGTAGGTCAGATAATTCAATGCACTTTGTCAGATAACCCGTGAGACGTGAAGAGAACTGGGGAAATGTTTCCGTGCTCTCTTTTCGGCTGTTTCTGAACAACTGCAGAAACTTTCGGGCAGTCATCTCAAACTGCTGTAGTAAGGCCTTCTTCAACAGGTCATAATCATGTTGATTTGGTCCCAGCTTTGTGTACACGTCATAAGCATTGCCTTTCAGTGACGTTGAAAGTTTGAGCGCCCAGCGGGTACTCTCTAACCCATAAAGATTCGCGAGTCTCTCGAATTTTTCTAGGTAGCTGTCAATTTTTTCGTTAGGGCTAGGAAAAGATTCTAAAGAAAACGACATAGCAGTTAAATGGGCAGATTGAGTACTGGAGAGGTCCATTGATTGAGACTGGGGCGAAGACGGCTCTCCGTTAGTCGAAGTAGAGGCGCCCCGACTCTCTAGAGCCTTAAGCGCCAGTTCATGTTGTCTTTCCTTGTCTCTCTCTCTCTCTCTCTGCGAGTTTCCATCTCTGCTTCAATTTTCTTCTGTTCCAAAAGACGTTCTGCCACTTCTTTCCTCTCAGCTTCGGCTCTCTGTTGCTCCGCCTTCCTCTCAGCTTCGGCTCTCTGTTGCTCCGCCTTCCTCTCAGCTTCGGCTCTCTGTTGCTCCGCGTCATATATTTCCAATTCCTGGTTAATAAACACGTTTGCAGCTTCTGCATCTAATCCTGCCTCTTTCGCTTCCAGCCTCAAGATGGACCTCATCTTTATCCTCTCTGCCATTGTTAAAGAATAAGATGAAGTATGCCTAGAGAACTAGTAAGAAGCAACGCGAAAGGGAGGAACTCTGAACCGCTACGAGAAAAAAAAACACAAGTACAAATTTACCTGTGTTACCTCCTACCTGTACTGTGCAAACTTATCGCTGCTATTATCTGGCAATTTAGGCTCTAAACGCAAGCGACTATGCCACTAAATGGTAAGTTACATTGGAAAAGAATCTACTTTTACTAACAGTAGAGAAAAATTTATATTAAAACAATTTAAAAGGAAAAAAAAAATTTTTTTTTTTTCCTAAATTTTAAATCTCTGACAACAAACTCTGTCCCTAAAGTCAATTATTGAGATGAGACGTTGTTAACTTAATTTTTAAAAATCAGAACAAGCCGTCTTTAGCTAAGCTCAACTCTTTTTAACTTCAAAAACCTTAGTGACTGTAAAACAATCACGCAATCCCAGCAACTCTTATAAAGAAAGAAATTGAATTATCTCCGCCAGAGGATAATTAAAATAGCAACTATTTTTGTTTATCTGTACTTTCTACTGCTGTGGAGAGAAAACAACATGTAAATATGCTGTGTGGACAACCCAAATACTTAAAGAACGTTTGTCTAGGGGTGTAATTATTTATTTATTTCCCTAATTCACAAAGACAAATCATTCACACTCTACCTAGTTAGACCCAGACTAAATCAGACTCAAAATATCTTTAACCCGGCTATGCGATTGCCTCAAATGTAGCTCAAGATCCCAGAACCAGCCCACAAATATGTGTGCTTCAAATGTATCTCAAAATTATCCCGGCGAGCCAGCCAAATATTGTCGTAAATTTATTTTGAGAGAAAAGAGTCTTAGAAATAGTGGTCCTGTTTAGAGTGGAAAATGATGATGGAAAGCTCAGTGATAGAAAATGTAGAGATTTAATAGTTGCTTCACAGCGTGCTGGAGGAGAGTAAAGACAGACTTATTTACGACAATTCGTCTCTCTCAATCTTCTCTTCCACTCTCCTGGTCAAACAATTATTTGCCAGTTTTCCAGACACGCATCTGCGCGCACACCGATTTGGTGTTTTCAAACACTCAGACGACGTAGATACAAACTATGTTAAACGAATAGGGGAAAAGTTGGGCTTTGGGTACATCCAACACAGAACTGAATGAGTTTATGTGATTTTATTCACTTTAAACATCAATCACTAACAAATATCAGGTATTACATAAATTATCATAAGTACACAAAATACAAATAACAAGTTTGGGAGGGGTGAAGAAGATTGGTATCAACTAAGCCCTTCCCGCTTATTAGACAAAGATAAACCCAGTCCAGAGATAGATAATATCAGGAACACGGGTACGTTAACCTAACAGTGAAGTTAATTACTCTGAAAGAGGTGTTACAAAGTTAGGTATAGGTGATAGAAAGAAATCCTGTTCTTCCCAATTGTTCTTCCCTTTACTAAGCAAATGAAAAGGAGGGGGTTTTAAACATAGTTAACAAATTATCAACTATCCCACTTAAAGGAACAATGTAGGGTATACAGAAAAAGATATATATTACCAGGTAAGCAAGTTAACAAAATGGTTACACAAAAGAATTAATTTCCTGTCATTTATACACTCTGTGCGGATCCACACTCATATACACCACACACTTACCGAGTTGCAGCATCAGACAATCCCTTAGAATGATAAATACAATAATTAACTCTTGACGTATGACAACTGTCTAGTCCTTCTATGTCCCGCCCCAGATAATGCGAGTTTTTACTGAGAGCAAATATTCCCGCCTATCGCCGGACTTGAAGTTCTAAGAGTTCTTGTGGTTTATTATAAAGAAACGAGTCTATGGGATGGCACTGACTCAGTTCGACACAGGGGTGAAAATGAAGTGGTCTCTGTTAATCTTCCGCTATGGTAAAATTCCTTCAATGCGTGCAAAAGGACCGCCACAAGATTATATTTAAAAGAAATGTTTCTTCAATATGACTGGAAGTTTATAGGATGATTTCTTTATTTCTTTCTTTATTTAGCTGGGACCGCAGGTTACGATCACTCGCTTTGCACAGAATAGAAATCACTGCAAAGATATATATATATATAAAATCCAGGGGAAAATCTATAACAAGATTTCAATAAAGCTAGTGCTTCTGTAAAGGTCTGGCCAGCGAGTGATAAAATGACTATTCTTCATGGTCTATTTATCTAAAATGAAATGTAAGTTGAGTGGGACATGATAAACTTGACAGCTTATTTGATCTCATGAACTTTTGGGGATCTGACCGCCAAATCAAAGGAAGAAGCCGCCCCCTGGTCTTCGTATCTCTGTTCGCTGCTGCCCGTTTCGGCTTTCCCCGTTCGCTCGGTTCTGCGATTGACACCGAGACGCGAAAATAGCGGCAAGCAACTGCGTCTCGTATCAGGGACCACTACTGTCTTTGATAACGCCGATAGTCTCCCCTGAAATCCCTCAGTCTGTCTCTTTGATCGTGGTCGCTGTATCTGTTTGATTCTGGCGACGCCCCCCCCCCCCACTGGCCAAGTTAATGAAAATAACTGCCTATGATTGTTCAAGAGATGTTAGTGGGCGTGATTTAATCTCTCCTTAAATCAATGCGATGACCAGAATGAACAATAGGTAAACTTTCCGCATATCAATCAGCAAACGTGTTTGCCCTCTGTGTGAAACAGTTGCATAGCTAATGAATCCACGTGAAAGAAGTCCCGTTTTTACAAGAAGTACAACAAAGTTCAGGGTCAGCCGAGTTCGTCCATCACATCCCATAGCAGATACTTCCGTAGGGGAGTTGAGTCTTAGAGACTTCACACTACTGATCCAACATAGAGAGTAACAATAATTTAAACGCAAGACGTATGCCAAATAAAAACGATTGATGAGAAAATGAAGAAAAAGAAATGATACTGCCGTAGGTAGATCTGAAGGTGTGAGAGAGAACCCAAAAGTGCATGTTCAGACGTTCTGTGACATTTATCCACACAATGAAAGTAGAACATTTTTGAAATTTTAGCATTAATAAAAAGATTGTTTACAAATTTAATAAGTTTACAAAAGTAAGGATCTAATGAAGACGTTCACACACAACATTCTTAGCTATGTTTAAACATTACACTATATACACAATCAAAACAGTTTCTGTCGAGTATTTTTGGATGCAAATTTATCAATTATGTCATTAAAATCAGTAAGTCGCAGTTTATCATTTTCTATGCAGAGAATGCTAAGATCAGACAACCGATCTTGGGACAGTGTTGACCGCAGATCATTCTTAATCCTTTTTAGTCTAGAAAATGATCTTTCACCATTACAATTAGTAACCATTAAACACAGGAACAATCTGAAAATTGTTTCCACATTTGGAAAAGCTGTCTGAATTTTTTTTGGAATATTATTTGATACATGTCCTGGTGGCAGACATTTTCTTTTTCAGGGTGAGCTTGTTTGACGTACAGGTGGAAGTGCAAGTGTTCATCGACTAGACTGAGGTCAACATCCTTTGGATACTCTTGCATCAACATCTCGACACCATTATGAATTTGTTCATTGGTTGCTGGCAGGTTCACCAAAAATGAAAAATTGCCAGCTACACTCCTATACACTGTTGCTTTTCTGTCTAGGTAGGAGAAAGTTTGTCTAAAGCTTCGGGCACTGCCCCATCATTGCTTTGTTTTTTCTCGTACTCTCTAGAGTAATTTTTGTTTGCTGTTCAATTTCGTCCAAATTAGCCGGAGTGTTTGATACGAACTGCAATAGTAAACTGTAAATCTGTACACATGTGCTCAACGAAATTCGTGAACTTTGGAGGACCTTGCTAACTTTATGAAATTGGTCTTGCAAATGTGTCCAAAGGTGAAGCAAGACAATGGATTCAAATTCTTCCATTTTTGTAGAAGATTTTCAGCCTGTCGTCTAGTGTCAGTTTCATCACCGTAAAAATGACTGATGGCTTCAACAATGTTAGCATAATTTTTGGTAATCGCTGCAGTAGCATTGGCGTGAGCCTCCAATTTTGTGTCTGATAAATGCTTATGAACTTTTAACTCTAGAGGTAAGAAACATTATAGCCCTGACCCTCTTTTTGTAGAAGCTGAGAAAAAACAATAATACTCATTTATTGTACCAAACAAATTCACTACATCCAGACACGTGTCAACTGCGGTTCGTCCTACTAGATTTAGGAAACGTCCAGCGCATGGAATAAACTTTGCAAACCTGTTCCTTTCCAGAATTTGTTGTTGAACTCCGTTATACTTTCCAGCCATATTAGCTGCATTATAATATGATTGCCCTCTACATTTACTGAAATCAATTTCAAGTTCACTGAAGTAGTTCAGAATCCGCTCAGCCATACTTTCTCCGATGTGATCTTTCAGTTAAAAAACCCACAGAAAGCGTTCAACTGGTAATCCATCACTAGGGGAAACATATCTAACAATAACAGTAAGTTTATCAACTGATAAACTAAATTAACCTGCTTGTTTATTGTCGCTAAGTATTGCTTCTAGAACTTTATTAGCCATCAACTGGATAACTTCTTCACATATAGTTTTGGATAAGTACGATGGCTGACCACAGCCTTTACTTCCATAATGATTTATGTGTGGATGAAGGAATGGATCAATTTTGGCAATTAATTCAAGCAATCCAAGAAAAGTTACCATTGTTGGGAGAACCAAATGTTTCATCAATAACTCCCTGAAGTACGTGCCGCCAGTAATCCTGCTCTGCTTTGATTTGCTATTCGAGTTTTGATGTTAACGTTTGACCACACTTTCTTGTTAAATATGTTAGCAAGGAGTTCATATGATTTTTAGAGTTTTCTCGGGTTTGGTCAAGATAAGCGTGACGCCAATCATTGAATCCAGTAGAAGCTAAAGCTGTAATTGAGTAATTTGGTTAGAGAAAAGTTTGCACACAAAACACTAGACCGTTCCTTTTGTGGGAGAATACACTAACCATTCTCGACGGTATGTTTCTCCATTTACTTTAGTATAATGGAATTAGGGTTTCTCTGAGCTTGTTTGCTTGTTCATAGTCTTTAAGATCGTAACTAGCTTGGACTGCTTCTTTTAATGTTACTATCACGTGGGATGTTCCTTCAGCGCCTTGTGTTGATTCTTTGGCTATAGGTCTTCTCACTTCATTGTCACTTTCTCCAGAAGTTTCCGTAAGTGTAGTGGTAGTTACTGACAACAGTTCTCCTTGAAGAGAGGCTGTGTTCTGTATATAAACTGGTTGTTCATCAGTCTGCCCACACAGCTCAATGTAGTCTATTTTATTTTCTTCTGTTTGTAATGTTTTTATTTCGGAATTTAACTTATGTGTATAAAAGATTCGCATTTTGGCCAAGCTATCAAGAAATGGCGGCAATATCGCCTTTTGGCTAAATTGAAAAGCAAAGGGTTAAAGCTTCCTCAAACTTTACTAAACAGTAAGTGCGTCTTTGTGTATCTGTTATCCTTTCAAACGTGTTTAATGTTACTAGCAACTATGCCTTTATAGTGGAATCAAGAATGTGTGCTTTGGTCACTTCCATCAGAGTATTCCTGAATTTTGGATTTGTACTTACACATTATTGGCTTAGGTACGCCCCTGACCTTTATCATTACAAGTGGAATAAAATTAATGGTGATTGTTTTATTTTATTTATTTTTTTTTTTTTGGCAGGGGGCAAACGCCTCCCTAGATAATGAGGCCCTGGGCTGCAGCACGCTCAGTCCATATGTAAATCCGGCACTGCCTACACTATTGACTTACAAAAGAGTTGATGTCCTTTGCTGGAAGTGAGAACTACATAAAAACAGTAGGCTAATAAGTTGGCTAATATAAACAGACCCACAGAAGAAATCATTCTCTACTCATTAATGATTGACAATTTTTATTGGATTATTATAATTACAACTTAATGATCAGCTAACGTACCGTATGCTGTAGATACAATAATTTATATTCAAGGGGTTAACTGACACCTACAAATTATTTCAAGGGTTCCTTCAAGATAAAAAGTTCGAGGAAGGCTTCTGTATACATACATCCTTACATCTGCAGTAAATATTAATTTAGAAGCAATGAACATTATAAATGTAATATAACAACATACATTTCCAGTATCAAATTACAATTAAGAAATAAAGTACGTTAAAAAACAATACAAAAAGAACGAAAGTAAAAACCAACCAAACTAGCTAGCTATGTAGATAAATAGATAGATAGATAGATAGATAGATAGATAGATAGATAGATAGATAGATAGATAGATAGATAGATAGATAGATAGATAGATAGATAGATAGATAGATAGATAGATAGATAGATAGATAGACCAGTCTGGTTTTAGTTTGTCAGGGGAGTTTACTAAGGTAAGTTTATATGTTTATAGGAAAGAATTACGCAAGAATAAAATATAAATTCAAAAGTGGTTTTTTCTGATTTTAATCTATTAATAATTTAAATAACTTTTTTTTTCTTTAGCAGTATTTTTTCATGTAGTTTGTGAGACATATTTCGTATTTTAAGTATGTTAATCTTATTGGCGTCTTATTATTCTTGTTAAAGAATGCATTTTACAAAACCAGGCTGGGTGTTCAATGATTTTTCTATACTTGCATATGTAACTTTTAATGAATAGTATGTGATATTTAATACTATTGGTCATTTATCGTCGTACAACAAAACGTAGGAGATAACTGAAACAGACTGCAATATGTTTTGAAAACAATCTGGTGTTTTTCATTTTTCACTGCGACTCATGCGAGTTAAAAAATGCGCCTCATGAGAGCATTTAAAAAAAAAATATAACAAAACATCGCAGATAACTGAAACCGACTGCAATATCTTTTGTAAAAAAAAAGATGGCCTTTTTCAGCTTTCACTGAGATTCATCCGAGTTTTAAAAATGCGCCTCATTAGAGCATTTAAAAAAAATGCAACTCATGTAAGCATTTTTTTAAAATGCGCCTCATGCGAGCATTTAGAAAAAAAAAAAAAAAACATCGCAGATAACTGAAACAGACTGCAATATCTTTTGAAAAGAAAATGGTCTTTTTCAGTTTTCACTGAGACTCACGCGAGTTAAAAAATGCGCCTCTTGAGAGCATTTTACAAAAATGCGACTCATGCGAGCATTTAAAAATATGCGACTCATGCGAGCATTAAAATAAAACAAGACATCTGTCAAGACCGTTAATATTGTGGATTTATCACCATCATCATATGGATAATACTAATAACAATAAGCTCATTATCTAAGAGTACGACCACAACATCAGATGGCTGACAATGAGTAAGTTTAACACCTTTAACAGGTAGGTTCCCTTTTATTTAGGACTGCACACAGGGAAGCCACACACGGTTAGCAATACATATGAAATACAACTCAATATAAATGCCAAGACAACTTGCAATAGCTAACAACTTAATCTATCAGTATCATACCCACTGGTATGTCCCTACCGAATGAACATCACAATGACTTTCGCTCGACAGGAAATCCTGTACTAGGATAAGGCAATACTTAATCACAAATGAGTCATCATCAACGGCCTAAGGAAATTCCACTATAGCACGTTTCACTAGCTTTGCCCTCAAACAAATGTAATTATCTGATTAACCGTCTAACGTATTAATGCCATTTTTTGCATACGATGTTATATTGGGTTAGACCCAACAAATATATACTTTATATCTGTGCATCTTGTCCAGTTCCCAAAAACGGATGAAATCCTTTGATCTTTGTCGGCATACTAATTATTGTGTATCGAGAAAAGAAATTTTACCACTTCATGCACAGATTCTGTGAATTGATTAGGCATAGGCGTGTCTACTATTACAATAATGTGGCCATCACGTTTGCAATTGAATACGTGTTGAAGATGATTTCTTAAATGATCTGCATGCGAGATACTCGTGACATTGTTTGTCATTGACATTTAATGCGCTACCATACTGGACCTTCCTTGATCTAATTATTTCAATGGGTATCATCTCTTTGCATTTCATAAATATCATAATGGAACGTTGCTCCTCTAATGTGCTTGTAAATAACGGTAAGGTCATCTTTAAAGAAATTAAACTTCATCCGAATCATAATCAGATGTCTCTGAGAAATTGAAAATCAATCTCGGCTGAATGAAGGACAAACCATCATTCTTCCAATATTCCTCTTCCTCTTGTAACACATGGTTCTCACTTTTCTTCCAATAATCCCTGGCTATATTGGAGATGGCGGCTTTTATAAGTATTTCAACATCTTTTAATTTGAACGTTCTATTTTCTGTTGCTACCTGTTCCTTAATTTTAGCCCATACTAATTCTATTGGGGTTAAGTGAGAATGGTAAGGAGGTAATCTTAAACATCTGTGACCATGTTCATGGATTGCCTTGTCTATGTGAAATATCTTTGTATGCTGTGTCTTTTTTTACAATTCCAAGTAATTCAGGTTCATGGACATTCCGTTGAATGGAATGTTGTTTATGGTCAGCCAAATCTTTATTACATCTTTAATACTTGGTGAATTAGAAACTTTATCTTCTGGTGCCACAACGTTGTGATATGAGGCATTGTCCATTATCAAACACCACGGTCTATCCAAGGAAGGAAGTACATGATTCACAATCCAATCTTGAAATATCTTGCCATTCATCTCTGCATGGTAATCCCTATTATCTGTGGATTTTGAAACAAATATGAGTTCAGTATTATTTAGAAGCCCATGATGGCTGCTTCCTGGATGTGCAATTATTAGGCGCTGTCCTTTGCTGCTTGGTACTAGTCTTTTAGTTGTTCCATCAGATGATTGCCATTCTCGTTCATTACTGTGGTGCGCATTGATCCAAGTTTCATCTAAATACACAAAATCATAACAATCTCTTCTCATTTCTCTGACCTCGCGTAAATATTTGCTTCTCATTGCAACTATATGAGGCTTCTCACAAATAAGGTTTCTACCACCAACATATTTTCTAAAAGTGAATCCCAAACTCCTAATAGTCCTCCATAGCGTAGATTTGGAAATATCAATGTCATTATTCTTTCTCAACCAAATTTTCAATTTCCTTAAAGTCACTGCCTCATTATTGTGAAACATATTGCAAATTTCTCTGCGGATCAATTCTCTGTCAAAATTATCCACCACTCTTGGCCTAATTTTCGTGTGTAAAACACTGGAATTAGACATTTCAGATGTAGCTATCCAGCGGTGCAATGATCGTTTGCTTATCCCCAAGGCGTGAATAGTCCTCTTTTGTGGGTTTGAAATAGAATGATATAGTTTTCCTCGAGTAGCTTCATTGCAGAAATACTTAAAAATCCTATTTGTGATTTGCTGTAATGTCATAAAATGTACTCGCAGACTCATTTTTCCTTCTTAACCACACAATAATTTTTGTAGACACACCTCTGATTGACAATGTGTGCGTTGCACCGGATATAAACTGTTTTATGTTCAAGAAGTGCGATTTCACGCAATTTCACTCAAAAATCATGCCAATTGCTTGATAAACCAAAAATGTGCAAATGAGGTCGTATAATTTACTGTAGACATTTCAATATGTGTGCGTGTGATGTGTGTTGGCAAGTAGGATTTTATATTATATCGCAAAGAAACGAAAATTGAAACCAATGGCCGCATTTTAATGAAAAATTTAATTCATAGGGTCTATACCATTTCAAATTCACACACAAAATTTCACTATATGCGTTATATATTCGCTGAGATATAGCATTTTGAAGTTGGGCAAAGCTAGTGAAACGTGCTATAGATAATACACCATCACTCTAGAATTAAGCAATTTAATCTACACCGCATGAAGAAATGGCAAGCACTATAACTGAACAACCATGGGATACACTTTCAAGCAAAAATGATGACAGGGAACATAAAGACCACCTGTACCGGACGCTAGCCAGAACTAGACTGCCTTTTTGCACCTAAATTTGTTTCCACTTCCCTTCCAGTCAGCTGACCAAACGGGTTCTTAAATTATACCAATGTTGTCCCTCTCAACGTAACCAACCTGATATTTCGGCGAACATATCGCCGTGACATCCACCCTCTTTCCCCCCCCCCCCCCCTAAGTTTTCTTCCACCTGAGGAGCCAAGCCTAACCCCCTTAGGGATATGGACGAACAAAATGCCAAGACAGCACCTCCTCATCTACCTAGAGAGTACCATAGTTGTCCAACACCATTGTCATTCATGCCTTCTCAACCTATCCACAAAACACAATCTGAGCATGAAATAAGCCACCACAGGTACTGGTAGTCGTGAAAAATAACAACGAATGTCCACACCTGGTCTATCAAACACAATATATATTACATGTTACAGATATTCTTATCTAGACCTTAACAACAGTAACCAATCTCATAGTATAACCAATCATTTGTACCATGGTTTAAACAAACGTTCAATATAAGTCTATATCTCCTTGCTGTAACGTCCTGAATTCGTTGTAACAGTAGGTCATACTAAATGGCCACCATAAATGTTGTAGTCGGTTCTGTGGTCATTATAAATGTAACAGTAATAAGACACCGGTACGGGTCGACATAGATGTGACAGGCTGTTGCTTGATTGGTAGTATAATGTAGAAGCGTAAATGTTGCTGGATGAGTGAACGCAGTTCATCAACAAGGTAGGAGCTGCTGTACAGTATTTCTTGTAACTCAAACGCCACACAGGCTATCATAAATATTGTAGGCCGCCATAATGTTGACATTCATGTCTTGTCTTCAAGCGTTGATGTGTTACAGTAGTGGTTCGTGAGTAGACATCAAAGAGTGCGAATGGGTGCGTAAAGGTTCGTGGAAGACAGTCACCTACTGGACAGTACACTCTTGCACCACAACGTAGAAAGTCATGGAGCTTGGTAACACCTCTGACGTTTTCAACACTTTATTGCAGTACGATTACAAGGGACGCCGACATCAAGATATATACAGTCATTTGACAAAACTCAGGACATCGTAAGCATGACAACAGTTCAGTACAGTTTGCATCAACAGTTCATCAGTAAGCTGTGCATATATGATGCTGACCTCAATCTATCTCTCTTTCTTCAGCTACAGCCAAAATACCCCGCATTGAAAACGGGTCTTCAAATATATGAGTTTAAACCAACTCTCCTCTGACACCAGCAAGTCAGGTATATTTTCTGGTATACAGCAGGCCGCAAAATATGGCGGGCCCCTAAATACAGTGTCCTCTATGATTCCTTGGACAAACAAGGTATGTCAGACCTTGTCCAAAGTGGTACCGCCGGAATAGCGGGATTCAGCGAGTATAAAGTTCTTCGGGCATTCACAGACCCGATACATACAATGTCAGCATACTTCGTGAGCTCAAATTCTAGTATTCTCAATGGGACTCTTTCCCGCCCAGGGAAAAGTCACTAAGCTGGTAACAAATGTTATTCATAATTCTGGCAATAGAGGAAAATGATTTGAAGGATAATTTACCTTGAGATCCCTTCAGAATAAACACACAAAAACACACTCGCCTCCTAGGCGCATAGAACACAACATGGGTAAACAATCTTTAGACATCTTGGTCACACACAGAGGACTTTCCTTCCCCAGGCATGAAGCCAGATCGAAGACGCCAAAACGTCTTGACCGTTTGAAAATCACCCCTCGACTCCTTAACAAACAGCCTTCCTTAACGCGCCACAAAACTAGCGAATGCCTCGTGAGACGCAAGATCCCTGAGCTAGGCTCAGGTGGGAGATCTGAAAACATTCTAGGAAAAGCTGACCATTCAAGCCATATATGGTCAGGTAACAAGACATCGGTTCTAAATTTAGACCGCCTGGTTAAAAGACAAGTGGGATAACAACCACTGTTGACTTCAACCCAAGTAAAAAAGAGTAACTCCCCTTTGATCAAGAATCTAACAAATAATGTCTTTAAATTTAAACAGGTACATTTAACAGACTATAAACTCAGCGAAACTGTCCGCAACACTTGCCTTTATGGCACCATGATACATACATTGTAAAGCATAACATATTACAGTATAAACATGCATATAACGTGATCTTTAAAGATTACAAAAACCTCATATTCATATCAGAATAGTACTGGGAGCGTGGGTCAGTTTCTAAGGTTCGGTTCGCTTCAACCGAAATACCTTACTGAACACGAACCCGAAGCCTAACCCTGCTATTGCTAGACTATCAGCAGGTAGTTGCAAAGCAACGACATGTACTTCCACCTTACTGCATCACGCACACCCCACCTATTCGCAAAAGTCACTCATGCAACTTTGGTATTATCCCGCAAAGACAATACCTCCACGAACTTTACTGACGCAACTTCATTAAACACTCGTCTAAGTGTGCGCCAACTTGCACTCAGGAGAACATTACGCACCCAAACTGTGCGATCACCTGCTATCGGACCCTCATATAAGTTCCTACTGCTCCCAATCATGTCATTTGGTACTTGCTGCGAACTACGTCTACGATGTACCTTCTGGTCATCCCCCTCGGGAGTTTGGTGATGCTGAGCCTCTGCTCCAGCCGCACCCTTGGCATTATGCATTCCCCAAAAATTTCCGACGATAAAATCGGCAATTGGATCCTCGGGGACGAACGCATTCACTGTCCCCGAGAGAAACGGGGTGTTCACCTTAATACTCACCTGGGGGTAAGACTCAACTTTGCCCCCGAACGTGGTGAACTTTACCGTTTTGTCTGTAAGGCAGGAGTCGTCGATACACGACCGAAACACCCCAATTGTGGTGCATCCAGTGTCTATCAACACCCGGACTTGTCTATTCTCCACCTTGCCTTCGTAGAGAATCACTTTGCCAGTCTCATGGACTGCCGACAGACATGGTGCCGCATGTCCGCAATGAAGCACTATCCTCTCGTTCGCGTGAAACAGAGGGCGACACCCCGCACAGTCCTCACTGTTGACTGTTTCTAACACAACAGCGAAATTTGCGTGTTCAATCGGGGTCGAGCACATGTGAGCGCAATGGTTATTGCCACTACAATTGGAACACATGCGCTCTTTCTTCTTCTCCTCGCGTGTACTCTTGCTGGAGCTTTTCGACGACGTAGACCGCGCATCGGAATCGGAAGATCGACTCTCTAAGGAACCACTCCTCTGCTTGGGATGTTTTGCTTTGTACCAAAACCGGTCTTCGTCCTGAGCGTCCTCGAAGTGTACCTGATTCCGCGTTTGGTACTCTCTTCTGTCGCTATTGATTCCACCTTGTCGGTTCTGTCAACTCAGCTGTAGCAAAGTTGATTTTGCTGGGGAGGTTATGATGGTATCTTAAAAAGAATGAAAATGTGTCTGCTATAACCGTGTGAGGTCAAGCACATGTAGGTCTCTGACTCTATAGATGATGATGATGAATTATGTACAGAGAACCTAACGCTACCTCCCTAGGACTCACACGGTCAATCTTCTGGCTCTAGTGTATGGTGTATGGTGTACCTAGTGTCTAGGGGAGAAATGAATGATGGTACACAACATTTAAACACTTTAAGTTTCTATTAAAGAAGTTAATAACTAGCAGTTAAGTTTTTCTTTAAAACACGTATTTACAATTTATTTTGCCTGTCCATTCATAGCTTGTGGACAGGTCTTTGAAAACAAGGACAAGATAGTTTACAGAAAAGGAACAATTAAAAACTGTTGGGACAATCTGCCAATAACTAAAAGTTATTATGTATTATAACTGTTCTTCCTGTATGGAATATTAAATTAGTTCACTTTAGTTATCTACTGGGAGAGTCACTGTATATGAGGGCTGTAGTCATCATACCCCCATAAAATTCCTGTGAAATATTTTGAAACACAAGAAAATGTCAGAGATGCCCCAGATGTTTTACTCTTCACCTGAGAGTCCTTGTTGTAAGATAATACGATGGGTAGTGGCAGAAATCTCACGTCAACTCTCGCCAAAGCTCCTACTGGATATTCAACAGCATATAAGTCTGATTGGAGACTGGTTGGCGTTTATAAGCACTCAGCAGGTTTCCTGTCACCATCCGGCAACAGGAACATAGACCCTCTGCAACAAAAGGACACCCTGGCCTTTTATCTCTGATCATTTATTCTAACACTTAATTTCCTACGTGGGTATGGGGTCAGCCTCGCGTGCCGTACAAATGCACTCGCCCCGAATTGTACAGGACTCCCACCTGGTTGTGACCACACCTCAAATCCTTATAGTAGATACGCCACTGTACGTTCACATACTTTTCCTCCATACAATAATGTGGAGTAACCACATTTCCTGTGATATGATCTTCTCTTCTTTTCTTTACACTTATATTTGCTTCAGGCATGTAAACAGTGTTCATTGAACCCAGAGGCTTTACTAATCTATTTTAATACAATAATATGTCAACATAATCATAACAACATACATCAGTCAGATACCGTTTAATGTGTGGACTCAACAATGTCTGCTTCCGACATGTCCTTCACTTTTTCCCTAAAAGCAGTACCTAACTTTTGTAGTTGGACCAAACATAGTAAATTTCATAAAATATCTTTACCACAATCAAGAAATATAAAAACAAATGACGCTGATTTTGTGAAGAAATGGCCTCAGCTTTCTCCGAATCGTACAGACTGTGACTTGATTCTTTATTTAAATTTATAATTAACACAGCTGTTTTTCAGCGTATCTGTATAAAAATATTAGTTCAACTGGCAATGAATAATCAAAGCCGTTTGCTAATATCTACTAGCCTAGCCAATCGTAACGTTCCACTACTTGAATTCAAATGCAGTTTGAATGAAAAACCCAAAACAATTTTGAATAACTGGTGGTCGATTGGCCCGTCTGCTCTAGTCATGCCAAATACAAAAGATATCACATTTAGGATTACATTTCTCCTACCGTTCCCCTTTCCCATTCATACTCTGTTCACCCTAAGCGAATTTGAATGTACCTCCCTGCCTCTGTTCCCAGCTCGCGTCCCCCTAACGTTACCAAAAACATGAGCAGGAACGCCAGTTTGTCTGGTCGTGTGTTCTTAGAGATTAGTATTTCTTCAATAACTTCTCTAATACTGGGAATATCATATATTTTAAAGTACATTCTTACTCAGCCAACTCCACGTCATACTACCATATAATTCTTATGGGGAACTTCATAATGGTTTACAATTTCCAATTTTTGTCATCGTCCATCGTCAAATAAAATTTTACACAAGTCCGCCATCTTCCTCTCTTTCATCTTGCGAGCATGTATTTTTCAAATAACTACAGTTTTAGTTACATCAGAAATGCTTCCACTAGGAGGAAACAAAACTGTCTGCGTGGTTTGGCCTTGCTGGCTTTTTTGCAGTGTGAATATATGCGTTGCAGACTGTGTGCGAAGCGGGGGTTAGATGGGGCGGGTTTAAGATTTGCGTTACTATTTAGCATTTTATCGTATAATATTACCAAAAAATGTAAGGATTACTACTGGTTTTGCTACAAAGTTGACAGAAAGTGTTACTTCAGATAGCTATATTGCGGTGTACTTCCGCCAATAGTTAATTGTAAGGCTAGACTACAAAGTGTATACAGCAGATTGGGCAAAGTTAAATATTAGTAGTGTTTCTCGAAAACGAAACTAAAGCGTGTCAGACTTTTTCCGTGAAATCGTTCTCTAGGCTTAGCACTGTGCAAAAAGCAGCGCGGCTGGCTTCGAAGATGACAACCGTCAGACACATGCGGGCTAATGTATTTATTATCGTTTTATGCCTATATCGTACTGAACTGAGCGTTTATTCTGGCATATTTTGCTTCATCAGCCGACCATTCGATGGGATCGGAAATTTCCATAATTTCCTCTACGTGGCTAATAGGGACTGGCGGAACTCTGGTGCTTCTGCTCTTGGCCCCTGTCTGCATCACCTGACTGATTTCGCCAAAGATGGCGCTGAACTTTGCCGACACCGGAACTACGTCGTCTGGCAGACCTGACTTCTGAATGGGTTTGCCCGGAAGGGCTAAGTCATAATGGTGCCCCAATTGGGCCATTGTATCAATGTCCTTCGGTTGACGTTCCTGAAAGAACGCAACCAACTCACTGGAACACGAGGACAACACTTTGTCCCGAAGCACCAAGTCTAGCAAGCCATTAAAGTCCTTAGGAATTCCCTCCATCTCAATCCATCTGTCGATTCATTCATTCATGCATAACCCTCCACTCCCAAAGGAGCATAGGCCTTCAACAGACACGTGCCAAGTCCTCCTGTCACGTGCCATCATCTCAAGTTGATCTTCACCCCTGGCCGGGAACATCAATGTAGTAAGGTCAAGTCAGAGGTGTTGGAAGGCACCCCCTGGCAGGGCCCCTCAGGGAATTAATGTCCAGACAAACAAGATGTCCAACCAGATATCCAGAGATACCTATCATCCTATTGACCTCTTACCATCTACCACTTTCTATCAACAACTTCCTTCCACCCTATACCGAGCTTGACCGAACTACCTCCCATCTGGCACCCAATTGCCGCCTGGGACAATCTAAACTAGATGGTCCCGACTCCTCAAACTCTGCTGCTCCACCTGGATCACTTTCACTACGCCACAACACAACCTTGCAGTACCTCAAACTGACCCACCAGATGCAGCTGTAACTTGAATCTATACCTGTGACACAAAAATTCTTCTAGCAACTGCCACCGTAGCACCACAATGCACTTGCACCAGCTGTCAAACACACTGTCCAACACAATAACAATGTCAAAATATTATCTGAACTGGCAACGACAACCTTACACTGTGACCTGAGAAGAAAAAATCTAGGTTACGTGTTGTGACTCGTCACACTTGACCGCCCGCAGTTCACTACTGCCTGCAGACTAACAAACACACAGACAACCGAAAGTAACTCACTACCGTGACTTAGTAGTAAATATGAAGGCACCAACACACTGCGGCTACAACCTTCTAACACTCTGTGTGCATAATAGATTCTAGCCTATCTAAAGAAAATATAGGCACTACGGCCTTTTCAAAACAGCACTAGCTTTCCAAAATACTCTATATACTACTGAAGACAACAATTACAGTTGTCATGGCACTGTTTAGACGTAGCCCACAGAACTAGACTGCCTTTTTGCGCCTAAATTTGTTTCCACTTCCCTTCCAGTCAGCTGACCAAACGGGTTTTTAAATTATACCAATGTTGTCACTCTCAACGTAAACAACCTGTTATTTCGGCGAACATATCGCCGTGACACATCGCAGTATAGTACACATGATGCGATCCAAACCAGTTGCCAAGAAGAGGAAAATGTACACCAGTCCACCAGCGCTGAACAACAACCATGAGTATAACAAAACCAGAAACAGAAACCCAGAGAGAAAAGCGGACCCATCTTCAAATACTAAGGAGGTAGAAGAAACAGCTCTACAACACAGACAGGTACATGCACAAGAGTAAGACAAAAGGGCAGAACAGCCAGACATCACCTCCCAGCTTGCTGCGGATGAGAGGACAATAACATCAGATCTTAATGAGTAAGACCCGGAAGATTTCATTATCGAAGCACTACGCAGAATTCGTGAATACAGAGACGAGTTCCTTAGTCATTCTCCACAATTACAAGAAGCAGTATTAGAAGTAGCTCCTGACGTACCAATAGCAGACATAGAGATACCATGGACTCAACGGAGAACCACTAGTGTCCCACGGTGATCAGGAGAGTCCGTTTTACCGACCACACGCTCAAACTGAGACGGAAGTCGGAGCGTGCCAACTTCACAAGCCAAGAAATGCCGTTTCTCACGAGGCACTACAGGAGAGGGTTATTAAGATCACTCAGATGTCTGGAGGTGAGGCCTCGCCCAGGGCCTTACCAGACGATAAAGTGATCGGCATCCTCGAGGCAATAACGAGCAGGAAGAGGTACAATTAGAGTTACAAGACACAAAAAGGACTTATAATAGCTCTAAATAACACCGAGAAGACAAACAAACTGATGGTCGAACTAAAGTCTGCATACAAAGAAGTCCAGCTGCCCCACCAGATTACAGTTACTGTAAAGATCTACAAGAAAACCAAAAAAATAGTTGTAAGAGGGGTCGACCACAATTGGTCTACACAAGAAGTCCGCAGCCGCCTGGAAACAGAAAACTAGAATGTCAAAATAACACAGGTTGAAGGACTGAAGACATGGGACAAGAAGGGCACAAACCTAATTATCCTAACTATTGAAGGGACTTCAAGTTCAAGACCAAGTCAACTAAACCTAGACGATAGATGTGGAAACAACAGAAGAGCACATCCCTCCAGTTATGCAAAGCTCAAACTGCCAGCAATTTTCGCACACTAAGAAAACCTGCAAGATAGAGAAATCACTCTTACAATTAATGTCCTTACGCTAAAGGGGATACCAACTCTAAAGTGCGCAACTCCAACAGAACCTGCGCAAACTATCTCGGGAACCACGGCCATATTGAAGGAATATGTAAACAAAAACGTCTTCTTCATAGAAGCAAGACACTGAGTCGCTTCAAGTGGCACTGCTAAACAGAAACAGCACACAAGAGCCCAACTAATAAAACTTACCACAGATGTGCAAGACATAAAACAAAAACTCAAAGTCGACAAGAACAGGCAGCACAACGAAGACACAGAAACCATAAGAGACGAAACAATTGGAGCATTATAGAGCGCCCAGACAATTTTACAGGATATGAAATCCATTCAGCACCAAATATAAGTCGACATCGCCAAACTCGCAGAGCTAAAAGAGAACGAAGAAGTCCTCAACAGAATTGAAACAGAGAGAAGGATCATCGAGGATATCGTAACAAAAAGCAATCAAGGTAGAGAAAGAAGCAAAAAAAAAAAAACCAAAGACAAATTAATTACCGAAACCCTAGAGGTACTCTGTTAAGTCATGTTTTCAAGTGGGAGTTAAGAGTTTGGCATTCTTGCGTACTGGTCTGATTTTTTTATAGACACGCAGTAAGCACGTTTAAAGTTATGAGAGGATTTTTTATTTGGGTGCTTGAACATAGCTCAACTGAGTATGTATTAGTTTTTTAAACATAAAGAAAATGTTCAAATGTTTTTAGTAGTAGTTGGGGGAGAGATACGGGTGAGTTGGGCTCAAATGTCAAGCTGTTAGTGCGCGCTTGAGTAAAGATGTACTGAGTTGTATTGAGAAACTATAATCTCAGTCATTAGGTATCTGGCAGAGCTTCGAGACGGTTTTTAAAAGTCTCGCTAGTGTTTCAAGGGTGTTTTTGGATGACAGAGATTTGATATGATTCATATTCCTATGAAGAATATTTGCTAATGCAATGTATGATGCGTTGCTGTGTATGCAACCAATTTCTGATGGATAATATTTACTCTCACCATGTATGATGAGTTGCTGTTTTCTGCAACCTATTTGTCATGGATTATACCTGCTGTTCTAACTTGTGATTTGCTATCCATGATGTCAACGTTACTGTCGTAAATAAACTGTGTATAAGTTGAGAACTAGTTGGTCTATTTGCTGACCTAACGTTACTGTTGTGTGGGTGACATCAGAGACATACGAATTTAAAAGAACTCACGACATTCGCACATTATATTTACACACCTGTCGGCCACTAACAGTAAGCCCGACCATACTGACATCGACCTTGTCAGTGGTACTACCCCACAACACCCACCACAAACAATCAACAATAACAGAAACCACTAACAGAACAGCTTGTAACGAATTTCTACAGTAACAGAAGTGCCGTCTCCAGTGATATAGGGTACAATACCAAGAACAGAAGTAGTTGGACAGTATCACATTGAGGAAACTTGTTGATAACATCACAAGGCAGTCCTTGTACTGGAATCGTCAGGTTGAGAGAGATAGAGGGAGGGCGATGAAAAGAAGGAGAAGATAACTGGAGACAGGGAAAAAGATGATGAATAACACTTGAAAAAGACCTGATGTTATTTCCCTTACACTAGACTTATAAATACTTCTGCTATTGCTTGAGAACCATTCTTACAGTGGGTGCAGTTTTGTGGCAGGATAAACCATCCAATGTTTGTTCTGGTAAACAATGTAAACAAATGTGTTTATGCCAGACTGCGAGTTATGTGAGCAACTCGTTCATGTCAGATACAACGGTCCCCTAGCTGTCCACTGAAGTGAAAGGGACAGAACGTCTGCTTCATGCAGACGGAGGCACAGCAATACAGCCAGACAACAGACAGAAGACAAGCAGACAAACAGATAGATAGATAGATAGATAGATAGATAGATAGATAGATAGATAGATAGATAGATAGATAGATAGATAGATAGATAGATAGATAGATAGATAGATAGATAGATAGATGGATGGATGGATGGATGGATGGATGGATGGATGGATGGATGGATTAATGGGCGGACGGACGTACGGACAGACGGACAGACGAACTGACTGAATGACTGACTAAATGACTGAATGACTGACTGACTGCATGACTGAATGACTGAATGATTGAATGGATGATTGAATGAATGACTGACTGAATGACTGACTGAATGACTGAATGACTGATTGACTGACCGATTTACTGATTGATTGACTGACTGATTGATTGACTGACTGACTGATTGACTGACTGGCTGATTGACTGACAGACTGACTGACTGATTGACTGATAGATAGATAGATAGATAGATAGATAGATAGATAGATAGATAGATAGATAGATAGATAGATAGATAGATAGATAGATAGATAGATAGATAGATAGATAGATAGATAGATAGATAGATAGATAGATAGGATGCATATGTAGTAAATGATCGCGGATGATGAATTATATTGTTTTAACACTTTTAATACTTGTGTAGTTTTTTTTATATACTGCCGAACATGTTTAAGTTCCTACGCTCAAAGATTTTTTTGGGAGGGGGGGTTTTGGGGTTGGTGGGGGGAGGGAGGGGAGGGGGAGGAGCTTTAAGTTATCTTTGATTTTTTTTTTCTTCAGCACAATTTTTTCAATTGTTTTTTTAAGGTTTAACATGGATCTGAAATAATGTCGCATGAATAAGTGCTGAATAAATATTGCAGTTAATAAGTGTGTGTAGCGTGTGGTAGAGCATACATGACTGAAGGTAGTTAATGCTACACCACACTGCAAGTAGGGTCCTATACAGAAGGCTCGCGCTATATAATTCTAGAGGCCAAACTCTAAACAATCTTAGAGATACCATATATAAAGAATAACTCTTATAAAATCTGGCAATCTCAATATATATCTATTCAACAATCTGACAAATATCAGCATACAAATATAACGGCCACAGTGCGAATGCATAAAACCAAAATAACTGGCTAACAATATCTAAACGACATCATCTACATGCCCTGCTAAGCTCACAAAATCAACATGGCGAACAACTCACTACTGGCACTGAATTATATGGAGATAAACGTACTCAGAGACGCTACGCCAAAAGACTCACTGACTCGCAAAAGAACTCATACTAAACGGTCTGAAATATCTCCAGCATCATGCTGGGCAAAACTTAGCAGGTATAAGCCAGACGGAGAAGGTCCTCCATCACCTTCTCCATATACGTCTTCTCTCGACGGCCATCTTGCTGGTCTCCCACGAACACACTGTCCGGTTGAACTCTCCTCACGCAATCCCCTTGCGCAGCCCTCAGTCACATGACTGGCTATCTTTAGTTTAGCTTCGTGTCATACACATGCAATCATCAACAATGACCATCACTCAGTCACATGACTGGCTATCTTTAGTTTAGCTTTGTGTCATACACATTTCATCATCAACAATGACCATCACTCAGTCACATGACTGGCTATCTTTAGTTTAGCTTCGTGTCATACACATTTCATCATCAACAATGACCATCACTCAGTCACATGACTGGCTAGCTTTAGTTTAGCTTTGTGTCATACACATTTCATCATCAACAATGACCATCACTCAGTCACATGACTGGCTATCTTTAGTTTAGCTTTGTGTCATACACATTTCATCATCAACAATGACCATCACTCAGTCACATGACTGGCTATCTTTAGTTTAGCTTCGTGTCATACACATTTCATCATCAACAATGACCATCACTCAGTCACATGACTGGCTATCTTTAGTTTAGCTTTGTGTCATACACATTTCATCATCAACAATGACCATCACTCAGTCACATGACTGGCTATCTTTAGTTTAGCTTTGTGTCATACACATTTCATCATCAACAATGACCATCACTCAGTCACATGACTGGCTATCTTTAGTTTAGCTTTGTGTCATACACATTTCATCATCAACAATGACCATCACTCAGTCACATGACTGGCTATCTTTAGTTTAGCTTCGTGTCATACACATTTCATCATCAACAATGACCATCACTCACCCTCTAATATTCATACACGCTGCCTATGAGACACAGGTGAGTCACAGTTGTAAAACATCCTGTGACAAAAAATATTAATTTTAATGCATAGTTTAATGTATCCATATGAGTCAATCTGTTTCAAGACCTGACAATCTTTTGTATTTGGACATGCGCCCTAATATAACCGACTAGCTCGAAAGGGATGCGCCTCGCCAAATCGAGGCAAGTTTTTTTTTTTAATGTACCCATCGAGTTTGATTTGTCACGCTACGGGTTGGCAACCGGTCGATCTTGACCACCGATATATCCCAAGGTCTCATTTGGTAGATCTCTAGGTGACGTAAAAAAAAGGGGGGGGGGGAGGGATGTTTGATATAGGTAGATTTTGAACTACCCCGAGGGAACTTAATAGTGCGGTGTTCCCATGTTTTAAATGTATGTTCATCACATTCCAGTGAAAACAAACCCACAAGTTAGCTTACTGAAGGTCACTTTATTCTGGAACTGTATAAGATAGAAGTCAATCTTTTCTTTGAAGTGTAGTTAACTTTCGGTCAAATATTTAGTTTAAATTTGTCACCGCTTTCGTGATGAGACTGCAGGCAACAGATCATGTTGCAGAGATAAAACATACATACCTTGTATAGGTTGGATTTATTCTAAATTCTAGATTCTCTGAAACCTGACAACATACATGATTTTATCAAGGTAAATCTTTAGAAAGCTTAATATTTTTAACGTAGATCATTTCAGCCCCTGGGCAACCAAGACTTGATCTACGCAAATTTACTTTTAAGTTACCTAATATTACTTGAAGGGAGAGTTGAAGGCAAACGTGCAAGGGGAAGACAGCGCTATAAGTGGGAAGATAACATCAGGAGATGGACAGGAAAGAGTCTATCAGAGTGCACCACCAAGACAAGAGACAAAAGACGTTGGAGATCCATTACAGCCAACCTTCGTTGTAGAGATGGCAACTGATGATGATGAATATTACTTGTCTCGAGATCGTTGCTGTAATTTGAATGTAAACGCTGACATTTGCCAAGATATCGTCATTATTTCTGTTAAAAAGTCGTATCAAATTATTTTCTGAAAGACCACTCCTATGGGTTTTGTTTTGTCCATTTGTTTTGGGTATGTGTTTTCGATGTTTTAGTTCGATACAAGAACACATTATGAACATAAGTCAATAGATTCAAGATGATAGGAAACTTTGTACAGAGCGATACAACAGTAGGCAATCTGATCATGTGAAATCCCCCGTCTACTAAGTGTTACGGTCTTTTAATCTCCCCCGTCTACTAAGTGTTTCGGTCCTTTAATCTCCCCGTCTACTATTTGTTTCTGTCCTCTACTCTCCCCTGTCTAATAAGTGTTTCGGTCCTTTAATCTCCCCCGTCAACTAAGTGTTTCAGTCCTCTCATCTCCTCCGTCTACTAAGTGTTCGGTCCTTTAATCTCCCCCGTTTACTAAGTGTTGCGGTCCTTTAATCTCCCTGTCTACTAAGTGATTCGGTCCTCTAATCTCCCCCGTCTACTAATTGTTTCTGTCCTCTAATCAATCCCGTCTACTAAGTGTTTCTGTCCTCTAATCTCCCCCATCTACTAATTGTGTCTGTCCTCTAATCCCCCCGCCTACTAAGTGTTTCTGTCCTCTAATCTCCCCCGTCTACTAAGTGATTCTGTCCTCTAATCTCCCCAGTCTACAAAGTGTTTCTGTCCTCTAATCTCCTCCATCTTCTCATTGTTTCTGTCCTCTAATCTCCCCCGTCTTCTACGTGTTTCAGTCCTCTAATCTCCCCCGTCTACTAAGTGTTTCTGTCCTCCAATCTCCCCAGTCTACTAAGTGTTTCTGTCTCCTAATCTCCCCCGTCTACCAAATGTTTCTGTCCTCTTATCTCCCCCGTCTACTAAGTGTTTCGGTCCTCTAATCTCCTCCGTCTACTAAGTATTTCGGTCCTCTAATCTCCCCTGTCTACCAAGTGTTTCGGTCGTCTAATCTCCCCCGTCTACTAAGTGTTTCTGTCCTCTAATATCCCTGTTACCACTGAGTTGGGGATTAAATTATTGTGGTACATATAATATTCTGTTAATGTTGATGGTTGTGGAATGTTTCTGGTGGGTGGTGTGGTGCATCAAAGACTGACAAGGACAGAGTCAGTGTGGTCGAGCTTACAGGTAGCCGACAGGTATATGAATATGTATCAACACGCGAATGTCGTAGGATCTTGAAGTACAAGTCTCAGGTATCACCCACACAAGGTTAGAAAATCCACTAACGGGTACGACAAGTGGGTTCATATTCACACAGTTTATTAACATAGCAACATTGACGTCGGGGACAGCACACTTCACAGGTTACAGTTCACGGCAAATCATGACACATCAGGTAAGCAAAAATTCATAGGTAATTGAGTGCATAATCCAAAGGTATATAATCATCAATAACCTCTCATAACAGATCATCAGCCATCATTAAGTAAATCCATAGAAACTCAATTACTGGTACAAAAATCCCAAGCACAAAGGCTGCAGAGCACAGCAGCTCATAATCATAAACAACATTGCAAAAAAATCCATTCAAGAAAGGGACTGCATACCTCACAGTTTACAATAATACAGCCTGAATCAACATACTCCAAAGCCTGAATAATACATCTCCTGGGAGAAAGAACATTCCCCTTAATAATCTATCGAACTTCAAAATCCATCATCGGAAATATGAATGTATATAATGACCTACAATCCATGGCCTGAAAAAATTTTAAATCTCTATTAAATTCTTCCTTTCACAAAAAATATGCTGGGACACACTAACGAGAAGGGAACGACCATCTCGAAGCTCTACCAGAAAACACACTGTCATGAAATGACAGCAGCTCAAAACAGCTCAGTAAAAATTAATCAGGCGCGAAATAACCGCGTGATACTACAACTCATGTCCTCCGTCTACTAAGTGTTCGGTCCTCTAATCTCCCCCGTTTACTAAGTGTTGCGGTCCTTTAATCTCCCTGTCTACTAAGTGATTCGGTCCTCTAATCTCCCCCGTCTACTAAGTGTTTCTGTCCTCTAATCAATCCCGTCTACTAAGTGTTTCTGTCCTCTAATCTCCCCCATCTACTAATTGTGTCTGTCCTCTAATCCCCCCGCCTACTAAGTGTTTCTGTCCTCTAATCTCCCCCGTCTACTAAGTGATTCTGTCCTCTAATCTCCCCAGTCTACAAAGTGTTTCTGTCCTCTAATCTCCTCCATCTTCTCATTGTTTCTGTCCTCTAATCTCCCCCGTCTTCTACGTGTTTCAGTCCTCTAATCTCCCCCGTCTACTAAGTGTTTCTGTCCTCCAATCTCCCCAGTCTACTAAGTGTTTCTGTCTCCTAATCTCCCCCGTCTACCAAATGTTTCTGTCCTCTTATCTCCCCCGTCTACTAAGTGTTTCGGTCCTCTAATCTCCTCCGTCTACTAAGTATTTCGGTCCTCTAATCTCCCCTGTCTACCAAGTGTTTCGGTCGTCTAATCTCCCCCGTCTACTAAGTGTTTCTGTCCTCTAATATCCCTGTTACCACTGAGTTGGGGATTAAATTATTGTGGTACATATAATATTCTGTTAATGTTGATGGTTGTGGAATGTTTCTGGTGGGTGGTGTGGTGCATCAAAGACTGACAAGGACAGAGTCAGTGTGGTCGAGCTTACAGGTAGCCGACAGGTATATGAATATGTATCAACACGCGAATGTCGTAGGATCTTGAAGTACAAGTCTCAGGTATCACCCACACAAGGTTAGAAAATCCACTAACGGGTACGACAAGTGGGTTCATATTCACACAGTTTATTAACATAGCAACATTGACGTCGGGGACAGCACACTTCACAGGTTACAGTTCACGGCAAATCATGACACATCAGGTAAGCAAAAATTCATAGGTAATTGAGTGCATAATCCAAAGGTATATAATCATCAATAACCTCTCATAACAGATCATCAGCCATCATTAAGTAAATCCATAGAAACTCAATTACTGGTACAAAAATCCCAAGCACAAAGGCTGCAGAGCACAGCAGCTCATAATCATAAACAACATTGCAAAAAAATCCATTCAAGAAAGGGACTGCATACCTCACAGTTTACAATAATACAGCCTGAATCAACATACTCCAAAGCCTGAATAATACATCTCCTGGGAGAAAGAACATTCCCCTTAATAATCTATCGAACTTCAAAATCCATCATCGGAAATATGAATGTATATAATGACCTACAATCCATGGCCTGAAAAAATTTTAAATCTCTATTAAATTCTTCCTTTCACAAAAAATATGCTGGGACACACTAACGAGAAGGGAACGACCATCTCGAAGCTCTACCAGAAAACACACTGTCATGAAATGACAGCAGCTCAAAACAGCTCAGTAAAAATTAATCAGGCGCGAAATAACCGCGTGATACTACAACTCAGCTCAACCGTCTCTTCCCCAAAAACCTAACTAAGAACATTCGAAAACTTTTTTTATCCTAGTTTTAGAAAACAAACTAACAGCTAGTCAAAAGAGCTGTGTTCAAAAATTACTGAGCCCAAAGCCCCCAACTAAAAAAAAAATCTCATCACTAAAAGCGTGCTAACTAGCGTGTGTACAAAAATGCGACCCATACATACAAGTCTTTAACACTTAACTCCCAATAACAAAACTATGACTTAACAGACTACACCGACCCCCTGGGGAAAAAATAACACCATCTTTTTTTTGAAAGTACATGGAGCAAAAAATCTGAAGTTGAGGCAATTCCAATATCTACACACAAGGATTACACTACGTTAAGTCATGTCGAAAAGATGAACAAAAGAGATAGAAGTAAGTGTAAAGTAAGAGAATGAAGTATAGAACGATAATGAGATAAGCATGCGAAGATAAGCAAATTCAAAGAAATAGGAAGTATATCAAGTATAGACTAGCTATGACATCATAAGTGAAAAGTGAAAAGACACGATGAAGTACAAGAAGAATGGCCATCAATGAAAGAAAACAAAGACATGTGTGTAGTGAAAGAAGGTAATGGTACATCCTAATAACAATTCAAATTAAACAACGCATTGTATAAATAAACATAATTATGGCAAAACAGCATACACGAGAAAAAAGACAATGCATATCTATACCAAATAACTAGTTACCATATAAAAAATAGCATAATATGCATGATAACCACGTTACTAAACTTATAAAGTACCAATGATGAACTTATTATAGACATCAATATTAAAAATATCGCTATGCATAGGTTACCCCTAGCGCACAATCAAGCGCTGGTCAAAGAAAAAATACATCACAACCTCAGAAAAAACTCTTTTTCAATGTACTAATATCGCTATACATAGTTACCCCTAGCGCACAATCAAGCCCTGGGCACAGAAAAAAATATTACAATGTCAGAAACAATACCTTTTTTCTTGTCTTCATTTTTTTTTTAAATGTACAATACCGAAAAGTATCGTAATGATAAGTTAAGTAAAAAATAGAATCATCGTTACAATGTCATACGATCAACGTTTATCAAAACATAGTTGTATAAGAACGATATGGTAATGAAATGGTGCATTATCAGAACACAGTCATATAAAAATAATATGGCAATGAAATGGTGCATAAAGATGAACCATTATACTATCTTAAAGAAGTTATATCATATCCTAATACAATACTATCTAATATACTATACCATACTACAATACTATCTACTGTCCTAAAGAAGTTACATAGTAAGGAAAACTCCAGTGGTCTTGGAACATCACATGAACATGAAGAGGTAACAACATACAATGTGGAGTCAACATGCCGACTGGCTTCACTGGAACAGCAAATCTTGCGCAAGATTGAAGAGTAACAGCCTAATCAATTAACATAGCAGCTCTGATTCTTATGGGAAAAGCCGTTGCCGTGAAAAAACACAAATGAAAATCTCTGTTTAGTAAAGGTAGGATTTAATGAGGAAAAAACAGAAAAGTTAACTTTACATTTAACCTACCAACTGTGGTTGTGTAAACTTCCGGCCCTTTTATGATGCACAACAAACCTTCTTCCGTCACGTGTAGACAAAACAGGAGGATTAGGTAGAGGATGACCGCAACTCAAGGTAGTCACCGTTGTAGGCTGGAACAAAGTTATGCACCCAAGGCAACGAGATGCTCTCTCGAAATCAAACGCAGAGCAAGCAGTAGCATCTGAGACAATATTACTATTGTTACCTTGATTATCAATAACTTGTGGCTTTTGTTGAGCAAAGTTAACCTGGCGATGCGATATATCATATAGAGATCTACCGTCATATCGAGATCTGTCACAATTATTATCTCTATTGGGACCATTGCTATTTCCTCTATTGCGACCATTGTTGTGGTTTGAACCCCAGTTAGCATAGTTGCGATTACTATTTCCCCTTTGATCAAAATATCTCTTACTATTTCCTCTTTTTTTTTGTTAATGTGTTTGCTACTTTTCTTTGTAGCACGCCCCTTTCTACCATGTACATGGAGTTGTTGGTTATATCAGGACGTGTTTCCTTTGTTGTAACATGTTTTTGTTTGTATTTATTTTATACCATTTTATCTCTAGTAGATATTTTTCCTTTTTTAGTTATAGTTCAAAATGGTTTTTTTTTTAAATCCAAAATATGCTATTTTCTAAGCTAGTATGTTTTTATTTTACCTGGATGGTTTATTTGGTTAATCTGTATGTATCTCGGGGGGAGTCTTTCATCAGTTTGGACTACTGGCTCGGATCCTCATTTATTTTTATATGTTAGCTTTAGTTTTTGTAATATAGTGTTTTATTAACTTTTGCATTTCTGACGGGGACTTTGTGCCTATGAGGTTTTCTACCCTCATTTCTACCTTGTGGTTACTACAGTATGTCTTAATGTTTTGCCTTTGTTGGTCATATTTCTTGCAGTCCACCAGAAAGTGTCTAATTGTGTTTGGTTCTTGACACTCTTCACATGTGGGTTCCTCAATCATGAAATATCCCGTTCCAAGCTTGAGCCTCAGCAATTTTTTTATTAATTGGTATTTTTAGTTCATCTTTTATTTGACATTTTTGCTTGGTTTTTTTTAGGATTTTATATGAGTGTCTTGCTTTTTTACTTTGGTCCCATGCTGTTATCCACTCTTTAGTTATTGCTTGAGCAAGTAAGCTCTTAATTTCAAACTTCCCTAAGCCTACTTCAATTTTGTTCTGGCTAGTTCTCCACCCTTTGGCTTCTTTGTCTGCAAGCTCATTTCCTGCTATCCCCACATGTGATGGTATCCATGTTAGTGTTGCACTGCATCCTATAGTTTGTAGATATGTATTAACCTGTAGTATTTCCTCTATAATATCTGGCCTGCTACATTCATTTCTGTTTCTGATAGCTAATACTGATGATAGGGGATCTGTGAGAATGGTTACTTTTTTGGTGGATTTTCTGCAGCTTTTTCTAAAGCTTGTAGGATTGCCACTAATTCTGCTGTAAAGATGGACGTATTACCTGTTACTTTGTATCTTTTATAAATTTTTAATTTTGGTATTGCTATTCCTGCTCCTAATTGTCCTTCTTCATCTTTTGACCGATCTGTATATATAGTTAGGCTATTATTTATATACCATTCTATGTACTCTAGTGTTTTACTTTTTGCTGAGATTATGTTGTTAGATTTCTTTATGATCTTTGATAAGTGGGAGTCAGTTTCTGGCACTTTTAATTCCCATGGTGGGATCTTTGCTTTATACTGAGCACTACTGTTTATCGTATTAAATATGTCTGGGTATTGATCCATTTCATCCATTGTTTCTATTTCCTCTTTGTTTGGGACCATTGTTATGTTTTGAACCCCAGTTAGCATTGTTGCGATTAATATTTCTCCTTTGGTCAAAATATCTATTAGGTGAATTTTGTTGTCTTCGAGACAAATTACTGTAAGGTTGATAATCTCTAGCATAAATAAACCTACTATAATTTCCAAAGTTGTTAGAACCAAAATGTTGAGGTCCGTTAAATTGTCTCCAGTTTCTCGGAGAATAAGGTTACAACGTGATAAACCCCCTTGGTACTGTCTAAAATCACGATTGTCTCTCCTACCAGAATCGCTTTTATTTTTGCATGTGAGAATGTGCTTAACAGGAGCATCATACTGTCTATGCTGAGTATGATGAGTAACAGCATCCGCAAACCACTTTGCACAGGAATGATAGAATTCTTATTGTTACGGACATTATGGGTATTATTTTGGGAACAAATACTACTAGTTTTATCCTTTGTTATGGATTTATCAGAATTTCGAAAAGTAGATACACAGTTGGTCTGTGGAGCTTTGACATGACATTTATCAGAGTTTTTATCATGATCTACAGAACTGACTGTTAGACTAGTATTACTTTTGTTGGCCTGACGCCAAGAATCACTACTATTAGAGGCAGTATCATTAGTACGTGGGAAATTGTATTTGCTACGAAAAGATTTGTTTACTCCACGTTTAATGTGATATTTAGCATTGAGTGCATGTGGCTGACTCTTTGCATTCCTGAAATGTTGATAATCGGCATTACGTCTAACACTGTCATCCTTGACAGTAGACAACACCTTGTTGCCTAAGACAATATCTAATAATCCATCAACTCTTTTCTTAATTCGGTAATTTCTACATTTTTGAGTGAAATTTCTTCACTTTGTCTCTTATTGAAATCAAATGTCAAAATTCTGCACCTCTCCTCCATGAGTGATATCTCAATTTTAGCCATTTTCTCTTTCTTCACCGTTAATTCTTCTAATCTCTTTTTCTCATCATTTTCTTCCTTTGCTCTCCTTTGTCGTGTCAATTTCTTTAATCTCTTCTTCTCATCCTTTTCTTTCCTTGCTCTCCTTTGTCGTGCAAATTTCTTTAATCTCCTCTTTTGCGCTTCTTCCCTATGTGGCTCACTTCGGGCCACCTGAACCTGAAGACGCTGGACTTGAGCAACCTGTGCTCTCAACTGTGTCAATTCCAGTTGTAGTGCCTCAATAGCACTATCATGGCTATTCATAAGCCCATCAACCTTGTCTGGAAATACAGCATTTTCCTCTTTAAGTTTGCGACTGAGATCTGCATTGTCCTTCAATAGATCCATAAGTGTTTCATTATAGGACTTTTCACGTTCCTGTGCCTCAACTTTAAATTCCTCACACATCTTCTTCCTTTCTTGAACTTTCTGCGTGAGATTTTTCACTTCGACATGTTTCTGAGCTTCCAAATCTTTAATTTTACACAAGGCTGAATTCAATGCAGCTTGTGAACCAGAAAGTTCCAAGTTCAATTTGTGTAGAACCCTTGTAAGATTAGACACCGTCTCGTGTAGTTCACTCCCCTCAGCAATATCTTCTAAATAATTCACCCTTTCCTGTTCACTTCGTTTGTTGTCTTTTATTTGTTCTTCTTGAACGTTGTCGTCGAGTATAGCGGGGTGAATGTTTTTCAATCTCTGACCATGCGGCACATGGAGGTACCTTGCCAAAAAACCACAAAGATGCCAACGCATTAATTCTGCTAGTTCCTTAGCAATAATTATATGAGGAACAAACCGAAAATTAATATCCACAAACTCCTCAAGATCTGATGCCGCCTCACACAAAAAAAACGGTTTAATACAAATTCCTCAAGATCAGGGCCTTCATATCCCTCACAATCCTTACCATCCTGGAGAATACCCTCTAGCGCGGATATTATGTCTGATGTAGACATTTTGATTTGTTCCAGCTTACCGCTGAAAGCATTTTTCTTACAATGTTGTTCGTATTGTAATGAGCTCATCTTTTCTTCTAGCTCATTTTCATTCGTTACCTTTAATCTCTCCAGCTCTACAGACAACAACTTTTCCTGATGCAACCTCATATTTTCTTCAGCTTGCATCTGAAGTTTTCTTTCTTCCATTTGCATTTGGTGATGAATTTTTTTCTCTTCCATTTCCATTTGCTGTTGAATTTTTCTTTCTTCAGCCTCTAATTTCTGTTTTTCAGCCTCCATTTGAAATTTCCTCTCCCCGGCCTACATTTGCAATTTTCTATCTTCAGCCTCCATTTTCAGTCTTTCTATTTCCATCTGAAATTTTCTCTCTTCTGCCTGCATTTGCATTTTCTGTTTTTCAATATCCTATTGAAGTTTTCTCTCTTCAAACTTCTGAGCCTTATCATATTCGACACGTGCGAATTCTTCTAAATTCTCAGTAGTCATACCACGGGCTTTCCCTTGTTCAATGAAGTAATCCAAACTAGACATTATGTCCAATTTTATAAGATATGTCTCTTATGTAAATATACTGGAGAAAATCACTTTATCCCAACTCAGTGGGTGGCAAGTCCTTGCTTAAGAACTTGTATAACTACCTTTCCAACTCACACAGCTAAATATCTCTCCAAGAAACTCAAATTATCCGTTAATTACTGTGTAATAATTCATATCAATATGAGGAAAGTTAATTTTATATTACTATCTAGCCATAGGTATTTATGCACTAAATCCTATAATAAGTCCTAAACAGTAAACGCACGATAGAAAAAATTTAACAACAGTTACGCAGACAAGATACAAAAGAACAAATTATAACGTTCGCAGAATCAACTGAACAATAAAGCAGAACTAAAACCAGAATTTTGCAAAGAGTGCAATGACACTGTGATCAAAATGACAAGACAAGTAACAGCACAGTGTATAAACGAAAATTTTGAATAGAAATAAAAGACAGCCAGAAGAGGAAGACACCCACAAACAAATTAATCAATAAACTAAGGCACAGAGAAAAAAATACGATCGCAACAATGAAACGTTACGTCACACCTAAACAACTACTGTTGAAAGAAACAAGTAACGATCTGAACCTCAGCAAGGTTTTTAGCCATGAACTGGAATTATCGCTCAATTGAAGCTTGCAAACCAATCCTAAAGAACGCTTACGTAGGCCCTGAGTGAACTGGGATGTATCCTAACGTAAGTCTCCATCCAACCAAACCCGCATAAACATAAAACATATAACATAGAATATGATATAGAATAAATAATGCACAATATCGAGGAAGGCTTGTTACATATACACAAAGTGGCACAGTTTACAAACAAAACCACTTATCTTCAATAAAGGAAAACTCCTGTCCTTCCAGCCAAAACGATGGGCATCGGTTAACAAAACATATGCAAAACTCCAACGTTGAAAGTTACTGGCACTCCTCGTCAAGTCTTGAAAGGGAACAGTTGACAATAGCATCCAGACGAAGTACTTGACATCTACTTGAAACTTGTACACGAGAACTGGAACAGGTAACACTGCGACTCTTGACTTGTGGCATACACAAATTCGAACTTGCAACACTGCAAATCTGTACTTGATCTCTTTGTAGTTGGTACAATGTCAAACACACCGTATTACTGGCTCACCACTTGACGTTAGTGGAGGAAGCCAAAGGTTAATATAATTCGCTGTTGAAATAATACCCCGTATCACTGACGACCACATACATTAGTGGTTGATAGGGCTGCATTGTCCAAAAACTGCTGTTACAGTTATCACAAAACACTGGAAACCTCAACATATGTTAGTGGTTGCTGTGGGGAACACTGTTAAACTTCTGTAGATGATATAACCCCATGAATCTGGCTCACCACTGTTACCACTGGGTTGAAGATTAAATTTTTGTGGTACATATAATGTTCTGTTAATGTTGATGGTTGTGGAATGTTTCTGGTGGGTGGTGTGGTGCATCAAAGACTGACAAGGACAGAGTCAGTGAGGTCGGGCTTACAGGTAACCGACAGGTATATGATTATGTATCAACACGCGAATGTCGTAGGATCTTGAAGTACGAGTCTCAGGTATCACCCACACAAGGTTAGAAAATCCACTAACGGGTACGACTAGTGGGTTCATATTCACACAGTTTATTAACATAGCAACATTGGCGTCGGGGACAGCACACTTCACAGGTTACAGTTCACGGCAAATCATGACACATCAGGTAAGCAAAAATTCATAGGTAATTGAGTGCATAATCCAAAGGTATATAATCATCGATAACCTCTCATAACAGATCATCAGCCATCAGTAAGTAAATCAATAGAAACTCAGTTACTGGTACAAAAATCCCAAGCACAAAGGCTGCAGAGCACAGCAGCTCATAATCATAAACAACATTGCAAAAATATCTATTCAAGAAAGTTACTGCATACCTCACAGTTTACAATAATACAGCCTGAATCAACATACTCCAAGGCCTGAATAATACATCTCCTGGGAGAAAGAACATTCCCTTTAATAATCTATCGAACTTCAAAGTCCATCATCGGAAATGTGAATGTATATAATAGCCTACAATCCACGGCCTGAAAAAATTTTTAATCTCTATTAAATTCTCCCTTTCACAAAAAATATGCTGGGACACACTAACGAGAAGGGAACGACCATCTCGAAGCTCTACCAGAAAACACACTGTCACGAAATTACAGTTGCTCAAAACAGCTCAGTAAAAATTAATCAGGCGCGAAGTAACCGCGTGATACTACAACTCAGCTCAACCGTCTCTTCCCAAAAACCTAACTAAGAACATTCGAAAACTTTCTTTATCCTATTTTTAAAAAACAAACTAACAGCTAGTTAAAAGAGTTGTGTTCAAAAATTACTGAGCCCAAAACTCCCAACTAAAAAAAACATCTCATCGCTAAAAGCGTGCTAACTAGCGTGTGTACGAAAATGCGACCCATACATACAAGTCTTTAACACTTAACTCCCAATAAGAAAACTATGACTTAACACTCCTCGTCTACAAAGTGTTTCTGTCCTCTAATCTCCCCCGTCCACTAAGTGTTTCTGTCCTCTAATCTCCTTCGTCTGCTAAGTGTTTCTGTCCTCTAATCTCTAAAGTGCGTCCGATTGGCAGACTGGTTAGAGCGCTGGTCTCTTGCAGCAAAGGTGCTACGTTTCAATTGACAATGTCAACACGCCCTATTCTACCCAGCTGTGAACGGGTACCTGACTTTGTTCTTGAGTTAGGGAAGAAAACGGCAGCAAGGAAAGGAACTAGTCACCCCAGCTCTTGATGCTAGTGAACAATTGTTAACGCATTATATCTGGTCCGTTGCCGTTTGTGAAGGATTTAAGCAATGGTTTAGCCTGTTCATGCCCCCAGTTGGTGTAATCCAACGAAATCCCTCTTATAAGCACAGTAATAGCTCCGTTTAGAGGTACTAGACCTAGTATAAAGAAGTCTCTAACATTTCAATCCCCTACAGCCGTATCTGCTATGGGACTACATTTACTTTTTTTAAATCTGCAAATACATATTATCGTTGAAATTATGGGGTGGAAGGTGCATCTCAGACATAATGGTTAAAATAGGTCATTTGGAACTACTCTCAGCTCGTATGCAAGAGATTGCATCCTACTTTTCATTACTATCAAAAGCTTTACATTGTAAAAATTAATATTGAATTTTGCAATATACTCAAGTCCACCTAATACACTGGTAAATGTGTGAACGTAAGAAGCGACCATGCTACGTTAGCTCTAGCTAAAGACAGTTATAAAAAGTTAGGTTTGTCACACGTGAAGGTATAGGAAAAAGCACGTCAGCCAATCCTGTCCATAGTAGACACATTTGTCCATTGAGCAGTTCACTGAAAAAGGGGAACTAATGTGTACTTCAGTGAAGACTATGCATTAGTAATGCTGCTTACCTCCCTGGAGATATTTTTCCTAATTGCATCAACAGAATATATTTACAAAGATCAGTTTGACAGAAGACGTCAAAGAGAAAAGAAAAAAGGCATGAAAGCAATACCTCAGTGCTGGTGATGATGAAGCTAATAACACAGCAGGAAAAACTTGGAAATGTAGGGAATATGTGACACACAGAACAGATGTAAAGAATAAGGTGCTATAAAAAAAGATTTTTCGTTGACCGGGATTTGGACTGGATTAACTCGAGCCCTGGGGCGAGCACATTTGAAAGAGTGTCGTCTACCAGCCACTGGTGGCTCCTGAGCCGACCCAGCTCTAATGGGTACCTCCAAAATCGGCGAGTATTTGCCTGGATGGCGAGAGACACCTGTCTCTGTACAAGAAAAAAGGGATACTCACGTAAAAATCAGTCTCAGGTTAGACATACTAACCTGAGGTTTCGCCTCGAGTAATAGCGGGTGTACGCACACACACAAAAAAAAAACTGGTTCTAAATGACCCTAAAGAGCATGAAGGGGCCCTCTTTAATTTATAGAAGACAGAATACAGATTGCTTACTACCCAAAATGAAGTGATGGAAAGATGGAAAGAATATTTCTCAGATCTCCTTGACTGTGGGCAAAGTCAAGCCTCAGAAATGATAACCACTACCACAGAAGAGGAAACTAATGGTGATGAAGATGGTATCAAGATGGACGAACTGAAGTCTGCACTGGAGAAATTCAAAGTGGGCAAGGCAGCAGGTCATGGTGGTTTAACACCAGAAATGGTTACGTACATGGGAGCAGCAGGTGGCCTATTACCCATAAGGATCCTACAGACAATGTGACGCCAAAAGGCCGTACCAAAAGATTGAGAGATTACCATAATAAAACCCATTTTCACAAAGGGTTAATGTTAATCAGAATCGACGTCATTGCACTCCGGGCAAACCATAGATGACCAGTCTCCCTCAGCAAATGCCGAAGTGTATGAATACTAATTGTTCCTGTTGCGCACTGGTTGTATACACTGCGGATGTGCCCTCTCATACGTCCATCTTTGTTAGTCTTACGTTTGATTAACTAACAAATAAGCAAGTTATATGAAAATTGTTGATTGACTAACCAATAAGCAAGTTATATGAAACTTTGTGATTGACTAACAAATAAGCAAGTTATATGAGAATTGTTGATTGACTAACAAATAATCAAAATATATGACATTTTTTGATTGACTAACAAATAAGCAAGTTATATGAAAATTTGTGATTGACTAACAAATAAGCAAGTTATATGAAAATTTTCGACTAACAAACAAGCAAGTGATATGAAAATTTGTGATTGACTAACAAAATAAGCAAGTTATATGAAAATTTGTGATTGACTAACAAAATAAGCAAGTTATATGAAAATTTGTGATTGGCTAACAAATAAGCAAGTTATATGAAAATTTGTGATTAACTAACAAATAAGCAAGTTATATGAAAATTTTTGATTGACTAACAAACAAGCAAGTTATATGAAAATTTGTTATTGACTAACAAACAAGCAAGTTATATGAAAATTTGTGATTGACTAACAAATAAGCAAGTTATATGAAAATTTTTTATTGGCTAACAAATAATCAAGTTACATGAAAATTTGTGATTGACTAACAAATTAGCAAGTTATATGAAAAGTATTGATTGACTAAGAAACAATCAAAATATATGACATGTTTTGATTGTCTAACAAATAAGCAAATTATATGAAAATTTGCAACGTAGAATTAATAAAGTTCTAAGAAATTCATTATTTTATTCGTAGTTGAAGCTCAATGTTTTAAGAAAGCAAAAGTTGCAAAATCACAATACACTTACTTAAAATGTGTTCTGACAAATAATGTTGGCATATTTAGATTCAAACTACAAAAAGTTTCAGAGTATGCACTAACCCGAATGATAATTTTTCCTCCTATTTTGACTTATTTAAAATGTACTGCCACTCTTAGCTTTAAAAACATGAAGGGGACTGTGGTAATACGGTGATAATCTGATGGGTAAACTAAAATAGATAATGTGTCTATACTGGGTCAAATGGCAAATAAAAGACCTACGCGACGACCACAAAACCTTCATCAGGGGCAAAGAAAAGAAAAAAAGAAGAGACAGACATGGAGAGATATGTTAAGGACCTTATCCCTTTCCTGGATCTTTTCAAGTAATCCTTTTGTCCAGACTGAAATCAATGAAGGCGATATCGGATATTTACATTAATATCACCCATCTGCTAACCAAGGAATATAGGTCTTTAACAGACATTTGCCAGGTCTCCCTGTCTCGTGACAAGGTTTTTTACATGTCTTCTTCGTCCTTGTTATGTCTGCTTTCAGGTCTATTTCCGCTGATTGGTCGTCTCATGTTTATATGTTCAATTTATTTCTCCTTTTTCTGCTCGGTTGTTCCAATGGACGACAGTGCGGACGTAATGTTTTCTTTGCCCTTTGTCCAAGTAAGTCGCATTTAAGTATTTTCTTCTACCTTGCCGTTTCTTTCCTCGCAGTTTTGTAAATAGACGATAATGCTTAAGTTATCATAGTGATTAAAATATTACTTGGTTAGTTCGTTTGGTCTGTCAGATACTTACACTGAAACTAGGTGTGTCACCACCATCATCATCACTTCAGCTCTCAAGTAACATAAGCCTTCAGCAAACGTATGCTGAGTTTACCTGCTGCTTGGTCAACAGTTCGAGTTCTTTGTCATCCCCTTCATGTCTGTCTCCAGTTGTCTTTTCTATGTGTTCTTTAGTCTCCGGCTATGTCTCTTATCTTGGGGGTTCCAGAACAAGACCTATCTAGCAATGCTATCAACATGTTTCCTCAGTGTGCGTCATATCCATCGCCATAGTCTTCTTCTCATCTCTTCTTTCACTGGCACTTGTCTAGTTCTTGTCATTAGTTCCACATTAGTGATCTTGTCATTAGTTCCACATTAGTGATCTTGTCATTAGTTCCACATTAGTGATCTTGTCATGCCACTTCAATTCTTCTATTTCCGGAAAGAACCAGTTTTAAAAAAAAGTATGTCGCGTTTTGGTTGTTTAATTTTTGTTGTTGTAAAGATGCGACAAACAGCAAATAATTCTTGTTTTAAAATAGAATACAAAATATATTACTAACACACTTTAAAACATATAAATAGAATCACCAAGAAGAACAAAAGCAGATGGAATTTCTCGATTTTTATTACACAAACTGAACGCATGGCAGAAAAAATATGAGGCGTGTTCAAATGAAACCCGACCGTGCTGCGCCAAGTGGACATTCGTAGGAGGAGCACGATGACGTCACATCTGACGTAATAAGCACATACGAATGTACAAGTGTGTAAGTGTTCATTCTCCTAGTATTCATTGGTTCTGCTGCAGACCGTTAAAATAATGGTCGGTGTGATAAGGAATCCGTCCAAAAAATTCAAGTCACAGATTTCCGCCGGTAAGGTTATGCAGACCGCATTTTTTGACCATGAAGGGCTTCTGTTGGTAGACTTTAAAGAGCCTGGCGTGAACATCAATGCCATCGGCTACAAAGACACACTAGACAACCTGCATACAGCCATCAAGAATAAACGACCCGGCATGCTTTCGCGTGGTGTGATTCTGTTGCACGACAATGCTCGTCCACATGTTGCGAACATTGTGCAGGAAGCGTTAGCAAGGAAAAGGTGGGAAGTTCTGCCACATCCAGCCTACAGCCCCGATCTGTCACCATGTGACTTTCATTTGTTCGGACCCTTAAAAAAATCTCTAAAGGGATAACGATTTGACTACGAGTAAGACATCAGAGCCTCGGTGACCAAATGATTCAATAAGCAACCAAAGTCATTTTTCTCGGACGGCATCCGTCGTCTACCCAAGCAGTAGGATGCATGTCTGAATGCCTATGGTGACTATTTCTAAAGGACCCCAGTGAGTACTTGCTTCATAACAATTGCTGTATTTAATTCTACTACTCCTGCTGATGTACCTTACATATATTTGTTATAAAGCCACTGGGACGGGTTTCATTTGAACACACCTCGTACAAAGACAGTTATTAACAATGTGAGACAGTTTCTACTGTGTCCATACAGTGACAGCAAACGTAATAAATACATTTTTTTTAAAGTTGTGTCTGCGAATATACATGCACGCGCACACATACATACACAAATACACACATACTTACACATGTAATTAAAAACGAACAAAACAAATAGGCTTTAAAAGATCACGTAATTAGAAATCGGGTCCTGTGTTATAGTTAAGAGTTATTACGCTACAACATAAAACTTCCACCAATCAAAACCGTTTTCACAATCTTCCTACAATCTGGCCGGCTGTGTTCTATTATACCCCTTAATGTCCAGCCAGAGTGTCTGCAGTATTCCCAACCCTCTCATGGTTGGTAAAGTAAGTGGTTGACACAGTGGTGAATCTACATTTTGGGGGCCCTGAAGCTTGAACTCTTGGACGGGGCCTTTTATAATAAAAAAATGTGGGGGATGGGAAAGAAACGTATTATAGAGAATACTGGACTTGAGAGCCCTGAAGCTCAAGCTTAATTAGCATCATAGTAGATCCGCCTCTGCATGACATGTAACTCTTCAGACTGCAGTGATGCAATCTGCACACACTCGCACAATTCACACATTTTTCTAATGCCATTGTTATATCTCCCTTTGCACAACGCGACGCGTTCATTAGTTTGGAACGTCGCTGTGATCAAATGAAGTAACCTCTTGAACTAGTAAACGCTAGTATATTATATACTGTTCAAAAAAAGTTAAAGGCCACTTTCAATTTTTAGGTCATTTCAAATAAGCTGTTTTTTTTAAACCTGAACACTCAGTCAAAAAAGTTTTGCTGGATTTTGTTGCATGCTTAAACAATGTTTGTTAATCTGACAATAAATCAAACCTGTGTTATGTGTGTGTACCTCCAAGGTCAATCAAATGCACGTGGTGGAAAGGGAAATAATGCATGTTTGAAAATGCTTCCTATGGCAAAGCCTGTTGATAAAATTGCTGAAATTTGCTTTTCACGTGCAAGTTGTGACTATAGTGAACACATGTCTCCCACTTTTCGGAAGGAACGGGCAATGGGTATGTTTGTAACATTTACCATTTTAGCCATGGCTCAGCGTGTCTTGCCGTCTTGTGGTAGACCTTGGACGTCCTGATCTGCGTTGTTCTGTGACACTGCCGGTTGCATTATAACGATCACGCAGTTTGTATGACAGAGTGGGCAACTCCTAATCTCCTAGCAACTTCTCGCAGCCCTACATCATCCTGCAGCCATGCCATCGCTCTCCGTCTGTCAACATTGGTCAAGCGTCTTCGCTGAGCCATGGCTAAAATGGTAAATGTTACAAACATACCCATTGCCCGTTCCTTCCGAAAAGTGGGTGAAATGTGTTCACTATAGTCACGACTTGCACGTGAAAAGCTAATCTCAGCAATGTTATCAACAGGCTTTGCCATAGGAAGCATTTTCAAACATGCATTATTTCCCTTTCCACCGCGTACAAAAACATTTAATATATACAACATAACAATTCTTTATGTAGAAAGAGAATAGTGTTTTTGTACAATATGTAAATACAGTATTAATTAAATCGAGAACAGGGATAATAAAGGTTTTCATTTTACACCTAGGGCTTTTTACACCTAAATATCATTCAAAGTCATAGTTTCTCCTTTCGCCCGCCATAGAGTGGTTATCCACCACTGTTGTTTGATATAATTCAGGAATCCATCACCTAAGCATCCATGTGTGCTTGAAGCCGTTACAACTGCAGCCATGCGTTTTTCATTTTAAGGTTGCCAGTAACGTGCACAGCTCTCATGTTAGTTGCCTAGAAACAAGACATGACTGGGGGAACTGTTGCCAAAGTCTTTCTTGTGTTTGGTTTTTAAAAGCTGTCTTCATTGCACACGGACAACTCCATCAGTGCTACGATATCCTCCCTTAGATCACACAAGGAGGATCTCAGCGCAGTGCACGAACTCCGTATCACCGGCAAAGTTTCCAATATGGGTATACAGGAATCACGCATTCTATAAATATGTTTGTGGTGGCTAAGTTACCTAATTTTTAAATTTTGCCACGGCAGTAGCCGTATGGCCTACGCTTTGCACTTTCTAACTGCCGAGGGATTTTTAACGTGCGCGACTTGCACATGATACCTCCTATGTTTTCGTCCTTTTTCCGAGAAGGCTAGGCATCCGATCTCACTATTCATGAGATCAGGAGGGAGTATGACATCACTAGGAACCACAAGTTCTGAAAAAAACATGTCCATCAATTATATTCCATGTGCTGGGTGCGAACCTGGTACCTTTAGAATTAGAGCCGAAAGCCATACCTCTGAGCCACTAAGCGCGTACTTTTTTTTATCTGCTCAGAAATATCGTGAACTACAGGGGGCAACCAAGAAGATAATCAAATTGGTGCTGAATCCTCTGCTCCCAGAGCAGTGTTGAAGGAGGAAGTGGTGGGGGCTTTGATGCAGATATCCTCCTGAAGTGGTCCTTCCATGAAGCGGTACCTCCATGAAGTGGTTGCTCCATGAAGTGGTCCAATGATGAAGTGGTCGCTCCATGAAGTGGTCCTTCCATGAAGTGGTCCCTACATGAAATGGTCGTTCCATGAAGTGGTCCATTGATGAAGTGGTCCTTCCATGAAGTGGTACCACCAAGAAGTGGTCGCTCCATGAAGTGGTCCATTGCTGAAGTGGTCGCTCCATGCTTCAATAAGGAGCTACAACTAAAATAGAAAAACATATAATAATTGATTTTGTTGTGTTTGACTTCCTTCTCCCACTTTTGCAGATAAGCACAGTACGAAGATATTCTTTCCATTAGTATTGAAGATTTGCTTTCCTGACAAAATTATATCTTCATGATATTGCAAGTTCCAGTTATCCATCGGTTTCTTGGGCATAAATTTTGCCCTGTACAACAAAGAAGGTCTGAGTGTAGATGTTTTTGATGAAACTGGCTTAGTTATTTTCAAACTACTTTGTCGGCGCAGTCCCTGGGATCTATGTCAGGAGACAGACAAAGAATGACACTTCTGCTCCATTTAAAAAGTGTTTATTATTAGCATACTAGTGTAAAAGTCCGTCATAAGACGGGAATTAAATTCAAAACACCAATACTTAACGGCAATTTTACTTATTCAAAAGTATTTTAAAAAACCACTGTGCATCACCCCAGTACACGAACTACATAGCAGTAGCGAGGATCCCAATGTGTGTATACGGGATCATACATTCTATAAACATTTTTGTGCACACCGTCATTTGCGCAGTCTTCTTCGAACAGAAATGTTTAACGAACATCTAACAGACAATATATTCAATGTGACAGATATGTTTAACGAACATCTAACAGACAATATGTTCAATGTGACAGACATGTTTAACGAACATCTAAGTTCAATGTGACAGACATGTTTAACGAACATCTAAGAGGCAATAAGTTCAATGTGACAGACATGTTTAACGAACATCTAAGTTCAATGTGACAGACATGTTTAACGAACATCTAACAGAAAATATGTTCAATGTGACAGACATGGTTAAGGGGAGGAGCTACACTGAAATGCTATTTTCGTTATTAATTGCTGGATTTCAATGAAAATGCACAGACTTAACCTATATCAATACTAGATATGCAAATTGAAAAGTTTGATGCGTTGCACCACTGGTTGCCATAGAAACAGCGGCCATATTGGATTCTATTGTTCTATTTCAATTTGCTAAGGCTTTTTTATTTACTAAGCTCTGAGCACCAAATTTGAACACAACCTTTATCATTACATTCTAAAACTTTCCGTATGATGGATTTTTGATAACTTTAATGCAGAAAAAGTTGTAGGACTTTGAATATAGTGTCTAAAAATAGTAACAAATTTTGCTAAATTTTACATTACTTTTTGCAATAAATCAAACGTTTCATCAGATACTTAAAGTCCATCATACGAAACGTTTTAAACATTATGGGCAATTTATGTGCCAATTCTTATGTCAATTAATACATAAGTGTGGAAGTTATAAGAAAATTAGTATGAGAATAATAGATTTCTTTAAAATCGCATTTTTCTATATAATTAGAACATAATTTAAAAAGTATGCAATACTACAGCAAAATAAAATAACTTACTTGTTATGCAGAAAATACCGGCAGCATATCCAGCTTCCTCTGCAGCTTCTTGTCTGGCTTTCTGTTGAGCTTTGTGCTAAATGTCCTTCCTTTACTTAGTGCAGTTTTCTGCCGTTTTAGAGCTGAGCACGAGACGTTTAACGCTTTCTTGCTCCTGCCAGTCGACAAGCCTCTTTTCCACTGTTCATCCCCAGGACTTCTTGAAAAATATTGCAGCCTCAGGTCCTTTATTAAATTCAGCAATATTAGGGCCATATGGTTTACTTGCTATGATCTGATTGAATGCATTGCTATCACAATCACTTTACACGGTGTAGCAAAATTTCTGTTGCGTCAGACCAGCTTCACAAAGCACTACCTGCCTCAGCTTCCATTTTTTTTTTATGTTTATTTTTATTTTTATTTATTTTATTTTTAAATTCATTATTATTATTTTTTTTAAAACTTACTTTAATTATGATGATTATTGCAAATGTAATATTACTTTTATAATGATAAATGCCTTAATTATGCTTAAAGTAAATGTGAGGATGAAAGGATATAGTATACATGATGAGAGAGAGAGGAAGGGCAGAATGTCAGACGGGCCTGCGTGCCCAATTCTTAACCCTTTGAAAATAAAGTTCGTTCGTTCACACTTGAACTTCCTAGAAAGAGGCAAATGTTTACATTAGTAAAATTTCAAATAAAGTAAACAAGCATTAATAAACTGTGCCTTAAAGTACAATGAAAGCAAAACAATACATGTAAGTAATGAAATATGTTTCTAAACTTCATATTTATGGAGATCAAAATAAATAACATGAATGTCTGTGCTTAGACAATGGGAAACATAAAGTAAGTTTTAAAAGTAAATACCTTCAAAATTTATATCAAGTAAATACCTTCAAAATTTATATCACAGCCTTGCTTCACTGTCCACTTGATGAAGTTTCCAGTCTTTCTTCTGGTACCAAGAACCTGCTGTTGCATATGTCTGGCAGGCATTTTATAAATAACACATAGGCATCTGTGACAAGACATGTCAATAAAATACATAAGAAACAAACATTAAGTTGGGGGAACAAATTTGCACAATGCTTACAAGAATCATGATAATGTATTGAATTACGAGAAGTCACCCGTTATTCTGTAAACTCAGGAAAACGTGATGATTTTTTATTGACTGTCTACGAATAGCTAGTTCATGTAACTCTCTGGTGGTTGAAATGAAGCACAGTGGGCCGCCTTCTTTGATGTCATTCCAGTAAGTAGCCAACGTCGTAAGGATTAGGGTTAGGTTTAAGATTCTTAAACCTGGTTGAAATAAGTCACAGTGGGCCGTCTTCTTAAATGTCATCCCAGTAAGTCGCCAACGTCTTTAGGTTTAGGTTTTGGATACCTATACGTAACCATTAGCCCTTTTTACTACGTCTCTGAATTCTAATTTAAGGCCCTATCGAACAGATAGTCCTGTCTGCTTCATTTCAACCACTAAGCCTAACCATTACTCCTGTTTACTGCGTCTCTAAATTCTTGTCAAAGGCCACATCGAACAAACGGTCCGCTATGCTTTATTTGTACCCTCCTTGCCTGAGTACTAATGTCCCAGTTTTTACCATTACATCGTCACAATAAGTACGTTTTACCTGCAGTGTAGGATAAGTCTTGCTTCCATCTCTAACTTTGGCCTTTTCCAGTGGGAGGTAACGAGAGCATCTCGTTTTTTAGGCATTGTCACATCTATAAGAAAACAAAACTGAGATTCCAACCAAAATGTAAACACGCGGCCATATTGTTGTTGCTGGTCACGCGAATGCGCACAGCCAATTAAAAATTTAGAATTGAGGGGTGTGGTGGGTTTAGATGTTATGAATGTTGGTGTTGTACTTAATTTGTAACTGAGTAAGGTCAAGCTGTGAAAGCCCCCGAGTCTAACAGTTGAAGGGGTGTGTTCACAGGGAACCTTTCTGCTACCACCCTAAGATCTCACTCAGATAAAAAAAATTTTGAACTACTATGTATGATGACTACGTCTAAATGTCTAGGGTAATGTAGCGTGGTGTGATGGTAACCCAATACACAAACACACACAAAATTATTAAATTCTATGATCAACTCAACTAACACAGTGTTTTAAAATTTTGGTATTGAACAATTTTTTTACAATTTATTTAGTCCTGAACCGAATACTATTTTGGTGATAAAGTCCTCTATTTTATTCCCGTTAATGATGTCCACCAAAAGATAATTATAAGTGGATGGAAGCAGACATCATCATCATCAGTTGATAAACTTTTAATACAAGACCCTTGCCCTGAGCAAGAGACATGCTGGGAAATCTGAAGCTCGCTCGAACATCACCAGAGTTAAATACTTTGTTGTTGTGTTGCTCGTGGTTCGAGTATGGAATGTCAACTTGACCTACGCAGTGGTGTGTAGACATAGATGGAGTGTATAATGTGCGAATGATAGGAAGAGTTCGTGGTGTTGACAAATGTTCTTTTCTCACACTCATGTATGGCTGGAAGTCATCGACACCAACGACTGTGTACCTTTGCTAAAGTTTAATTGGACGTACACACTCGACAGCACAGATAGTGACAAATCACAGGTTGGCATAATACATCATGGTACAGTGGATAACTGGTCTTGCAATGTTATGTTACATGGGCACTCATGTAGAATAATATTATAATGGACTGTCAGTAGCCAAGCCCTCAGTATTGCCCATATATATATATATCAACTGAGTTTACTGACAAAGCACGTCAGATTATAAACAATATCCAAGATGGCTTCTACCTCATCTCGTCTAGCGAAGATTCTTTGACATAAGGTTCAGCACAGTTTTTTTTTTCATATAATAATATTGAACCGCTAGCAATGGGTTCTCATGTGTAGCAGTGATCTCTGGACTAAACAAGCGATAATACGGGCATCCCTTTTCTCTTCTTGAAAGTCACTACATGTTTCGGTTCCAAGATGGCTTCACTCGTGAGCTGTCACTCACGTTTGGATACAGATAATGAATCTGTCCTAAAGTTAGTCATTTATTAAACATTTCATTGCTCTGTAGATTTGATCATGAACAATTGACTGCATTCTACAGGATATAGTGCTGCTAGGAATCGAAGTCGTTTTCATCGAGTCAAATATATTCTCTTAGACATTCAAATCGTACCTATCGAAAATGGTGGCTTCGTACGAGAGTTCATAAGAGTGTCTATTATTACCTTGGTATCAGAAATATGATTCTGCCATAGCTTGGCAATACGAATAAACACTGGGGTAAAGCATACACGATAGGTCTAGACGACTATCACTTTCCCCACAAATACTGAGATCACTTTTTCCCCGGCGACAAGCCGACATAGAAAACACAGTCCCTATCAGGACGAAGCCAAATCACACCACACTCTAGCGACACATCCGCCGAATAGCCTTTGACCTCTCTAGAGACAACAGAACATATAGTTCGACTTAGATATGTAAAGATATACAGATATAAGACAGACTCGTCCTACTCAGACAAACAATACACATAAATTCAGGCCATAGATATTCTGAAGCAAGAACAATCTATTACTACCCAAACGAAGAATAAATCGCAGAAAACTGGACTCATCCGCGGAGTTCGATCGAAAGAGCCGACACAACTTTCAAGGGAAGTAACTCAATAATGACTTTTCCCTAAGCACTATTTTGTTTACAAAATATTTGCGAACATAACAAGTATACCAATGTATAATATTGTAAGATATCAAAGACTGCACGTAACAGTCTTACCACACCTCCCGGGAAAAAAAAAATGGAAATTTTTTTTTTTTTTTTTGAAATACATCTAGGAGCAACGTACAATAGGCTCACAACGCATGAATAATGCGCAGATGAAAATATCAGGAATACCTATAACGCCTAATATGAGGCTAAGTCGACTTATGGAGCGACTGGTGAGAATGTGTCTCATAAACTGAGAGAAATTATTTCTCTACAAGTATATTTTTCCAGGAAGGTGTCATCAAAGTATAATACAATTCTGGCAATTACACAATGCCTAAAAAATTCATATCATCATTTCGTATTAGATATCTTAAATTTATGATTTATGAAGAAAAAATCATCAAAGCACAGCGGTGAATAAACATCAATGAACCGCTATGTAGTGATACAATCATTATATTATTAAATTACAAATGTGTATCTATCATGGTATAGAAAAGGAACTACTATAGAACTAGACATATCAAGAAGTCTAAGCCCTAATAGTTATGTGGAATCATGTGGGCATCTTGACAGAATGTCTGCCATCACATTATCTGATCCACGAATAGCTCGCACAGAGAAATGAAAAGGTTGAAGAGCAATTGCATATCGAGTAGACCTCGAGCTCTTCAAATTCTTACTCTGTATAGCAGTAAGAGCTTTTTGGTCGGTTTCTACTATGAAATGTGCGCCTAGAAGGAATCTCTGTAGTTTGAGGATCGACCAAACCATAGCTAATAGCTCACGGTCTAAAACCGAATAATTCCTTTCTGCCGCATTAAGTTTTCTGGAAATATACATTACAGGATGCAGAGTTCCAGAGTACTCTTGCATTAGTGCCGCTCCAATCCCAGTGGATGAAGCGTCACTACGAAGAACGAATGTCTTATCTTTAGTAGGTAGCACTAAAATAGGTGGTGTTGAAAACAATGTTTTAATCTTATCCAGAGAGCATTGGCATTCCTGAGACCAGTGGACCACATTAGGCGAACCTTTCTTTAGAAGTGTTGAGAGAGGTGCCATGATAGAGGATAGATTCTGAATGAATCTGCCATAAAATTGAATAAGACCTAACAGACTTCTCACCTGTTTTTTAGTCTTAGGGATTGAGATGTTAAGTATCTTACTAGTATTATGGTCCTCTGTCTTTAGGAAACCATGACCAACTCGGTGGCCTAGGAAAGAAATTTCGCTAAAACCAATATAGGCTTTAGAGGGTTTCGCTGTCAGGTTGTGCTCACGCAAAGTAGACAGCAATTCATCTAACCCTGAATAGTGATCTTCCCAAGTATCGCTGAAAAGACAGATGTCGTCTAGATATGCAATGACATCTGACCGATAAGATAGGATTCGGCGCATCATGCGTACGAATGTAGCTGGTGCGTTCATAAGACCGAAAGGCATAAAATTCCATTGGAACAAACCTCTAGGTGTTGAAAAAGCCGTGAGAGGTTTGGCGCGTTCAGATAAAGGAACTTGCCAATATCCTTTAGACAAATCAAGTTTAGTGAAAAAATGAGATTTGGAGAGTCGAGTAAGTAGCTCTTCCAGTAAAGGCATAGGTTCGGCATCGAACTTCGTTACTTGATTCAATTTTCGATAGTCAACGCAAAGACGTATGTTATTGTCTTTTTTACGAACAATAACCATCGGCGAAGAATATGCAGAGGTGGATGGTTCGATTATTTTCAAATCTATCATCTCATCCAACTCTTTCTCGACCTGTGCTTGAAAATGTATAGGTATAGGATAAGGTCTAACCCTAATAGGAGTATGGTCAGTTAGAACAATGTCATGTTCAATGACATGCGTTTGTCCAGGGATGTCAGTGAGTACATCCTGAAATGTTTGCAACATAGTTGAAACTTGTCGCTGTTCTCCTAGAGACAAATCAGGAGAGACAGTAACGTTCTTCCATGATTCACTAGAATGAAGTGGGATCATTGGAAGAGGAAGATTTACATCTGAAAAACTTGTTTCCTCATCCTGTATCACGGACAGTGATGAGTAATGACCATGTGGTACTGGAGAATTGTCCGTTGCTTGGAAAATGGGTTGCAAATAATCCGGACGTTCATGGAATTCCGTAAGCATATTGATGTGGAAGGTTTTATGCTTCCCATCAATATCGACAATATAGTCGACATCGGAAATTTTCGATATTATATCGTACGGACCTTTCCAAGAAATAAGTAATCTGTTTTCCCTACAAGGTAGTAATACAAATGCTTTGTCACCAGGACAAAGTTGTCGTAAGCATCTCTTCTTATTGGCAAATTGCCTTGCCTTCTGTTTCGCAAATTCAGAAGAAGAAGTTGCTAATTTGCATGCTTCGATAATTTTTTGTCTCAACGCGATGACATATTCGTAGGATGACTTTGTGTCATCGTCAATATTGTCAGATGTAATGAGATCGTGAAGCAACGACATAGGGCCACGCGGACGCGCGCCAAAGACGAGTTCAAAGGGAGAAAATCCTGTATGTTCATTGGGTACCTCTCTGTAAGCGAAGAGGGCCGCAGGTAAAACTCTGTCCCAGTCTTGAGGATGATCCTCAGTTATCTTCCCCAGTAAGTTTTTAAGTGTTCTATTAAGGCGTTCGACCATACCATTAGACATTGGATGGTAGATACTACTTAAAGATCTATCTATCTGCAGAGTAGACATTACTTGAGACATGGTATCTGATATTAGTTGGGTGCCATGGTCTGACAATATCTCTCCGGGGAACCCCAGACGAGAAAATATAAGCCAAAGAGCATCTGCAATATCAGCAGTAGTAATGCTCTTCAGAGGAATAGCCTCTGGCCAACGTGTGCACATATCAACACACGTCAAGATAAACTGATGTCCTCTGGCAGACTTGATCTTAAATGGACCAATTATGTCTATGGCCATTTTTTGGAACGGCCGAATAGGAATGTCCGCCGCCTGAATGGGTGCAGCATGCCGTGGACCTTTGGATTTAACTTCCTGACATACTTTACAAGATCGACAATAAATCCGTATGTCCTTGTTTACCAATGGCCAAAAGAAAGCCGCAAGGACTCTTGACTTAGTACGGGAAAAACCCATGTGTCCAGCACACTGAGAGTCGTGAGCGTGCTGCAAAATTTTAACTCTCAAATTCTTGGGAACCAGGATTTGAGAATGACTTGACGTAATGGAGTCTTGAACCATACGTACAAGTACGCCATTCTTCTTTGTAATCCACGATTTACGACTTGTGTCTTTATTCGGATCACCTTTAGTTGCAAGAATGAAGAATTTCTTCAGAGTGGGATCATCTTCTTGCTGTTTTATAAACGAGTCACGAGAAATTACCAAGGGATTATCTTGGTTATGCACTTCATTATCTTCAGTAGATGAAGTTTGAGGCATATTAAGAGCCTGAGCTCTAGTGACTACAGCGTTAGCAATCTGCATGTTTTGCCTTTCCCACGTGGAAATTTGTTGCGGAGTGCATTCTCTGACTCCGTGAATGCGACCGATGATGAGGTCAGCGATCGGATTCGGAAGAAGACATGCGTGTACATCTCCTGTAAAGAAAGGAGTAGCAATCCTAATGATAGCAGTAGAGTATTTCTCTAATGTGCCGCCAAATGTTACACATTTGACTACTTGTCCAGTGGCACGGGAAGGATCTACGAGTGACTGCCTAACACCAATTGTGGTGCATCCAGAATCAAATAGCACAGAGACTGGATTGTTATTCACTAAACCCTTATGTAAGACAAGAGAACCTCTTCCATCATGCGCGACTGATGCCGGAAGAGCAGGAAGAGGATGGCCACAGCTTAAAGTAGACACTGTGGTTGGCTCAAATAACGTTTTGCATTGGGGGCACTGAGATGCTCTCCCAAAATCAAAAGCGGCACATGCCATATTACTAGCATCATTATTATCTTTACTCTGTTTATAGGCTTCATTGGACTCTTGTTGTGCAGAGTTTGCCTGATAATGTGGTTTATGTCTTTTGTATTGAGATCTACCTCGGTTATTATCACCTCTGTAGTTATTGTTACCTCTATTGTAACCCCTATTTGGGTTTGAGTCATAGTTCCCTTGGTTACCATTATCATATTCATTATAATGAGTATCTCTGTAATTATGATCTTGTTGACTCCAAGACGGATAACCCTGATAGTTTCTATAATTACTTCCTCTACGGAAATTCCTATAATTATGACCACCCCTGTGTCGAGAGCTATCAGCTCGTCTCCAGTTCTTTGAAGAAGAACCCTGAAATGATTGGTTACCTTGGTTTTGATAACTATTATGGTTACCTTTTTTATCAAATCTGTTTTGAGGTCCCTGAAATCTGTGTGAATAATTGGGATTGTATGGTGTTGCTGCAGCAACTGGCATACTCTCCTTAATCTTAGTGTTGCCAAAAGTCACGTCGGGGTGTGCAGTGACATATTGGGAACAATATTCTTCCATTTCTTTTAGAGATTTGGGTTTACGCTCATGTATAAATTCAAGGAAAGGTTTGTTCACACATGACATAATCTTATCTCTGAGCAACAAATCCATAAGTCCTTCATACGTTTTTTCTGTTTTGGAAAGCTCAATCCAACGATCAACTGTGAGACGTGCCTTTGCAGTGAATTCTGAGAATTCTACACCCGTCTCAGGCACCATCGTTTTAAATAAAAGGCGATAGCCTTCCTCACTTAGCTGATATTTTTTTATCAAAGCCGCCCTAATGACATCATAATTATCCTTATCTGCTTCTCCTACAAGGCATAATCTAGTCAAAGATTCACCTTTCAAGTTTTCTGATAATTGATTAGCGTATTGTGATTTATCCACATTATGTGTACGACAAGAACGTTCAAATCTATCCAGCCAGAATGTAATATCGTCACTGGACTGATTGAACGGTGGAACCTTAACCTTGTAAGTAGAAGGTTTACCATTACCACTAGCCTGATTAACATTACTCATACTTGTCAATCTCAATTTCTCTAACTCAAATTCATGTTCTCTTATTGCTTTTTTCTCTTCAGCATCTAATCTTTTTTGTTCAGCCTCCCTGTCTAATCTTTTTTGTTCAGCTTCCCTGTCTAATCTTTTTTGTTCAGCTTCACTGTCTAATCTTTTTTGTTCAGCAGCAGCTTCTCTTTCTAATTTTTTGTGTTCAGCTTCCCTGTCTAATCTTTTTTGTTCAGCTTCACTGTCTAATCTTTTTTGTTCAGCTTCACTGTCTAATCTTTTTTGTTCAAACGCAGCTTCTCTTTCTAATTTTTTTTGTTCAGCTTCAAATCTCCTTTCCTCCACCTGCATCTGCAATTTCTTTTGTTCAGCAGCAGCCTCAGCTTCTCTTTCTAATCTTTTCTCTTCAGCCATAGTTTTTCTTTCTTCTGCAGCTAATGCTTTGTCATATTGAGCAACAGCCCATTGTTCTAATTGTTGACCAGTCTTATCAAGGGCTTTCCCTTGTGTAATGAAGTATTCTAATGTAGACATGATGTCTAACAATAATACTAATCACCTGAACCAATAATAATACCACAAGTTCTTAATGACTTGATTAATCAGTATACTATCCCAATATCAGTGGGTCACAAGCCTTAATAAGGACTTGTATAATAGTAATAATAATCAGGTACTGGTTTATACCATAATCCAAGTGCAGTGCACAGGCAATTGTGTCTTATGAAATATACCTATATAAAACATATGTCAACCAACAGAATACATAAAGTACAAATAGGACTGACAATACAAGAACGTTTGCAGAAATCAAAATAAATCAAATAGGGAAATCAATGAAAATAATCACTGAATCTGCAAAGAATAACAACACAAATGACGTCACAATATATGAATATAAATTGTGAATAGAACTGAAAGATAGAAAAGGTTAGACCAACAAATTACAAACAAATCAAAACAAAACTAAAGAACAAAGAAATATTACAAAAATAACAATAATTACAGACTTCACAGCTAACACAAAAGCAACAGTTGTCGCAGCAAATTTTCAATCAAGAAAATTGCACCTATAGAAAACGCCCACAACGGACCCTCTATGACGTGGGATATTCTGTTGTGAGGACGCCGCCCAACCTTAAACACAACCCGCTGACATAGAAACTAACATACTATACAAACAAATAACATGTAAACATAAATATATATAAATTATGTGTATGATAGTATGTGTTGCAAAATAGGCTCAGTTTTACAGTAATGGCAAAGTTATTTTTATGAAAATAAACAAACTGCCACTTTATTCAATTAAACATTCTGGCCTTAAATATTAAAGTTCATATACAGAAAACAAGAAGATCCATCGATGAAAATAGGACTTCTTAGTTCACTAATACTGTCTTCCTGTTAATATTGACAAGAATTGATCCAACTGTTCTGTGAAACTCTGTAATGTCTAATGTAAAAATGTCAACAACGCTGACCTACATACTGCATTCACTTGACAGGTCACGTGACGAAGTGTTGACAAATAGCAAACCAATACTGCAAGTGTGTCGTATCAGCCACAGGAAACGGTCTGGTATCGGTAATCTGTTGACTTCTGAACTTCTGCGAGGTCAAACCCAGAAAGCTGGTCCACCAGTTGATAAAGTCCTCTATTTTATTCCCGTTAATGATGTCCACCAAAAGATAATTATAAGTGGATGGAAGCAGACATCATCATCATCAGTTGATAAACTTTTAATACAAGACCCTTGCCCTGAGCAAGAGACATGCTGGGAAATCTGAAGCTCGCTCGAACATCACCAGAGTTAAATACTTTGTTGTTGTGTTGCTCGTGGTTCGAGTATGGAATGTCAACTTGACCTACGCAGTGGTGTGTAGACATAGATGGAGTGTATAATGTGCGAATGATAGGAAGAGTTCGTGGTGTTGACAAATGTTCTTTTCTCACACTCATGTATGGCTGGAAGTCATCGACACCAACGACTGTGTACCTTTGCTAAAGTTTAATTGGACGTACACACTCGACAGCACAGATAGTGACAAATCACAGGTTGGCATAATACATCATGGTACAGTGGATAACTGGTCTTGCAATGTTATGTTACATGGGCACTCATGTAGAATAATATTATAATGGACTGTCAGTAGCCAAGCCCTCAGTATTGCCCATATATATATATCAACTGAGTTTACTGACAAAGCACGTCAGATTATAAACAATATCCAAGATGGCTTCTACCTCATCTCGTCTAGCGAAGATTCTTTGACATAAGGTTCAGCACAGTTTTTTTTCATATAATAATATTGAACCGCTAGCAATGGGTTCTCATGTGTAGCAGTGATCTCTGGACTAAACAAGCGATAATACGGGCATCCCTTTTCTCTTCTTGAAAGTCACTACATGTTTTGGTTCCAAGATGGCTTCACTCGTGAGCTGTCACTCACGTTTGGATACAGATAATGAATCTGTCCTAAAGTTAGTCATTTATTAAACATTTCATTGCTCTGTAGATTTGATCATGAACAATTGACTGCATTCTACAGGATATAGTGCTGCTAGGAATCGAAGTCGTTTTCATCGAGTCAAATATATTCTCTTAGACATTCAAATCGTACCTATCGAAAATGGTGGCTTCGTACGAGAGTTCATAAGAGTGTCTATTATTACCTTGGTATCAGAAATATGATTCTGCCATAGCTTGGCAATACGAATAAATACTGGGGTAAAGCATACACGATAGGTCTAGACGACTATCACTTTCCCCACAAATACTGAGATCACTTTTTCCCCGGCGACACGCCGACATAGAAACACAGTCCCTATCGGGACGAAGCCAAAACACACCACACTCTAGCGACACATCCGCCGAATAGCCTTTGACCTCTCTAGAGACAACAGAACATATAGTTCGACTTAGATATGTAAAGATATACAGATATAAGACAGACTCGTCCTACTCAAACAAACAATACACATAAATTCAGGCCATAGATATTCTGAAGCAAGAACAATCTATTACTACCCAAACGAAGAATAAATCGCAGAAAACTGGACTCATCCGCGGAGTTCGATCGAAAGAGCCGACACAACTTTCAAGGGAAGTAACTCAATAATGACTTTTCCCTAAGCACTATTTTGTTTACAAAATATTTGCGAACATAACAAGTATACCAATGTATAATATTGTAAGATATCAAAGACTGCACGTAACAGCTATGTATAGGCAAAATCAAATAAACTTATTACTGGTATGAGACGGCGGGTTGGGGTGTTTACATCATTCCCATGTCATTATTCACAAATCTTTTATGCATTTTATTGGGTGGAGATGGTGTTTTAGTAATACAATTTGTTTATAATATACTATGTTGATGAATTGTTGCGTGCCAGATCCTATTCACTTATCTGGCACGTGTAGTTGAAATATAGTTGTCTTTCCGGCCAACGGCCACTGTCTCACGTGTCCTGAGATAATATGGTAGAGAGCTTGTACCGATATTACTCCTCCAGTGGTAGAGAGCTTGTACCATTAGAGACACATCCACAATCATACAGATTCTTCCCTCAGGAAAACTGGCACTTGACTAGTGCCAGTAAGAAACCCTGCAATATGAAATTTATGTTTCCTTCTTTACATAGTATTTATGCTACCATTTCCACAAACAACACATTCAAAATAAAAGACACGGTCAGATCTCTCTGACCAACCCAGCTCATCCAATCTAGATTGAGGCGACAACTTGTACCAGTTTTCTTTTTCCTCTCCCCTAATGACTGCAACACTGCCATTATCATTGATCTTTTTACATAAAATAAGATAGGTGATATGATCCCTGCTGACAATCTATGTAATCTTTTGTTTCTACCTCTCTGGTAGTTTGTTAATATGGTGGATCAACCTCTAGGCCCTGCATAAGTCTGCTAGGGACCTATGTACTTACAGTCGTAAAATATTTTTCATATTGCAGTATCTCACACTCAAATTTCTGAATAAAATATTAATAATTTCGTTCTTACCACAAATTCAATGAAATACACACAGGTACGCTGATTTGGCACAAATTTAGCTGTTCCGCTGCGAGACTTTAACTGCTTTTCTGTAGATATGTCTTCAATATATGGTGAAGCAAGTCAAACTTCTGGTCTATCAATTGACCTGTTTAAGGGAACGTATTTCTACAAATGGCGTCCAGCCTTACAATTTTTTTCTCAATATCCCCTACGCTGGCCAATCGAAATCGGCGTCTAGCAAATTTTGAATTCAAAGATAAAAAACCCCACTGCAGAAATACTGTGTGTTTTTCGGTACGTTGGTTAGTCTGCCTTAGGCTTTACTTTTTCAACAAAATATATTTAGTTTTGGGCCAACCAATAATATCTATCCCTCTTTCTACTACACCCAATCATATTTCATGTACCCTCTTCTGCCTCATTTCAAAACCGCGTTCAAAATATGTTATGGCTAAGATAAGCAGGCATGAGTGTGTGTTCGTCAGTCTGTCCTAGAATATAAAGTATTATTGCAATAACTTGGTTATTAGTTGGACTATTTTGTAAATTAAAATATATTATTGATCAGGAGACCCTATTACACAAACATATCTAAGTTTTATGGCCATATTCCTTTTAAATAAATATACACCATCTTTTCCCCCTCTCTTTATGGTTTTGTTCAAACTAAACGACAATGTCTGTTTCGTCAGAATTTACGTTACACTACAAGAAAAGAGGGCTGTGTGTGTGGTTATACATTTCCACTGCGTGACTAAAAGACGAACATGTATTGGCCTTGTGTCGTATTTTCAAAATACCAAAGCCGATACCGTGCGTTCGTTACAATTTTTGATACCAAACAACGCGTGTCGATGGCATTCTTTTGTCGCTCCGTTCCCCTCCTTCGTGTCTCTCCTTCCGTCTAGAACAAAAATTACGCCTCGATTTGTTTCAAACATGTTACATTTATTTTCTCAAGGACGACTTAGAAAAGCTAGTACCATTCACTCTGCGCTAAGGCTTTTTTTTTTTTTTTTTTTTTCGTACGCCCGCTAATACTCGAGGCAAAATCTCAGGTTATTATTATTGTCTAACCTGACATTGATTTTACGTGAGTATCCCTTTTTTCTTGTACAGAGACATGTGTCCCTCGCCATTCAGGCAAATACTCGCCGATTTCGGAGGTACCCATTACAGCTGGGTCAGCTCAGGAGCCGCCAGTCCCTGGTCGACGACACTCCTTCAAATGTCCTCGCCAGGTCTCGAGTTAATCCAGTCCAATTCCCGGTCGACGAAAAATCCTCAAATGCCGTCACCCGGGTTTGATCCTGGATCACCCGGTCGCCAGAGCGGTGTGGTAACCACTACGCTAGCGCGGCTCCCTAAGGCTTATTGAAAACGATACGTTTGCAGGCGTGGGAGAAGAAGCTAATCGCAACCTAATATTTTATTTCTACCTTACTTTGACTTTATACTCTATACTGTTTTATCTAATTTATCGATTGTATTGAGAATATCACTACAAGGGGAAACCCTAAATGTTGACCTGGAAATTATAACTTTACGATCTGGCATTTGGATTCCCGAAATAAGTGACCTGCTTATATTAATGTGTAGATTTGGACGAATCCAACGGAGCATAATATGTAGGGGTGTAAGCTTGGTTGCTATGAAAGAAACGAGGTCTAATTAGACATATTTTCTCGAGTTTGAGAAAATCTCTCCGTACCATACCTTTTTCAAAGTCAAAATATATATTGTTAGAATGCATTTTGACATTGAATTATGTTATATTCAGATTCAGGAGATGCTAAAGTATCAGAAAATGGACTAATCCCAAAATCCATCATTTTTGTATTTTGACATAAATTTAATTCCCGTTCCTCCCCTTAACGAACATCTAAGAGGCAATATGTTCAATGTAACAGAAATGTTTAACGAACATTTAACAGACAATATGTTCAATATGACAGACATGTTTAACGAACATCTAACAGACAATATGTTCAATTTAACAGACATATTTAACAAAGTGTCAGTTGTCTTATACATATTCATCATCCTCATTATCATCATCATTATTTTCTTGTTCGCTCCGTGTGGAGCATTGAGCTATTACTGACGCTGGTCTCGTTGAAGGAAGCCATTACCAAGCAGTCACATGACCTTGCGGTGTGGTTTTATGTAGCTATGTGTATTACATGATCAGGCTGCCAGCACTGTGCACAACCTCATGTAAGTCGCCGTGTTCGACATGCCTGATGGTACAGAAATCTTTTTCTTTCTTTGTCGATTCAGAGACTCTATGGGAACTACACAAATGGACGATCTTTAGGTACTGTTAATTGTACCAACATTGTTGATTAAGGAGTAGACTGAATTACATTTGTGAAGACACTAAAACATTATGTTACATTTGAGACTCTATGTGTTCATTACAAAATATTTGTGTTAAAGATAGTGATAGTTCCATAGTCGATATTGCCGAAGGGGGGTAACGCGTTAGAGATTACTACACGAGGTCTAATCTTATGAGAAGAGGTGGGTTTACCAGTTATTTTCCTCGTTGCCTGTGTCTTACAAGCGCAGAATCAGGCACCCATTTACAGCTGCGTAGACTGGAGCACGATGTTACCAGCCGGGTGTCGAATATGAAACCTGGTAGTTTTGCTGCGACAGGCAAGCACTTTAAGCACTCTGCCAATCGGAAGCTCATAGTTGTGATACGAAGTGTTAATTGTTCGGTACTTCTGGGCAGTGTGTTAATGAATCGATGCTTTAGATGTATCACAATTAAGAAGCAATGTATTAAACGTAAAACATAACCTGCCTATGAGAAATTCTTCGAATTTTTTTACCAAACACTATCACTAACCAAGAACTGATAACTCAGAGCCACAACGAAGACATGCGCCCTGCCATAGCGGGTAGATGCTGGAATTAGAGTAGGCCACATCCTCAGAAGAGACCCTGACGCCATCACCAGAACTGCCATGCTATGGACTCCAGAAGAAAAGCGGAAGCAAGGACGGACAAAAGCCACCTGGCGGAGAACTGAGGAGGCAGAGATGCTAAGGATGAACCAGAGCTGGGGCACCGCACGAAGGATGGCAGCCGACCGAGTAAATTAGAAACAGTTGGTGGAGCCCTACATGAGGCCACAAATCGTGACGGTCACTCATTAGTTTGTCAGTCAACGGCCAAGGACAAAAGTGGAAACAGTTGATTGAGCCCTACATGAGGCCACAAATTGTGACGGTCACTCATTAGTTTTCAGTCAACGGCCTAGGACCAAAGTAGAAACAGTTGGTTGAGCCCCACATGAGGCCACACATCGTGACGGTCACTCATTAGTTTGTCAGTCAACGGCCAAGGACCAAAGTGGAAACAATTGATTGAGCCCTACATGAGGCCACAAAACGTGACGGTCACTCAATAGTTTGTCAGTCAACGGCCAAGGACCGAAGTGGAAACAGTTGGTTGAGCCCTACATGAGGCCACAAATCGTGACGGTCACTCATTTGTTTGTCAGTCAACGGCCAAGGAACAAAGTGGAAACAGTTGGTTGAGCCCTACATGAGGCCACAAATCGTGACGGTTACTCATTAATTTGTCAGTCAACGGCCAAGGACCAAAATGGAAACAGTTGGTTGAGCCCTACATGACGCCACAAATCGTGACGGTCACTCATTAGTTTGTCAGTAAACGGCCAAGGACCAAAGTGGAAACAGTTGGTTGAGCCATACACGAGGCCACAAATCGTGACGATCACTCATTAGTTTGTCAGTCAACGGCCAAGGACGAAAGTGGAAACAGTTGTTTGAGCCCTACATGAGGCCACAAATCGTGACGGTCACTCATTAGTTTGTCACTCAACGGCCAAGGACCAAAGTGGAAACAGTTGGTTGAGCCCTACATGAGGCCACAAATCGTGACGGTCACTCATTAGTTTGTCAGTCAACGGCCAAGGACGAAAGTGGAAACAGTTGGTTGAGCCCTACATGAGGCCACAAATCGTGACGGTCACTCATTAGTTTGTCAGTCAACGGCCAAGGACCAAAGTGGAAACAGTTGGTAGAGCCCTACATGATGCCACAAATCGTGACGGTCACTCATTAGTTTGTCAGTCAACGGCCAAGGACCAAAGTGGAAACAGTTGGTTGAGCCCTACATGAGGCCACAAATCGTGACGGTCACTCATTAATTTGTCAGTCAACGGCCAAGGACCAAAGTGGAAACAGTTGGTTGAGCCCTACATGAGGCCACAAATCGTGACGGTCACTCATTAGTTTGTCAGTCAACGGCCAAGGACCAAAGTGGAAACAATTGGTTGAGCCATACACGAGGCCACAAATCGTGACGGTCACTCATTAGTTTGTCAGTCAACGGCCAAGGACCAAAGTGGAAACAGTTGGTTGAGCCCTACATGAGGCCACAAATCGTGACGGTCACTCATTAGTTTGTCAGTCAACGGCCAAGAACCAAAGTGGAAACAGTTGGTTGAGCCCTACATGAGGCCACAAACCGTGACGGTCACTCATTAGTTTGTCAGCCTACGGCCAAGGACGAAATGGAAACAGTTGGTTGAGCCCTACATGAGGCCACAAATCGTGACGGTCACTCATTAGTTTGTCAGTCAACGGCCAAGGACCAAAGTGGAAACGGTTGAGCCCTACATGAGGCCACAAATCGTGACGGTCACTCATTAGTTTGTCAGTCAACGGCCAAGGACCAAAGTGGAAACAGTTGGTTGAGCCCTACATGAGGCCACAAATCGTGACGGTCACTCATTAGTTTGTCAGTCAACGGCCAAGGACCAAAGTGGAAACAGTTAGTTGAGCCCTACATGAGGCCACAAATCGTGACGGTCACTCATTAGTTTGTCAGTCAACGGCCATTGACCAAAGTGGAAACAGTTGATCGAGCCCTAAATGAGGCCACAAATCGTGACGGTCACTCATTAGTTTGTCAGTCAACGGCCAAGGACCAAAGTGGAAACAGTTGGTTGAGCCCTACATGAGGCCACAAATCGTGACGGTCACTCATTAGTTTGTCAGTCAACGGCCAAGGACCAAAGTGGAAACAGATGGTAGCGCCCTACATGAGGCCACAAATCGTGACGGTCACTCATTAGTTTGTCAGTCAACGGCCAAGGACCAAAGTGGAAACAGTTGGTTGAGCCCTACATGAGGCCACAAATCGTGACGGTCACTCATTAGTTTGTCAGTCAACGGCCAAGGACCAAAGTGGAAACAGTTGGTTGAGCCCTACATGAGGCCACAAATCGTGACGGTCACTCATTAGTTTGTCAGTCAACGGCCAAGGACGAAAGTGGAAACAGTTGGTTGAGCCCTACATGAGGCCAGAAATCGTGACGGTCACTCATTAGTTTGTCAGTCAACGGCCAAGGACGAAAGTGGAAACAGTTGGTAGAGCCCTACATGAGGCCAGAAATCGTGACGGTCACTCATTAGTTTGTCAGTCAACCGCCAAGGACCAAAGGGGAAACAGTTGATAGAGCCCTACATGAGGCCACAAATCGTGACGGTCACTCATTAGTTTGTCAGTCAACGGCCAAGGACCAAAGTGGAAGAAGAGGACTTACGAAGCAACATGTTAATTATTTCTCATTTGTAAAACAATGTATCATATTTGTGAAGAAATGAGTTAAATTTGTAACATTTGTAAAGTGATATGTTAACTGCAATTGTTCTTGTTTGTGATGGGAAACAACAAGCCATTTTTGTGTTCCAGCTAACTAAACAAAAAAATATGTATTAACTAGACTTTAACATTTTCATAACTATTATTTTATGAATGTTCTAACTTTCAGCTTTAATTAAAAAATGACTTTTCATTTAAACTTACCTTATCTAAAGTAGTGTATTTATAATAAATCAAAAGTTAAAAATATATATAAGTTTTGACTTTGATATTTCAGTTTCAAGTGTCGAGACATTTTTTCCCACTGTAAAGGCACTGGCTAAGCGTGTCACTTCTCATAACTAATGTGTTAACCGTACCTAATGTGTCAGGCAGTGTAGTCTATAGCCTTATACACTTATGTAATGTTGTGACAGCGCCATCTTGTCATCGCCATTTTGTCTGTCGTTCTCTACCTTTTTACATTGCGATTTGGAAGCAATTTTAGCGTTACTAGGTCAAGATCTAAAAATAGAACATTAGTCATGTCAGCTGACAGAGCAACAGTCAATCAGAGAAGAGAAGCGCTCAGACTGACCGCGACTGAGTTTGGCCGGTTGAAATCTTCGGTCATTTCAACGCTAGACGCAGAGAGAAGAAGTGCCTAACCAGCAGAAGCCTCTTTCTTTGTCAGAAACCCAGAGTAAGAAACCAGAGTCGATCTGTAGATGCCTTGAACACGTGAGTTAATTTAAATTAGCTTTAGTGATCTAGTTTTTTTATTAGTATTCAGCGTGGCACAGTTCTAGTGTTTGAGAAAATAGATAGATAAATGTGTTTCCTAAGGATATTTCTTTTAGAACGTTATAGTTATTTCTGAAATAATAGATGAGTGAAAATATGTGTGGATAGATTTTACTGGTCTTAAGTCCAGATTGCGGCTGTAAGAGTTTAGTAGCGATTATTTCAATCATCAGACCGGGCAAGAAAGGCAAACATAGTAGGAACCTATTTCGTACATGGAACTGGACAGAGATATCAGGGAATGAAATTTAGATAATATTAACTTGTTGGCAAGGTGGCAACCGCGAAGGGGGGGGGGGGGGGGGGGGGGCACGTGTTGATGACTGTGCATAAAGATGATGCATGTGAGCGACAATAACATTTTTAGTTACCACGTATTGGGGAGATAAGCCTATAATGTGACGCTATTTTATATTGTGTGAATTGACACGTGGGTGAAGGCAGGTTGATGTAATTTCCTTCAGTAATGGAAGAGATAGTTTTCGTGTTAAATTTCCTTTAGGTGATGTATTTAGTTCTAGTTTTTTAAGCCAAGAGTAATTTTATTCTTTCTTTGATGTAAGGGTAAGTTAGTGTATTGCAAAAAAAATTGATCATAATACCACTGTATTTCTTTAGTGGGTTACTTTGAGGCTACTGTGTTACTTTGAGTGAGGTGAAGATAGTCATCGAGATTTCTGGTGAGCGCAATGCCACTCCTTTGTGCGTAAGGCTCGTTGAGACAGGTATTTCTCTGTTTGCTCCTTGCGGAGCATGGAACACCAATGCAACTTGTGTACATCACAAGCCCACAAGAAGCATTGTTATGCTATTGCAGTGGTTGTTTCGGTAACAATATGTTTTATATGATGAGTTTCCAATCTCATCAGTCGGCATATACGATTTGCTTCAGAGTGCAGGGACGAATATTGAGATCGATCAGTTGCGAGGTTGTGGTTTATGCTCCTTAATGAGAGCATTTGTTGTACATATAGTTGAATATTATTTTATGTCCATTTTATTATTATTTAAACCTCTACACCTCACGGTAGAAGAGGAACGTCTAAGTAAGTAAGTTATTATTATTTAATTGTAGTTCGTCCATCACAAGTGATGAAGACCACTCTGTTCATCCAATTATTAGGATGTTAGGATAGTCTATGAGTACGAAGGTGACTGATGAGCCCGATGCGGGCCTGGAAGGATCTCGGACAGTGTGGGCAGGGAATGTTTGCTTCATGTGAAGGTTTTATTTCACGATCTTTTCTAGCTTGTCTCCGCTGTTCCGCTGCTGCTCTTCTGGAAGATTCGCATGCCACTGCACCTTTACGAAGAGATGTGCGCCAGGCAGTTCGGTCTTGCGCAGCAGCTTCCCATGTGTCTGGGTTTATGTCAAAGGTTTTTAATGAAGCCTTAAGCGTGTCTTTGAAGCGCTTTTTCTGGCCACCATGGGAGCGTCTACCCTTCTGCATCACACCATAAAAGAGTATCTTTGGCAGTCGATGGTCTGGCATGCGGACTACATGACCTGCCCAGCGAATCTGTGACTGCATCAGAATAGTATCGATGCTAGGGATACCAGCTCTGTCAAGAACGGTGGTATCTGGGATCTTGTCTTGCCATTTGATGTTCATTATCTTCCTGAGACAGACTGTATGGAAGTGGTTGAGCTCAAAAAAGCTCATTATTTAATTATGGTTATGTGTAGAATGGTTTGTGAGAGCACGTGGGCTCACTTGGAGATATATATTTCTCTTTACGCCCCTTATGGAGCATGGGGCCACAAATGTGGCTGGCATCCACATGGAGCCCTCACAAAGCATTCAGATGCTATTGCAGTAGTGGTTTCGGTAACAATCTGTGTTACATGGTGAGATTGCCAGCCACATGCACAACACCCTACTAGTCTCATTGGACGACACGCTTGAGTGCGTGTGTGTGTGATAGTTGAGTGTGTCAGGTGGTGTGGAAGGACTGTTTGGCAGGTGAGAGTATCGTTTCTCATTATTTAACTATTATGATTTTAACTAGTCGGTGCTTTGTTTGCGTTTCAGGATTAGCAATTGAGCACTGGCTGGGTGTTTTGTTTGCTTTGTTTTATTTGTTTAATGTTTGCTCTGTGTGCTTATTGTCACTGACTGGGTTTTATGAATAAATACAGCCCCTGCCTTAGAATCAAGAGTTTTATTGTTGTTCGGGTCGGTGCGAGTGTGAAAGAAAGTGATCACATATCACAACAGCATCATCATCATCTCGCCCACCCTATCACAATGTTATAAGACTGAGTATATCGTAACAAAAGGTAAGATTGAAGGAACAAGAGATAGCGAAAAACAAAGAGAGGAAATACTGGACAGTTTGACATCGTGGCATGGAAAGAAGACAACAATAGAACTGATAAATTGTACTGGAGACAGGAAATTGTTGAGAGATTTGATCTCCTACGTCACTAGGCATGGTACTTGAAGAAAGAAGGGGGAAAAAAGATGATATATTACACTGAGACATATACACCAATTACAGGGAAACTGATGATAAACGTGCCACCCAAATTTATCAGGCGAACTAAAACTACAATCAATCAATCATTCAATCAATACCCTTTAGCTCCCTAAGGAGCATAATGCTTCGACAAACACATGTCAAGGCCTCCTGTCACGTGCCATCAGCTCAATTTCTTTCCACGTTTTTTTCCTCATCATTTTTCCTTCTGTCTCCAATTCTCTTCTCCACGTCTTCCAGTGTTCTTACAATGTTCCAACATTCCAGGGTCCAAATCTGCAGGCTCTCCTAGAAGAAAGAAGGTTGATCAGCAGCACAGACTCTTTTCGGTTTTTCTGTGTTTCAGCATTCGCGTCTCTGCCAGAGGACCTTTTCCTGTCTTGGATGACTGAGTTATATTTTCCATAGTTGACCTGACCGTGCCTGTGAAGTATTTGTGGTTTAACAATTTTTACTGGGTGGGGGAACCGGTCCTATGCCAACCCTCCTTAATCGCTTTTTAGGACACACTTGGTAGGGAAGTGTTACTATTCTTCGCTCTCCTTTCGGGCTCCTGTAATACACGGGTGATCACCTAAAGCTACGCTTGCTATTAATACGCGTCAAAGTGAGCTAAAACTACTCGTGACACAAAAACTTGTCAATGTGAAGTCCCAAGCAAAAAGCAGGGTTTGGCCCAAACAAAAACTACCACCACAGTGCTTTTTTATTGTTGTTGTTTGGAAAAAAATTTTAATGTTCATATGCATAAATACGAGTTATTTAAAATGAAAGTACTTCCTATCTTCCTGTTGGAAATGACGTTTTGGGTTGTTAACATTGGAACAGAGCTCTAGACAAGAGCGAAAAATCCGAAGCCACTTAAATGGCTCCTGTGCCAAATAGGTCTAAACCCTGAGCCATTATAGTGGCTCTTGGGGCTTAAAGAGTAAAAAATATGCCTCACACCAACACTTGTCAATAGCTCATGATACTAAAACTTATGAATGTGAATTAATACACTGTTAAACTCTGTTTAGTTAACTCATACTGGCTACTAGTTGTTGAATCACGCTTTATTTGTTAAATGACGTGAATGTCCACCAGTTGATAAATGTAGATGTTGGGACTGGTGTAGTAAAGTGTAACGATTGTCAACTCATTAAACCCAGCACAGTTTTGGTCATACAGGTCATCTTGTCCTGGAACGTGATGAGGCTCCGACAAGAATGTGAGTGTAAACAATGAGTGTGTATGTGAATGTCAGAACGCGAATGGTAGAATGATTCGATAGAGTTGACAGGTTGGTAGTACATCACTCATACTCACACTGTTCGAATTCAAGAAGTACTGGAACTACGGTGGTCTTTTCATAACATTTAATGGGACGCACACTTGGACAGTACGTGTATGGTTACAGGAACAAATGTCGACATAGACAGCATAATGTTGATCACAGGAATATCATCTTAAGTTAGCATTCATGCTTGGCAAATATCATAATGGAGCATTCGTAAATAAGCATTCAGAGTTCCATCATGTAAATCATCTGGCTTTACTGACTGGGCACGTCAGACCATAACCAATATATAGGAAGGCTCCTAGACCTAACCTCGTCTAGTGAATATCCCTTCACGTAAAGTTCAATATATATATTTTCCATAAAGATATAGGAATCCCAGACATGGGTTCTCACATGTAGCAGTGATCTCTTGGTTCATCGAGCGATAGTACATGCATCCCTTTTTCTCACTCGATAAATACAAAGTATATGAATTTCAACATGGCTGTTCTTCTCTCGTGAGTTTCACTCACTATAGGACCCAGACCAAAATTGGTCATTCGTTAAATGTCCTCATTTCTTCATGACTTCTATCATAGAAGTAATTGAATAATATCATATAATCTAGTGCTGATACATAGGAATGTCGTCTTCCTTTGAATAAATATTCTTTTCAAAAGTACCACTGTGCATCTGTTTATCGACAACGATGGCGAAGCCCAAGTTCATAATAAATTGTGGTTTTACCTTTCTATGCGAAATATAACTTTGCCATTCCTTGGCAAAAGAGAATAAACACTGGGGTAAAGTACATACAACATGTCTAAATGACTATCACTTTTCCCCATTGACTTATAGATCACTTTTTCGGCGATAGGCCGGCTACAACAAAATTCGACATCTCGACAGGATGACGGCCATGAATCACACCCCTTGCTAGCGATACTTCCGCTGCATAGCCTTTGACCTTTTCTAGCGACAACCAACATAGTTCGACTTAGAAATGTAAAGATATCCATATATAAGACAGACTCGTCCTACTCATACAAACACTACGTATAAATTCAGGCCATAGATATACTGAAGCAAGAACAATCTATTCCTACCCAGCCAAAGAATAAATCGCAGTAGGCCTAAATTCGTCCGCGGAGTCCGATCGAAGATGACGGAACTCATTTCAAGGAAAGTAACTCAAAAATGACTTCTCCTTAAGCACTTAAAAAAGGAAATACTTTGCTTACAAAACATTTGCGAACATAACAAGCATACAAATGCATTATATTGCAAGATAGTAAAAATTGCCCTTTACAGTCTTACCACACCTCCCGGGAAAAAAAAAAAAAATTTTTTTTTTTTAAATACATCTAGGAGCAACGTAGAATAGGCTCACAACGCAAGAATACTGCGCAGATGAAAATATCAGGAATAACTATAATTCCTAATATGACCGGTGAGAATATATCTCAAAATCTGAGAGAAATTGTTTCTCTACGAATAAATGTTTCCAGGAAGGTGTGATGTACGTATAATACAATTCTGGTAATTATACAATGCATACCAAAAATTCACACTATAATCTTAAATTTATGATTTATGAAGAAACAATCATCAAAGAACCGCGGTGAATAAACATCAATAAACCGCTAAGTAGCGATACCATCATTCTATTATTAAATTACAAATGTGTATCTTATTAAAGAAACAAAAAATAACTGTTGTAAAGTTATACATATTAAAAAGATCCAATATTTAACAGTTAAGTGGCATCATGTGGGCATCTGGACAGAATGTCCGCCATCACATTTTCTGAACCACGGATAGCTCGTACCGAGAAATGAAAAAGTTGAAGAGCGATTGCGTATCGAGTTGATCTCGAGCTCTTCAAGTTCTTACTTTGGATAGCCGTAAGAGCTTTTTGGTCAGTTTCCACTACGAAATGCGCGCCCAGAAGGAATCTTTGGAGTTTGAGAATTGACCAAACCATTGCCAATAATTCACGGTCTAAAACCGAGTAATTCCTTTCTGCAGCATTAAGTTTTCTGGATATATACATTACAGGATGCAGAGTTCCAGAGTACTCTTGCATTGGTGCCGCTCCAATCCCAGTGGATGAAGCGTCACTACGAAGAACAAATGTCTTATCTGTTGTAGGTAACACTAAAATAGGTGGTGATGAAAACATAGTTTTGATCTTCTCTAGTGAAGATTGGCATTCAAAAGACCAGTGAACCATGTTAGGCGACCCTTTCTTTAATAGTGTAGAGAGAGGTGCCATGATAGAGGACAGATTCGGAATGAAACGTCCATAAAATTGTATGAGACCTAAAAGACTTCGCACTTGCTTTTTAGTCCTAGGGATAGAGATGTTAAGTATCTTAGTGATATTATGGTCTTCTGTCTTCAAGAAACCGTGACCTACTCGATGGCCTAAGAAAGCAATTTCGCTAAAGCCAATACAAGCTTTAGATGGTTTTGCTGTCAGGTTATACTCACGCAAAGTTGATAATAATTCAACTAACCCTGAATAGTGATCTTCCCAAGTATCGCTGAAAAGACAGATGTCGTCTAGATAAGCAATGACATCTGACCGATACGATAGGATTCGACGCATCATGCGTACAAATGTAGCTGGTGCGTTCATAAGGCCGAAAGGCATAAAATTCCATTGGAAAAGGCCTCTGGGAGTAGAGAAAGCGGTAAGAGGTTTGGCGCGTTCGGATAATGGAACTTGCCAATATCCTTTAGACAAATCAAGTTTAGTGAAAAAATGCGATTTAGAAAGACGAGTAAGTAGCTCTTCTAGTAAAGGCATAGGTTCAGCATCGAACTTCGTAACTTGATTCAATTTGCGATAGTCAACGCAAAGACGTATGTTATTGTCTTTTTTTCGAACAATAACCATCGGCGAAGAATATGCAGAAGTGGATGGTTCGATTATTTGTAAATCTATCATTTCATCCAACTCCTTTTCAACCTGTGTTTGGAAATGTATAGGGATAGGATAAGGTCTAACCCTAATTGGAGTATGTTCAGTTAGAACAATGTCATGCTCAATGACATTAGTTTGTCCAGGGATGTCAGTGAGGACATCCTGAAATGTTTGTAACATAGACGAAACTTGTCGCCGTTCTCCTAGAGACAAATCAGGAGAAACAGTAACGTCTTTCCATGATTCACTAGAATGAAGTGGGATCATTGGAAGCGGAAGATTAACATCCGAAAAACTTGTTTCCTCATCCTGTATTACAGACAGTGATGAGTAATGACCATGTTTGACATGAGAATCGTCCGTTGCCTGGAAAATAGGCTGTAGATAGTCAGGACGTTCATGGAACTCCGTAAGCATATTGATGTGGAAGGTTTTATGCTTCCCGTTGATATCGACGATGTAGTCAACATCTGAAATTTTCGATATTATATCGTACGGACCTTTCCAACTAATAAGGAGTCTATTTTCACGACAAGGTAGCAAAACAAATGCTTTGTCACCAGGACAAAGTTGTCGTAAAGTTCTCTTCTTATTAGCAAATTGTCTTGCCTTCTGCTTAGCAAATTCAGAAGAGGACGTTGCCAATTTGCATGCTTCGATAATCTTCTGTCTCAGCGCGATGACATACTCGTAAGAAGATTTTGTGTCATCGTCAATATTGTCAGCTGTTATAAGATCATGCAGCAAAGACATTGGGCCGCGCGGTCGCGCGCCAAAGACAAGTTCAAAGGGAGAAAACCCTGTATGTTCATTGGGACCTCTCTGTACGCGAAGAGGGCCGCGGGTAAAACCCTATCCCAATCTTGAGGATGATCCTCAGTTATCTTCCCTAATAAGTTCTTAAGTGTTCTATTTAGTCGCTCGACCATCCCATTGGACATAGGATGATAGATGCTACTCAAAGATCTCTCTATCTGTAGAGTAGACATTACTTGAGACATGGTATCCGATATCAGTTGGGTGCCATGATCTGATAATATTTCTCCGGGGAATCCCAGCCGAGAAAATATAAGCCAAAGAGCATCTGCAATGTCAGCGGTAGTAATGCTCTTTAGAGGGATAGCCTCTGGCCAACGTGTGCACATGTCTACACACGTTAAGATAAACTGATGTCCTCTAGCAGATTTGATCTTGAATGGACCAATGATGTCTATCGCCATTTTCTGGAATGGACGAATAGGAATATCTGCAGCCTGAATAGGCGCAGCATGACGAGGACCTTTGGATTTGACTTCTTGACATACTTTACAGGATCGACAATAGATCCGTATGTCCTTGTTCACAAAAGGCCAAAAGAAAGCCGCAAGAACTCTTGACTTTGTACGGGAAAAACCCATGTGACCAGCACACTGAGAGTCGTGTGCATGTTGTAAGATCTTAACTCTCAAATTCTTGGGTACAAGAATCTGAGAATGACTTGACTTAGTGGAGTCTTGCACCATACGTACAAGTACGCCATTCTTCATTGTAATCCAAGATTTACAATTTGAATCTTTATTCGGATCACCTTTCGTTACAAGAGTGAAGAATTTCTTAAGAGTCGGATCTTCTTCTTGTTGTTTTATAAACGAGTCACGAGAAATTACCAAGGGATCATCTTGGTTATGCACTTCATTATCTTCAACAGATGAAGTTTCAGGCATATTGAGAGCTTGAGCTCTAGTGACTACCGCATTAGCAGATTGCATATTTTGATTTTCCCAAACGGAAATTTGCTCCGGAGTGCATTCTTTGACTCCGTGAATGCGACCGATGATAAGATCAGCGATCGGATTCGGCAAAAGACATGCGTGTACATCTCCTGTGAAGAAAGGAGTAGCAATCCTAATGATAGCGGTAGAGTATTTCTCTATGGTGCCGCCAAATGTTACGCATTTGACTACTTTGCCTGTAGAATGAGAAGGATCTATGAGTGACTGCCTAACCCCAATAGTTGTGCATCCAGAATCAAAAAGTACTGAGACTGGATTGTCATTTACTAAACCTTTGTGTAAGACAAGAGAACCTCTCCCATCATGCGCGATTGACGCAGGAAGAGCGGGAAGAGGATGCCCACAGCTTAAAGTAGACACTGTGGTTGGCTCAAATAATGTTTTGCATTGGGGGCACTGAGATGCTCTCCCAAAATCAAAAGCGGCACATGCCATATTATTAGAGTCATCATTATCTTTATTTTGTTTATAGGCTTCGTGGGACTCTTGCTGTGCAGAGTTCGCCTGGTAATGAGCTTTATGTTTTTTGAATTGTGCTCTACCTTTGTTATTATTGCCTCTGTACTTATCATTGTTTCCACTATTATAACCTCTACTCGGGTTTGAATCATAGCTCCTTTGGTTACTATCATCATATTCATTATAATGAGTATCTCTGTAATTATGATCTTGTTGTCTCCATGAAGGAAAACTTGGATAGTTTCTAGAATGTTTTCCTTTGCGAAAGTTCCTGTAATTATGACCACCCCTGAATCGAGGGCTGTCAGCTCTTCTCCAGGTATTCGAAGAAGAACCCTGAAATGATTGGTTACCTTGGTTCTGATAACTGTAATAGTTACCTTTTTTTATTAAACTTATTTTGAGGTCCTTGGAATTTGTGAGAGTGATTAGGGTTGTATGGTGTTGCAGAAGCAACTGGCATACCTTCTTTAACCTTACTGTTGCTAATAGCTACGTCCGGATGTGCAGTGACGTATTGGGTACAATACTGTTCCATTTCTTTTAGAGACTTAGGTTTACGCTCATGTAAGAATTCGAGGAAAGGTTTATTTATACTTGACATAATCTTGTCTCTGAGTATCAAGTCCATAAGGGCTTCATAAGTCTTTTCTGTTTTGGATAGCTCAATCCAACGATCAAATGTAAGACGTGTCCTTGCAATGAATTCTGAGAATTCTACACCTGCCTCAGGCACCATTGTCTTAAACAACTTCCGATAACCCTCTTCAGACAACTGATACTTCTTTAATAAGGCTGCCCTAATAACATCATAGTTATCTTTGTCAGCCTCTTCAACCAAACTTAAACTAGTCAGAGAATCACCTTTCAGATTTTCTGATAACTGGTTAGCATATTGTGATTTGTCCACATTATGTGCTCGACACGAGCGTTCAAATCTATTTAGCCAGAATGTTATGTCATCACTGGAAGGGTTGAACGCTGGTACCTTGACCTTGTAAGTAAAGGGTTTACCATTACCACCAGATGCTTGATTACCATCACTTATGTTTGTTAACTTTAACTTTTCTAACTCAAATGCTAAAAGTTCTTTTTGGTGTTCATGTTCTCTTATTGCTTTTTTCTCTTGAGCTTCAGCTTGTAATTTTCTCTCTTCTGCAGCAGCTTCATCTTTTCTTTTCTCTTTTTTCCATTTCCATCTGGAATCTTTTTTCATCAGTCTGTATCTGCAATTTCTTTTGTTCATCCTCTCTTTGTAATTTTTTTTCCTCAGCTTCTAATCTTTTCTCCTCAGCTGCTAATTTCTTTTCTTCAATCAATGCTTTTCTCTCTTCTGCAGCTAATGCTTTGTCATATTGAGCAACTGCCCATTCTTCTAATTGCTGACCAGTCTTATCAAGAACCTTGCCTTGTGTGATAAAATAATCTAATGTAGACATCTTGTCTAATAAGATCAGTAATTTGCAAAAGTAAATAAATTCACTTTCTTAGTCTTAATCAAAGACCTTGTATGATAACTTTGTAACCTGTGGAAAATAGTACTTAACTATCCCAATCACTGTGGGAAACAAGCCTTACAAAGGTCTTGTATAAATCCTTATATAATAACAGCTATAAGTTGCTGGTTCACTCTATAATATAAGTGCAGTGCACCAGAAATAGTGTTTTATATCATCAACTGTGTACCTTTAGTAATAGCAATTAACTATCAGTTGATTCTTGTACATCAATTTATATGATCAACTATATTTTAAATAGTGTATGTCGATCAGGCACAAAACAAAACAGTTATACAGAAGAACATGAAAACATTTGCGGAGATGAAATAAATCAAATGGGAAAAACAATAAAAGATAAACCGCAAGAGGATAACAAATACAAATAACGCCACAGTATATAAATATAAATTGAGAATAGAACTGAAAGATAGAATAGGGTAGACCAACAAATTACAAACAAATCAAAACAAACTAAAGAACAGAGGAATATTACAAAAACAACAATGAGTACAGTCTTCACAGCTAACACTAATAGCAACAGCTGTCGCAGCAAATTTTCAATCAAGAAAATTGCACCTATAGAAACGCACACATCAGACCCTCTATTACGTGGGATACTCTGTTGTGTGACACCGCCCAACCAAAACAACAACCCGCTGGATACAAACAAATATCACATATAAATATTTAAACATAAATACATAATTGCATAAATAGTATGGCAATATGATGTAAATAGAGTGTTGCAGAAAGAATGTGTTGTAAAGAAGGCTCAGTTACACTGCCTAATAGTACAGTACTGTGGTACTTTATTAAACAAATACTTCTGGTCTAATTATTTTAAATTCAACACAGAAATAGAAGCTCCATCGTTGATGTGAATGATAACAATCGATGTAGGACTTCTCAGTTCAATAACATTTCCTTTCGCAAACACTGTCAAATATTCTCCAGTCCTGATGTGTAATGTTCTATGTTTCAACCAAGCTTGCTGTGTAACACTGTCAGTTGTATGGCAAATGTCCAACGAACCAAATGTCAACAAACGCTGACCTAGTTACTGCATACTGTCGACAGGACAGGTCACGCTGACATCACTGTAGAGTTGTACTGCTGATGTATTTGTGTGTCGTAACAGACCCCAAGGAACGTTTGGTCTCAGTAGTTTACTTCTCAATATGGTCACTGTGTAGGTTGACCCAGGAAGCTGGCACACCAGTTGTTAAACTCTGTTTAGTTGTTAACTCATACTGGCTACTAGTTGTTGAATCACGCTTTATTTGTTAAATGACGTGAATGTCCACCAGTTGATAAATGTAGATGTTGGGACTGGTGTAGTAAAGTGTAACGATTGTCAACTCATTAAACCCAGCACAGTTTTGGTCATACAGGTCATCTTGTCCTGGAACGTGATGAGGCTCCGACAAGAATGTGAGTGTAAACAATGAGTGTGTATGTGAATGTCAGAACGCGAATGGTAGAATGATTCGATAGAGTTGACAGGTTGGTAGTACATCACTCATACTCACACTGTTCGAATTCAAGAAGTACTGGAACTACGGTGGTCTTTTTATAACATTTAATGGGACGCACACTTGGACAGTACGTGTATGGTTACAGGAACAAATGTCGACATAGACAGCATAATGTTGATCACAGGAATATCATCTTAAGTTAGCATTCATGCTTGGCAAATATCATAATGGAGCATTCGTAAATAAGCATTCAGAGTTCCATCATGTAAATCATCTGGCTTTACTGACTGGGCACGTCAGACCATAACCAATATATAGGAAGGCTCCTAGACCTAACCTCGTCTAGTGAATATCCCTTCACGTAAAGTTCAATATATATATTTTCCATAAAGATATAGGAATCCCAGACATGGGTTCTCACATGTAGCAGTGATCTCTTGGTTCATCGAGCGATAGTACAGGCATCCCTTTTTCTCACTCGATAAATACAAAGTATATGAATTTCAACATGGCTGTTCTTCTCTCGTGAGTTTCACTCACTATAGGACCCAGACCAAAATTGGTCATTCGTTAAATGTCCTCATTTCTTCATGACTTCTATCATAGAAGTAATTGAATAATATCATATAATCTAGTGCTGATACATAGGAATGTCGTCTTCCTTTGAATAAATATTCTTTTCAAAAGTACCACTGTGCATCTGTTTATCGACAACGATGGCGAAGCCCAAGTTCATAATAAATTGTGGTTTTACCTTTCTATGCGAAATATAACTTTGCCATTCCTTGGCAAAAGAGAATAAACACTGGGGTAAAGTACATACAACATGTCTAAATGACTATCACTTTTCCCCATTGACTTATAGATCACTTTTTCGGCGATAGGCCGGCTACAACAAAATTCGACATCTCGACAGGATGACGGCCATGAATCACACCCCTTGCTAGCGATACTTCCGCTGCATAGCCTTTGACCTTTTCTAGCGACAACCAACATAGTTCGACTTAGAAATGTAAAGATATCCATATATAAGGCAGACTCGTCCTACTCATACAAACACTACGTATAAATTCAGGCCATAGATATACTGAAGTAAGAACAATCTATTCCTACCCAGCCAAAGAATAAATCGCAGTAGGCCTAAATTCGTCCGCGGAGTCCGATCGAAGATGACGGAACTCATTTCAAGGAAAGTAACTCAAAAATGACTTCTCCTTAAGCACTTAAAAAGGAAATACTTTGCTTACAAAACATTTGCGAACATAACAAGCATACAAATGCATTATATTGCAAGATAGTAAAAATTGCCCTTTACATACACGTGACGCCAAAACTGTGCCAGCGTAAACTAAAAACTTATCAATAGGAATTAAAATGACTCATGATAGCAAATGTGACAATGTGAATTAAAACAAGGCGTGACATCAAAACTGTGCCAGGGTAATCTAAAACTACGCGTGACACCAAAACACGTCAACGTGAACTACAACCATGCTTGCTACCAAAACATGTATACTAAAAACTAAAACTACGCGTGACATCAAAACGTGTCAACGTAAACTAAAACTACGCGTGACATCAAAAGTTGTCAAGACGAACTAAAACTGTATGTGTCCCTGTTTAACTAGAACAAACTCTGTTAGCGCGCTTTTCTGAAATCTGACATTCGTTCAAACACAAGTTGAGTGGCACACATTTTAAAAAGTCTGCAGCAATGCAGAACGAGTATTGGAATTACTGCGAGGGATTCCTGTTGTTTGCGGTTGTGTTGTTGATCGATGATCTTAACTTAATCTCGACTTGAAAACAATATTTTCCTTGCTTGTAAAGTAATTAATTTGACCTATTTCTTAACCTTGACGTTCTAAAGCAACATAGGATTCTACTTTAGAAGCTCTTTGAAGATCTACTTTTATACAATTTTGTCTGATTTCAGATTTCAAAGTAGGTAACATCTGGTATAAATACAGCACATATGAGCGTCCGATGGGCAGAGTGGTTAGAGTGCACAAAGGTGCCAGGTTCGATTCACAGTATCGACTCGCTCCAGTCTACGCAGCTGTAAATGGTTACTTGATTTGAGTTAGAGAAGGAAAAGAAAGAGAGGAATGGAACTGGTCACCTCCACCTCTCGATGGTGGACCTAGTACAATGAAGTCTCTAACACTTCACTTCCCTAAGGCAGTATCTGCTATGTGACTACCTTGACAACACATAGGGTCACTTACAAGAGGTTGTACATGTGGTTGGCAACCTCACAATGTAAGGCAACCTCACAATGTAAGGCAACCTCACAATGCAAGGCAACCTCACAATGTAAGGCAACCTCACAATGTAAGGCAACCTCACAATGTAAGGCACCCTCACAATGTAAGGTAACCTCACAATGTAAGGCAAATTGACACAGAAACCCCCACTGATTGTTTCTGTTGTGCGCTGATATTTTACTCACATGATACTTCCTCTCTTGAAGAAGTTTGGATATTTTGTTTATTTTGGTTTCAAAGTTTTTGCACCTCAAAACACCCTCTCAACTATGAGTCCATGTTCACATACCATTGTGGATGATGATTGTTGATGTTTTAACACAAATGAGAAGGGCTCATATTAGTGTTCATAAACAGTCACGACATGACGGCTCACGAAGTCATGGGTTGACGACTTGTTCACAACGATCGTGTATCTATTTTGACGACGTTGGTAGAACAAAGGAACAGTCAGTGTGATTTTGGCTTTTGAGCGAACTAGAGGCGTTCTGCCCTCTGGATGTCTGTGTGTGTGTGTGTGTGGCCTATGCAATTCTATTCATGTATGTGGAATAATTAGTGATTTTGTATATATCAACATGATAATTATGTTAGAGTTTGATAGATTCCTGTAAGCTCAAGGTAGGAGCTGTGTAATTCACTCAGTGATGGCTGGTTGCAGTATGTCCGTTCGTTAGAGAACAGTTATATATAAACGAAGTACATTATCTTCGTAGAAACTACGGTTTCTAATAGCATGGGACCTGTCTGGTCACAGTCCTATACACTACGAGATCGTATTCGCCCGTGAACAGAGGCTCGGGTAGGCAAGTTGTTATGTACAAGTAGATGATAGTCTTACGTGTGCTATCCGTACAAAGTTCATTACAAATGTTACTATATATATATATATATATTTATATATATATATATACTCAATTTACGTTGAGCTCCTTATTGAGCTTAGAAGCACTGAATCTAGTCCCCTTGAAAAAACCATTTATACGCTGTTATTGCAGTGGTGTCTGTGGCAACTTATTGTGCACAATATTTACTATATATATTTATTAACCAATGTAAAAGCCCGTCATAAGACGGGAATTAAATTCAAAGGCACCAATACCTAACGGCGATTTTACTTATTCAAAAGCATTAAACAAAACCACTGTCCATCACCACAGTACACGAACTACATAGCAGGAGCGAGGATCCCAATGTGTGTAAATGGGATCACTCATTCTATAAATATATATTTTTGTACACCGTCATTTGCGCATTCTACTTTGGTACTTTGTTACTATTTTCGGGAGAGTACATATAAGGGAAACAGTACAATGAATGTCTAACTGTCAACCAAAGTTGCATCCCTTAGCGTTACGCACTGACAGAAAACGCTGGGATTTTATATATAGGAATATATTGTGGTGGTCTGTGAGGATATAAAGAAAGAAAATAAATCCTACGTCATCGGACATGTCGTAAATGGTGACTTATAAGAGGTTGTGTATGAGGCTGGCAACGTCATCATGTACAATATTGTGCTACAGAAACAACCAATGGAAGAGCACACGTATGCGTTGGTCCTGGCTTCTTGCAGGATGACCGGTTTTACTGGTAGTTCCATGCTCCGAATGGGGCGAAAGGGGAACTAAAGAGTTTCTATAAATATGTTTGTGTGTGTGTGTTTTGTGTGAGATTGTAATATGGACGATCTGAACCTAATTACATACGTCTTACATTGTCTGGTTTTATGTACCCGGCGTTGCTCGGTTTTCAAACACAAGGATACAGAAAATATAGCATCACAATGCTAGTCTCGTCTAATTCGTGGCGAAACATATATCAGCATATAATAAAAATTAATCACATTGACAAACATGGGGCAAGCATGCAATACAACAGGTACACATATTCTTGAAAAGAAACACATTAAATATGTAACATTAAGTTTTCTTCATAATAAGCATGGTTATTCATGCATATATTGTAATTGCTATGACACTCATTCTTTGAATTATGTAACTAATATTTATTATTAGTTACATAATTTTTATTTGTTTGGTTGTTTGTTTTTTTAAACACCACATGCTTCTTAATCGTAACATTCACATAATTATAGAACTTCATCCACACGAGAAAAACAATAGAAATCAAAGATTTATTTTAAGAATGTATTTACAAACACATCTAATGTCTATATGGTGTATAGGGATGGATTTGCAGGGGAAGCTGTAACTCCATCTTCATTGCACAAAACTTCATCATTGCTCTGATCTCTTCTCATAGATCACACAAGAAGTATCTCAGCACAGTTCATGAACTCCTTAGCACCGGCGACGATCCCAATGTGTGTATACAGGAATCAAAATTATATATATATTTTTGTTTTGGGTAGGTTTCCTAATTTTTTAAATTTTTTCCGGGCCGCGGCCATATGGCCTACTCTGTACAATTTCCAACTGCGGAGAGAGTTTTTTACTTGCGCAACTTGCACACAAGACCTCCTATTGTTTCACCCTTATCCAGAGGACTAAGCATCTGATCTCATTACCCAAGAGATCGGGGGGAGGGGGGGGAGTATGACGTCATTATGAACCACTGGTTCTGATAGAAATGTCCAACAATTATATTCCCTGCACTGGAAACGAACCCGGTACGTTTAGAATTAGAGGCGGACGCCATACCTCTTAGCGACTCCGACCCCCTAAGCAGAGTATATGCGGTTAAGTACAAACAAGTATCTTCAATATATATATATTCATATATGACGACTTCTGACCAAGATGACTGCCTAGTTTTGTCGTTACAAATTTTTGCATTTTTTTAGTCACCGTTCAAGTACAGACCAGCCATGTAGTGTAGCAGAACTGCAAGAAAGTCGAGAAAAAAAACTAACTAAAAGGTGGGTGTTGCGTGATTCTTTCCTTCTTACAGTTTCTGTGGTGTTCGTTCCAAGCGCTAACCACTATCAGGTTGTTGATACTGCTCGTCCAGTCACAATGTTAGTTAAATAGGTCAGGCCACCAAAGGTTGGGGCCCTGACACGGTGTACTGTTAGATGCGTGTGGCTTGAATGAATGTGTGAGTGTAGACATCAATTAATGAAGACGCGAATGAATGATAGTTCTACTAGTACACAGGACACTCACTCCAATCATATGCATGGTAGTCAATAACTGCTGGAACCACTGTAAGATTTCTCAGACATTTAATCGGACGCACACACTGACACATAGCTACAGTCATTTGAACAGGTTGGCAAAAAATCATCGTATACTTGAAAAATGGGTGACAATATCAGATGTACATTTATGTGGCCTGTCAATATAATGGAACGATAGTAGGCAAGCACTCAATATTCTGGTTGTCTATCGTCTCATGCTCCAACTGACTAATCGCGTCAGTTAAGGTGGATACATAAACATCAACAATGGTTCACTGACAGAACCTTCTCCTGGCTAAGTTTCCCAAGCCGTACATTCATCAAATGTTTATAGCGACTATATTAAACACCAGTAGTGGGTTTTCATAATATGTAGATCTCTGTACCATCGTCAGATAATAAGACCTTTTCTGTTCTCCGACAATGATCCGCTTACAATGGCGGGATTCCAAGATGGCTCTCCTCCGTGAGCTTCGCTCACCCAGGATGAAAAATTATGAAGCAGAATTACTTCGTAATAAATACGTAAATGTCCTCATTGGGCTTCTATACATTTCTGCTATCAATAAGGCTGGATACATCAAGTGATCTAGTGGTGCTAACTAACACGACATCTTCATCTGTAATCAACAATCCTAGATATGCGATAATACGTCTCCCATCTAGGCTTAGCAAAAGAGTTCAGCAAAAAATGTTCTGGTTTTACCTGGCTTTAGGAAAACACATACAAGCGACTAACGCACGCCATTCCTAGGCGTTAATAATGGACATTAGGGGAATCTCTGATAATACCATCATACAGAGAAACAATCTCCTTCCAAGAATAAATCACAGAGATCAAATCAAACTTTCTAATCGACCAGCCATAGCAGCGACGACATGACAGCCTTCTCTGTCCACAGACAGAATCGACGCATGCGCAGAAAATGCCTTTCACCCCAGAGTTCAGCTCACAAAATAGTCCGACATAGAAATACCAAGATACAAAGATATACAACCGAATCAGCTTAAATAAACAAGGAATAAATATAAATTCGGGCCATAAACATTTTAAGCAAGACCAATCTGTTTCTGGACATACCAGACGAAAAATGACGTAAATCTAGAATTCATCCGCCAGATTGTGACACAAGAACAGATAACCCATAGAACCGAATACAACATCGAACAATCAGGGTTCTGTCCCTTAGACTGAGAATCATAATTCTCAAATAAATATTTTTCATCAGACGAATAGTTATCCTTTTTCATTTGTATGCCTACCAACAGTAATCTGTGCGTCACCACAAAAAAAATATGTGCGCAACAGTGGGGAAGCAGCCCACATATAAATGCCTGCTGAAGTCGGACGCACTGAGCAGCAAGACGCGTAACTTAATGCAACGCAAACCGCCTTATGATGACTTATGCTAATATTACTCGACGATGTTGTGTTCGGCCGAAGATGAAACGCTAGGTGGGAAGAATGAAAGACCTCTTGCCTCGACAGAGACCACCCATAGATACTGCAGTTCATCTATATCAGAAGTACAGGGTTGGTCCAACAGATCTCTGCTCCTGCGAAACCGCCCTATGACAGCCGAACATCAGCTCCTGTCCTGCCAAACTTACAGCAGTGAACAAAGTGGCATATAGCAACAACCCACTTCTCTCAGCGAAAAACTGTTTGGAGATGACAGGAACCTTGAGCTGACTACTGCCTTTATTAGAGTCATTAATGAAGAAGTCTAAGGGCGCACGAAGAAGAGGAAGAAGAAGATATTCATATATTTCACCAGAGAAGCACCATTGAACATCATAGATTTTTCATGTCATTGATTTACTTCTGAGGGAATATGGAATAAATGAAACTACCACAGGATAATTTGTGCCGTCATCCGGGCATGCAGCTGAAGTGGTGGAACATAAATATTTCATGCCCATGTATTGATGAGTTACTTGACAGTATCGTTCTAATTGATGTATTATTGAAATGCGAACCTGGATGCATTGTAGCTGTTATGTGAAGCAAAACACAATACTGTATCGTCGTCATCATCATTACGATGAGTGAGTTGAGGTATTGGCTATCTCGCCTTTTGCACAGATGAATATCTGTGACGTTCTCTTCAGTTCTGGTATAGACGTCAGCCATCTTAATAGCGTTAGTTGTTTTTGGTTTACATAATGTAAGACATGATGAGTGCCAGCAGTGTTGTGAAACTGAGGAGGGGTAAATAGTAATGTTTACAAAAGGACGAAGGCACCGGATTATTTTCATATAGAACCCTAAGATTTATTTATTCATTTACAGAAGAACGTCGATAGTCCAAACATCAGTTATCCCAACCGTCACTTATTCAAACCACCGCCACGAGCTGATGTTAATCAAAGGGATTCTAATGACGAATGAGAAAAGGAAACAGAAAGCACGTCCACTCACGTTGAGGCATTCATTATTTTAGAAACTTCAATGGCATGGTGTGAGCGACAGTCGGAATACAATTTAATCAAGATTACTTGTATTAAAGAGGAAGAGAGACCTCGCTGCGATAAGAAGACTGTACGAAAACAAAATGCAAGATTACATACATATTTCACAAAATAACTTTTCCCTAGGTTCATTATAGTTTTAATTCTCTGCAATTATTTGTTTATTTCTGCTTATTGTTAAAAATAAACGTGTGATTTCTAGATAAAAGCAAGTAAAACAATTTGGTAAGTTCAAAATAATATCAATCAATCAATCACTCAATCAATCAATACCCTTTAGCTCCCCAAGGAGCATAGGCCTTCAACAAACACATGCCAAGTCTTCCTGTCCTGTGCCATCCGCTCAAGTTCTTTCCACGTTTTCCTCATCATTTTCACCTCTGTTTCCAGTTCTCTTCTCCATATGTTTTTTGGTCTACCTCTGCCTCTCTTTCCCTGTGGATTACAGAACAAGGACTGCCTTGTAATGCTATTAATAGGTCTTCTCAGTGTGTGTCCTATCCATCGCCAGCGTCTTTTTCTCAACTCCTGTTCCACTGACACTTGTCTGGTTCTTGTCATCAATTCCACATTTGTGACTTACCATTTCAGTCCTTCTATTCTACGCAAGCACCCGTTTATAAAAGTTTGTAGCTTGTTGGTTGTTGTCTTTGTTGTTCTCCATGTATCAGAGCCATACAATAGGACTGACTTCACATTTGAGTTGAAGATTCTTATTTTCGTGTTGGACTTGATTTCTCTTGTTCTCCATATGTTTCCCAATGCAGTGAAAGCTCCTCTTGCTTTTTGTATTCTTATTTTGATATCACTGTCTGTCCCTCCAACTTTGTCTATATTACTACCAAGATATGTGTAAGATTCTACATCCTTTAGTGGTGTTTCTTCAAGTTCAACCTTGTTATCATTTCTTGCATTTAATCTCAAAATCTTTGTCTTTTCCCTATGTATTTTCAGCCCCACTTGTTGTGTCCTCACATCGAGAATTTTCATTTTCTTTTGCATCTGATTATGGTTATGGGACAGAAGAGCCAAGTCCACTGTATTCCATTCCTGTTGTGTGATGATCGATGTTTTCATAACCCAATCTATTGCTAGTAAGAAAAGAAACGGAGACAAGAGGCATCCCTGTCTCACTATCCGTTCTAATCCTAAACGGTTCTGTAAGTTGTCCTTCATGAAGAACTCTGCATGTCATATCTTCATAGGTCTTCCTTATTAAGTTAATGATCTTCATGGGAACTCCATAATGCCTCATCAACTTCCAAAGAGATTCTCTGTCTACACTGTCAAATGCCTTTTCATAGTCCACGAATCCGATGTATAGCGGTGAATTCCATTTCATTATTCCTCCATAATTTGTGCAATCTTGTAAATTTCCCTTCTTAGGCAACTTGACTGACCAGATAACCTTCCTTTCATTCTGCTGGTATTTCCTCTCTCTCCCAGACTTTGCAAAGTAGTTTGTATAATATCTCTGTAGAGGAATCAATATCTGTTTTGATGGCCTCTGTTGGAATTTCATCTGGACCAGCTGCTTTTCCTTCTTTCAGAAGCTTTATGGCTTTCTTTATTTCTTCTCTACTTGGTCGTTCACAGCTGTTTAGTAGCTCATCTGCAGGAAGTTCAAAATAATATAATATGCGTTATTGATTCAGAACTTGGTGGTTCTTATTTACAAACCATTTCCTAGATCAGTTTTTGTTTTAATAATAATTCATATTTGAAATTAAAAGGTCAAGGTAGTCCCGTAGCAGATACTGCCGTCAGTGAGTGAGGTGGAGGGTGATCCATTCCCTTCCTCGTTGCCTTTTCCTTCCTTAACTGAAAATCAGGTACCCATTTACAGCTGGGTAGACCGGAGCGTGTCGGTACCGTGACTGGAACCCGGCACTGTAGCCGTTAGAGACCAGAGCTCTGAACACTCTGTCCATCGGGTGCTCATATTTCAAAATTTCAGAATTAATAACCTTGGGTACAATAATTTAACTGTAGACCTAGTTACTCTCTATCGTATAAACTGGGTCATCTCACGTGTGTTTGATTATCCGAACTATTTCAGTAATCAAACCAACCTTGGTCCCAACTAGCTCGGATAACCGACGATCTACTCTATTAGCGTACAGTTCTCTTAAGTAACTACAACATACTCTTTCATAAGTTTTTATATCACATGCCATCAGCTGAAGGTCGTTCAATTTTTTCTCGTCATTTTCATTTCTGGTCCCATTTCTTTCCTCCGTTTGTTCTTCAGTGTTCCTCTATTTCTTTCACCCTTCTGGTTCCAGAATAAGGACTGCCTTGTAATGTTATCAACAGGTCTCCTCAATGTGTGTCCTATCTTTCGCCAGCTTCGTCTTCTCATCCCGTGTTCTACTGGCGCTTGTTTGGTTCTTGTCATCAGTTCCACATTGTTACACCATTACGATCCTTCTAAGACAGATCCTTCATCTTCTTCATCAAGTGCCATGCCTAGTAGAGTAGGAGATCATGTCTGTCCACAACTTCCGGTCTCCAGTACAATTTATCAATTCTGCTGTTGACTTCTTTCCATACCACGATGTCAAACTGTCCAGTATTTGCTCTCTTTGTCTTCCTCTATCTCTTTACCCTTCAAGTCTTACTTGTTGTTACGATATATTCCAGCTTTAATTTTCTCATAACATGCCCAACTAAGTGGCTTGCTTCTTTCTAACTTGTGAAATAAGTTTCATTTGCTCATTTGTTTCTTTAAGGACATCGTCATTACTCTTTGTGTCTGTCCATTGGTATTTAAGAAAGTCTTTGAAACCAAACCAAACCAAACCAAACCTATGAGGCTGCCTAGAATTGAAGCACCATTCTCCAATTTACATTTCTGTCAAGAGTAATCTTGAGCGAAAGGTAGACACCTTTTAAGACCCTCAGTAGATACTCTGAATTGTAGCCACTGTTGAACCATCACTTCAGAGCAAGGGCAAGAAATCCCGTGACAATACGAATTTCCAAACATATTAAGATCGTCTGAGTCTGTGATGCTTTTGCGCACATTTTTTTACGATCAATCAAGCACAGTACCGCACTGAGTGCCAGACACGTTATTGGTGTCAATGTATTTATCTCCTACATATTAATCGTCTGAGTGAAACGTATATTTGACACTGATAGCAAAGAGTTAGTAAAAAATATACTATTTATCATCTGCCGTTTAGTTTCCATCCTGGTATTATGATGTTTGAGTAATGGTGACAGTTGGTAAGTCACTGCACCAGCTTTTTTACATCTTGTTTCAATTTCTGTGCCAAGTCCATCCATTTTCTGAAGAAGACAAAAAATGCTTCCTAGGTATTTGAACTCAGTAAACCGTTTAAGTTTGGTGTTGTTGACATGTATGTTAAGTAGGTCTAGTGATCTTCTGATCATCGCAGTTTCTGTCTTTTATGAGTTGTTTTTTCATGCTGTATTTTCTGCTAGCTGAATTACGTGCATCTGTATGATTTCATAATTGCTATTTTAAGTCCCCCCCCCCCCCCCCCCCCCCCCCCAAAAAAAACCAACAACCTAATAGTCTGATGAAAAACGCATCCTTCTCTAAGAATATGTCTGCTCAAATTGTCGGGAACGTCGGTATGTCTCTCTTTGGAGATTTGATGTTGAAGGTTGGAAACGGAGACTTGCTTGTACAGGGAGGGAATATCAGTTTGAATAACACTCAGCTATGTAGAGTTGTTCACGATATCCCAGCGTTGACTTGAGCGATGAGAGCTTCTTATATGGGCAACTGTATATGGCATTTTCCCGAGTGAGCATACCAGAACACTTATGTCGTCTACAAACAAGCCCTCACTTAAATTACTTGTGTTAGAAGCACACATCAATGCAATAATACAATTAAAACCAAAAATACATGAATCTTCCTAACCTATTCGCATCAAACTCGACTTGCACCAATTCCGATATGGACCCGAGCTAAACCTGGTATGACCGCTAGTCTTAATGAATAAGAAAATGTTATTCTATTGGTTCTTTTCACTCGTCTATTTGAAAGGGTTTCTCTGTGGCATTATTGCCAGTACCTTCAGATTATTGACTACAAAGATCCAGTAAAAGTAAAAGAGAATGTAAAGGAGTGAAATGACGGGGAAGAAATAGTGATATCATCAATACACGAAGTAGAAATAGTGATATCATCAATACACGAAGTAGAAATAGTGATATCATCAATACACGAAGTAGAAATAGTGATATCATCAATACACGAAGTAGAAATAGTGATATCATCAATACACGAAGCAAAAATAGGGATATCATCAATACACGAAGCAGAAATAGTGATATAATCAATACACGAAGCAGAAATAGTGATATCATCAATACACGAAGCAGAAATAGCTTGCTGTAGTTCTAACACCCCGTGTAGTACGATTTATGTACATTTTACAATAAGTGTATTAGGGAAGATAAAGGTTTTTCTATTCAAGGGAAACAATTCAATTAATAAACTTGTAAAACATTTAAAGTAAGTTATTTTTGTTTTAAACTGATTCAATAACACCTAATTATGTTACAAACTTTTATAAGACTAAAAGAGATTAATTAAATTATTTAGACGAACTGGCTGTTTATGTAACCTCTTGATTTTTTTAATTGTAGTTGTTAATAAACAGTTTAAAGATTTGTACATAATAAAACTTGTGGAGAGCAAATACTTATGTGCTCTGTATCCTTTTAATGACAATGTACTTGCACTTATAATTGCCGAAAATAAACAGTCCCTAATCGCATAAATGTCTTGAGCATGCTTTATTACAAAACATCCTAGACCATGGAACTGGACCACGCAACCAACGAGGAAGAAGAACAAAAACTAGACCAGAGCACATTTTATTCGGCAAGAAACACAACTGTTGCAGATAAGAGCAAACATAAGAAAGCCTATGTTTGGATGTACAAGAACTTTACTTACGCGTTTTTTTATATTTTGGTAATTTGTACGAGTGCCTCCAATATACCAAGAGAGGTTTAAACCGTCAGATATTAACTTCATTGCTTCACAGACGTTGTACTGTTCTAACATGAAGAATCTTCTTCTTCTTGCGATCGCATCTTTGATGTTTACACCGTCAGACGAGTTCTCATGATGAACTCGATCGTTGTCTGGAGTTCCTCTTTAGCTCCATACAGCTTTGAGTTTAGTGTTGAGTCATTGGGCCAGTATATCTTTCTTAACTGGTCGTGCAGAGGACACTCCTGTAGAACATGCTCAGCAGTTTATTCGTTTAATCCACATGTGCACAGTGGTGAAGCAGACAATCGTAGCCTGTACATGTGTTTATTCATTTTGTTATGCCCTGTCCTGAGGCAAAAAATGGTGATCTGTCCCTGCCGGTCAAGAGTGTGGTAGTCGTCGTTGGGCTGATTCTGTTCTCTTCTGATAGTCTGGATAGCTCTCTTTTTCTCAAAGTATGTGACTTCATTATCTTCTTGTTCACATTCTCCTCCCTTTTTGGCAAGTTTATCTGCCTTTTCATTTCCGGGTACACCACAATGGGATGGTACCCACTGAAGTATGGTTCTCTTTTTGGCAGCTACCTTGTTTAGTTCATTTCTCAGATGCGGGAGTTTACCACCCTTGAGATCTTGCAGTACAGACAGTGCATCTGTGAGGATGACTACCTGGTAGCAGTCAGAGTTGGTGTTATAAATCATATTTGCAGCTTGCTCTAGAGCTTGAACTTCAGCTGTATTTACCAGTGGGAATGTGCATAGTCTCATAGTGGTTGTCAGGATATGAGATAAAGATACCGGCACCTCCATTCTTAACAGCATTAGTTGCTGATCCATCTGTATAGGCATGTATCCATGATTGATCGGGATAGCTTTCTTGGATCATACTCAATGTAGCAGTTCGTTTTTGCAGATCATTATACTCACATCCACTTGTGAGACCACTGACTGATGTATTAATTTGGAGGGCATTGCTGGCCTGCTCCCATGGTACAGGGTATAGGGTGGGCTTCAGTGGTGTTGTCTTCATGGATAGGTCTTCTTGATGCTGTCTTTTAAGTTTTTTTCCCCGATGGACAAAGCTGCTACGTTTTAGACGTCCCAATGCCAGATCATCTAGTGTTGCCTTCATTGGGTGCGTTGGCATACTGTTGTACTTTTCATCTGGATCATGCTTTTTGTGTCTCTTCTATGGGACAATGTCTGTAATCCAGCAGCTTTCAGCATCTCTGATTTTGGTGTAGTTTTCAAGGCTCCTGTAATGAGCCTGAGAGCTTGATTTTGCACCTTGTCCAAGGACTGCAGATGTGAGTTAGCAGCTGATGACCATGCTTCTGAGCAGAACTAAGTGTGGTCTTATTACTCCATTATAAATCTTCTGTAGAGTTCGTTCATTTGCTCTCCAGTTGGTACCTGCAGATTTTCTGGGTACGCCTAGTCGTCTTCGGGCCTTTCCCTCTGCATTTTCAATATGCTTATTCCATGTAAGCTTTTGGTCAAATGTCACCCCAAGATAGGTGGGGTAGCTTTCTTCCTTGATCACGGTTGTCCCTAGGTGTATGTTAGCTGCTTTGTCCTTGGGGGCGAGGGAGAACAGTGTTGTGGAGGTTTTGTCTGTGTTTATTGTAATAAGCCATTTCTCTGCCCATGACACTAGCGTGTCTGCTGCCCGCTGCATTCTATAATTTGCTGTGGTGACGTTTTCATCAGCGTAACTCCGCCAATGCCGGTCCCAAGCCCGGATGAAAAAGGAGGAGGGCGGCCTGCATGGAGGCCGTAAGGAGGCAGCCCCTCCACCATGCAAAGGCACAACAGGCCAATCACCTGTTTGCTTTAAATCATGATTACGCGAACTACAAGAGAGAAAACCGGACTGATTCTAAAGGCGACGAACTGGAACGGACTACGGACTACGACTTATGGAACTTGGAACACAAGAAGTATAAATGGGAAGGAAGAGGAGCTGGTGGAAGAGATGAGGAAAGCAAAACTAGAAATCCTGGCTATAACGGAAACGAAGAAAAAAGGACAAGGAGTCATGGATCTCGATGGCAACACGTTGCTCTACAGTGGTGTACCCATATCTGAAAGAGCTAAAGGGGGCGTGGGTTGCATTGTGGCCCAAAATCAAAAAGATAGTATCAAGGGATGGAACTTTATCTCGGAGCGCATTATGGTTGTAAAACTAAAAGAAGGAGAAACCATAGTCAACCTGGTCATAGTGTATGGGCCAAATGAGGATGAGAGAGCAGAGGTCAAGGAGGAATTCTTCGAGCTGCATCAAAGGACAGTGGATGACTGCCTAGATGAAGTTATTATGCTCGGAGATTTTAATGCCAGAGTTGGAAATGACCATGCTAGATGGGGTGGAGTTATCGGAAGATATGGAGAAGATACTCTCAATGACAATGGAAAGCGACTCCTTAGATTCTGCAGTGAGCAGAATCTGATCATTACAAACACAAAGTTCCCCCATAAGCGCATACATGCATACACTAGATGTGAACCAACCAAGAATGAGAAGTCAGTGATCGACTATGCCATTGTTCGGAGAAGCTCATTCAGATATGTCCGAGATGCAAGAGTCTGGAGGGGGCCAGAGATTGGAAGTGATCACTACCTGCTAACAATCAAACGAACAACTGAAAGAGTTGCTCAGCCTAGGAACTGCCCAACATCACGCAAGAAACAAAGTAAACGAACAGGAGAAATGAGCATTAGGACCTACAAGCTGAGAGAGCCAGAAATTAAGACCAGATATCAGGGGCTTATTGCTACAGCAGTGAGCAATACAGAAGAACGACCTGATGACTTGGAAACCCTCTGGAATAAATTCAAGGATATCATAAAGACAGCTGCTGCAGAAGCATGCGGTGAAGTCCGACTTGGGAACCAGAGAAAGAGGACACCTTGGTGGACAGAGGAAGTCAAAGAGAAAATAAGAGAGAAGAAAATGGCATGGAAACAATACTTAGGAGCTAAAAAACACAACAGGACAAATGGAAAAATATAGAGAATATGTGACACTCAGAACAGAAGCAAAGAACAAAGTGCTAGCAGCAAAACAGAAGTCCTGGGAAGAATTTGGAGAAAAGCTAGAAAAAGATGCACAAGAAAACCAGAAATTGTTCTATAAGACCCTAAAGAACATGAGGAAAGAAAAACAATGCCCCCTCAAATTTATAAAGGACAAGCAAGGCAAATTGCTTACTGCCCCGAAGGAAGTAATGGAAAGATGGAAAGAATATTTCTCAGAACTCCTGGATGGTGAGCATGATGAAGCATCAGAAATGATAACCACTGACACAGAAGAGGAAACCAATGATGGTGAAGATGACATAAAGATGGAAGAACTGAGGGCAGCACTAGAGAAAATCAAGATGGGCAAAGCAGCAGGGCATGATGGTATAACACCAGAAATGGTTAAGTACATGGGAGCATCAGGCGACCTATTACTCTTAAAGGTCCTACAGGCAGCATGGTGCAACAAGACCATACCAAAGGATTGGGAGATTGCCATCATAACACCAATTTTCAAAAGGGTGACAATCGACAGTGTGGAAACCATAGAGGCATATCCCTTCTCAGTGTCCCTGGTAAAATCTACTCTAGAATCCTAGAGCAGAGACTCCGACGCCTAGCTGAGCCACAATTGGATGAGGTCCAGTGCGGATTCCGAGCAAACCGAAGTACTCAAGACCTAATCTTCACACTCAGACAGCTGAGTGAAAAGGCCCTTGAGTATAAGAGTGAGATCCATCTTTGTTTCATAGATCTGGAAAAGGCATTTGACAGGGTCCCCTGGAGCAAACTTTGGGACTGTTTGGCAAGGAAGAATATTCCAGCACCTCTGATTCATGCTATACAGAGCTTCTACAAGTCTTGCAGAAATTATGTGAGGACAGCAAACCATAAGTCAGAAGAGTTCAGGACCACCACTGGTGTAAGACAAGGTGATATCCTATCACCTTACCTCTTCATACTCCTTATGGACGATGCCATCAAGGCATGTAAGGAGAGAACAAGAAAGTATTCAGTGGGGTACTGGAAGATGAGACAGGTCTATATTTCGGAGCTGGCATTTGCTGATGATGTTGCCCTGATTGCTAAATCAGAGGCACATCTCCAATCCAACCTGCAAGTCTGGAAGGAAGAGCTGGAGAAGAGAGGGATGGTCATAAGCAGCTCTAAAACAAAATCCATGGTGATATCACGAGAAGAAAGAAAACATCAGATTAAGTTGGGAGAACAGGTCCTGGAGCAGGTCGACCACTTTAGATATCTCGGAGCTATTATAGACCGAAAGGGAGGCATCAAAGAAGAGTTGGCCACTCGAAAAGCAGCGGCTGGGAGACTTTTTCAGGCCATAAATCGTGGATTCCTCAGCAAGAAAGAGGTTGGTAAGAAAACGAAGATGGCTGTATACCGCTCCACCTATGTCCCAGTCTTGACATATGGATGCGAGTCGTGGGCAATGACTACAACCCACAAAAGCCAGATCCAAACCTCAGAAATGAGGTATCTGAGGAAAGTGGTTGAAGTAACAAGAAGAGACATGGTCCGCAACCAGACGATCCGTCAAGGCCTAAAATCCCATCCGCTGCAGACCCAAATAGAACAGTCCCAACTAAGATGGTTTGGCCATGTCTGCAGAATGGGAGAAGATCGGCTACCACGACAAGCATGGGAAACAAAGAGCCAGGGATCCAGACCTCCAGGACGACCCAGAGTCCGCTGGGAGGACAACATTAGACAATCTTTGAAGGACCGAGGACTAGAATGGAACCAGGCCAGGAAGAAGACAGCTGATAGAATGGTCTGGCGCTCTCTCTTCCAAACCTCTACACCTCACGGTAGAAGGGGAACGACTAAGTAAGTAAGTAAGACGTTTTCATCAGCGCACCAGAGTACTATGTCATTTGCATATAAGGCAGCTTTCACTCCAGCGGGGAGATCTTTCACCAGGTCATTGATGTAAACAAGGAAGAGTGTGTGTGGTGGGTTTGGCGTTATGTGTTATGCCTTGTCTACCGAGTGAGGTCAAGCTATGTAAATCCCTGAGTCTATTTGTTGAAGTGGTGATGTATTCTCAGGGTATCTATCTGCTACCACCAGGTGATCTCACTCAGCTGTTATTTTATCTCAAGTATTTGCAAATGGCTGGAACGTCTAGGGTAATGTGAGTGTAATGTGGTATTAACAAACTAAACATACATACAAATATTATATTATCCAACTCAACAAGACAATGTTACCACAATCACAAACAAACTACACTTTATAATATTAACTTAAGTAAGTCTGTGGTTGAATTTTTGGTAATAAGGTATATTACAATTTATTGTCCTGACCCTAATTATTCTGGATCAGGGCTGACAACCAAAATTGAAATCAAATGTATTATGTACATATATCAAATAACACAATGGATCTTCTGTCCATACATATAAATGACTTTATAATATATGTGTGTAGTTGTATTCTTATAACAAAGGATAACACTGGTATTAAATGGTGGGTTGGTTTTTAACATCACACCCTATTTCTTCTGTTCTGTCAATCTTTTATCAATTGTGGAATTTTTATTTCAGAGTCAAATTCTTTATAATATTATAATCTTTTAAGTGGATGAACTCTCAAGTGCCAGACAGGCACTTATCTTTGGAGTAGTATAAATGTAGTTCGTCTTATTCGCCCGATGGCTAATCTTCCACACTTCTTGGGGTGGTTGTGGTAGCGAGCGTGTACCAGCAAAATTCTCGACCAATTGTGCAAACTTTCATTCTTCCTGGGGTGGTTGTGGTAGAGAGCATGTACCAGCAAACAGCTTACTGTCTCACAAATAGATCAGTTTCCCAGGAGTCTTGCACTACTTTAGTGTCAGTACCAAAACCCTGAAATAAGAAGGTTATGGTTCCTTCTTTATAATATATTCATGCTAATATTCCACAATTAATACATGGGCATTTCAAATAAAAGAACAGGGTCAGCTCTTGGTGATAACCCATTACAACCATTCTAGTTTGATGTAACCATTTATACCAGTGTTCCTCTTCCTCTCCCCTAATGGCTACAACGTCTCTGCAACATTATCATTGATCTTTTCCCATAAAATAAGGTGGGTGATATGATCTCTCCTGACAACCTATGCAATCTTTTGGTTCTACTTCTCTGGTAGTTTGTTATTATGATGGAGCAACACCTAGGCCTTACATAAGTCTGATAGTGACTTATGCCCTTACAGTCGTAAAATATTCATTACCCAAGTCGTACAACACAAATAATAATAATAATAATGTTAATAAATTTTTTCTTACCACAAATTCAATGAATAAAACACAAGCAAACGATGACTGGCAATCGATAAGACACAAATTTCAGATCTGCAGTCGTCCAGGCTGCCAGCTTTTAGTTTAAGCGTAACAGCTCTGCTCTCATCGCTCCTTGTCTCCTAGAAATCTTTTTACAAATGGCCATGAGCTTTGGAAGCTTGTGATAATATTAATTTGGGCTGGCCAATGAAATCAGGCGACTACCGATTTTGAATTGAATTTTGAAAAACCAAACCCCAAACATCCTGTGTGTTAAGCGGTTTGTTAGTTAGTCTGCCTTAAATATTATTCTGCAAAATATATTTCGTTTTGGGCCAACCAATAACCTCTCTCCCTTCCTCCTAGCGCTACCCAATCAAATTAAATTTACCCTCTTCTGCCTCTTTTCAAAAACGCGTCCCCAAAAAGGTTATGGATAACGTGAGCAAACATGAGGGTCTGTTCGTCCGTCTGTCCGAAAATATATAATATTATCTCAATATATTGGTTATTACTTGGACGAATTTGTACATTGAAATATATTATTGATCAGGAGACTCTACTCTATTAATCTATATAAGTTTTATTGCCCTATTCATGGTCGTTTGTATTTCTATATTTTTCCTGTTAGTCGTCAATTTTTCCTTTTCTATAAATCCACCATCTTTCCCTCCCCCTATCGTTTTTGTTCAAAATAAAACAACTTGTCTTTGTTTCGTCATAAAATACGCTACTTGGCAGGAAATGCGAGCTTGTGTATGTGTTTATACACTACCGTCTCCTTATCAAAGTGGGTATGCATTTCAACTGCGTGACTATAGAACGAGGCATGTATTGGCTTTGCGTCGTTTTTTTCAAATCTGCCAAAACCAATACTACGCGCGTTCGTTACAATTTGTGTTTCAAAAACCAACGCGTGTCAATGGTAGCATTTCTTCTGTCTCTCGGTTCCCCTCCTCCGTGTCTCTCACTCTTTCTTGGACCTAATGCGCCTTGATTTTGTCAAAATGTTATATTTATTTTCAAGGACGAATTAGGAAAAGCTAGTACTATTCACTCTACGTTAAAGTCTGCTAAAATCAACACGATTGCGAGCGCGGGTGAAAAAGATAATCACAACTCCACTATTTTATCTCTACATTATTTTGACTTTATAAACAATAGTATTTTATCTAATTGATCGGGGTAATCGAAGATCTTACTACAGTGTTGGGGAAATTACTCCTTCTTGAGGTACCCCCTGATAGAGCAACACTTTTCTGCTCTGCAGACCATCAAGAGTGACTCTAGTTATCCTGTTATGCAAGTATGTCTGGATCTATTTTATCATGTTGCCTTGGATTCCACTTCTCCTAAGTTTTGCAATAAGGTAATCTTTCCCCACCTTGTCAAAGGCCTGCTTGAAGTCGACCCAGATGGTTAGGACCTTTTTCTTCTCATGGAAGGCATCTTCTATTGCTTGAGACTAAGTAAGAATCTGATTCTCGACTTACATAATTAAGTTGTGGTCAACATTATAAAACGCGAGACACCGTTCATTAAGCTTACTTGGTCTCACACAAGCAGATTGTCATATTCAGTTACGTACTGTTAGGTTGCAAGATCTGTTGGGACTGGAGTGAACGGTCACATCCTAGAACAAATCGGTGTCAGTGTGTGTTGTTTGATTATAGTATTAAATGAGTGAGAAAAGTACACATTCTGTGCTGACACGTGTGGTAGTCTATGTGTATGATTACTGTACCAGCAGATCACACAGTCACGTGTGAAACAATCAACGAATGAGGGAACCAATCTCTACAAATTTTAAAAAAAAATTTAGTCCCAAAATATATTTCATTTTTATAGGTCCAGCTTTATAAGATATTGTTACCTTTACCCTCACTAACTCAGTAGCAAACCAGGTACCAATTTACAGCTAGGTAGCCTGGAGCATAAGGCTACCATGTATAGAACCCAGAAACTTTACCTTGAGAAGAAAGTGATATAACCACTCTACCAATAAGACACTATAATAAAATATGTGAAGTGAATATCAGAATTGACTAACTAATGCAGGTAAGGTAGTTGTCAACTAAACCCATCATCAGCGCCGGATTATTCATTAGGCCCACTAGACACGGGCCTTGAGTCCCAGGCTTACTGTGGCTGCCGTGAAATAAGCAACGGATACATTTTGGGGAGAAAATGTCAGCGCACCAAAGCAATAAAAAAAAAATTCACAACACTTATTTATTTTCGATTTAAAATAAGTAATTAAAGTTCAATAATACTCAGTTTTAAAAAAAGCAATAGTTTCAAAAAATAGTTTTAGTGCGTTTAGTTCTTTTTTGTTACACACCTAGTGCTATTCAAAACGTTCCAGTTGGCAACAGTAGTATACAATGGAGGAAACGGGTATTATTGTGGTGTCGCGCTGTGGTGGCGCGTGACTTTTATATAAGGAAAATAAGGTGGCGCGTGACTTTTTATATAAGGAAAAATGTGGTGGCGCGTGATTTTTATATAGAGATATATTAGTTCGATAATGGTGTTGTTTACAGACAATATTTAGACAACAGTTATACGAAGTAGTATACAATGGAGGAGACAGGTATTATTGTGGTGGGGCGCGTGACTTTTATATAAGGAAAATGTGGTGGCGCGCTGTGGTGGCACGTGACTTTTTATATATATTTACAATAGGTAGACAACAGTTATATCATACATTGTACAATTTAGACAAATAAAATAACAGTATATATTGGTAAGATTCGTATTTTCAAAAATACATTATCATACATTGTGCAGTACATTGTGCAGTAATTTTTTAAAATCAAATAACATATAGGGGTATTCTATTCGAAAAATAGTGTTCATTCAAATATGATCACAGATTGTAAGACATAAAATATAATATAGTACCGGGGTACAGCTGCAGACCACACTTTGAGGGGTGTCGTCACATTGTCGTCATTGTCATCGTAAAAATAGAGAGGTGGGTGTTGTGTTGGGTGTGTGTATGTAACTAAGTGGGTGTGTACAGAGAGTTTAGATGTTGAGGGGTGATGTGGTGACGTTGTCGGGATGCACCTGTCGTTTGATGTAGAAATAAGACAGGGCATTGCGGTGTTGTTCATATGTGTATACGGCGGATTTGTGTGTTTTGAACCCGACATTTTTTCCACCCTGTGCTTGTTGTGTGTTGAGTACTTCTAAGAATGTATTTTTGTCGATGGTGTTGTGGTGTTTGTTCAATCCTTTTGTTGTGGTCTTGTCATACTCACCAAAACAGTGATAAGTCTTGCTGCAGAGGGAAATCATCCCTCTCCCTTCGCAATCTAACTTAAATAGGCCCGGGGTCCGTTTGTCGTATAATTTTTGTTCGCGGCATTTCTGACAAACTACCCGCGTCTTACCCTCACCAGCGACGAAAACGGATTTATGTTTGTGACATACTTCGGCGGGGAACCACTGGTGGTAGGTACTATAAAACTCCTGTCGCATAGCGGGCTTAACAACGTCCACTAGGTTGTCTGAACTAAGGGTCAAGTAAAGACTGTCGGTGTCTGTCTCGCATAACTGAAAATCTGACCTATCTACAAATTAATCTATGCAGTCGTAATAAAACTCTAACATTCTCAACTTAGCGTATTGGTACACGAAAAAACCTATCTGTGCGGGTAGGTCCCAACTAATTGTCTTTTTAAGTCTTTCTTCTTCGAATATGTCGTCAGTCACTAGAGTCATTTTTTAAACTGGGGGGAGTTTATTAGTTTAGACGTACCCTCTCCCGTTGTGTACGAAACCTCTACATGCTTCGCTTTATTGGTCAACGTTTTACCATAGGCGGCGTTACCTAGCAATTTCATGGTTTCGCTGGTTATGGCGTAGGCAGGATCAGTATCACCCTGGCGACGGGCGTTCGAAACAGTGTCCCCAAACTGTTTAAAACACGCTACAGGTGTATATTCAATTACCTGGTAAATACAGGTGACTTTTAAACCTTTGGTCAGGTACCACCGAAGAAGAGGCGTTGCCAACAGAATCTTTTTGCCCACATAACTCCCGATCAACGTCCTTCTGGGGCTAGTCAGGAGTTTATGTTTCTCGGCATATTCCCGCATGAAAGGCCCAATATCATCTCTCGTGACATCGACATTCTTGAAAATGGGTGTCATTTCCGAGAAATATTCCTTTAGGCAGTAGGGGACATGAATGTCACACTCAACTAGGCCAAACAAGGTTTCGTCTAGCACAGAGGCGAAAATATTTTCTTCTGTTAACGGGTACCGACATTTGGTATAAGATGGTTTCCGGGTAGGGAAGGTGGCGCTCAGAAAACAAGCGATTGAGCGATCGGTTTTCTTCAATTCCTGCCACTCGCACTCCCACATTTCGACCAAGGTGACGTCACAATCGTTCTTCAAATAGGCAGAAATCGCCTTTGTCTTTTCGTACAACTCAGACAAAGGCTTTTTTACTGACTGGGTTAATATCACGACCGGTGGTTAGTGGGCAGTCGGGGTGGCCGTGGAAAAGGCATCCATGGAACTGGTAGGCGGTGCGAGAGTCTTTGTCCCAACCGTCTACCCTAATGTACCTATAACCCAACGACATCTCACTACCGTTAAACTGGGTTTTTAAACCCACTTTTTTTCGTGTGCGAGACCCACGTCAACCACTCGCGGCACTGCACGGTATATTTATGGAGCTTGTGGTACCTGAAACCATCCTCCCTGTTTCGTCTAACGGGAAAGTCAGTGGGCATATTCTGCATTATCGCCCACAAATAAAGGGCGTTGGCATCAAAACCTTTAATGCATTGTGCCATTTTGCCTCCTCTAATACACGTGTTACCTTGCTCATGGAGCCTATGAAATATAATGGTCGGTCCAAACTCGCTGGCATTCGGCGTACTCGTCGTTAGAAATATTAGTGTTCTTAAGGGCGGAAAAAAAAGCCGAGTGGGGTGGTAGCGCCGTTTCGTTTAATTTTTCTAAATCTGTATATACTCGTAACAGAAAAACCCTTTGGTTTCTTTAACTTTATACGCGGCTAAGTACTTGCTATAGCTAAAACCTGGGGCTAAGTAGTTGATTATATCTAAAAACTTTAACTCGGGAGTGGCAATGCACATAAAATTATTATTTCTCTTTACTAAATATTTGAAGTCTTTACCAAGGAAATATTTGATGAGGTACGGTTTGATCACATTCACGTCATACTTTCCCGAATTGAATCCTAACACTGGTAGCACCTGCAAATAATCATCGAGTCTATCAAGGAGCCCCTCTGAATTACCGAGCTTCTCTAAAGCATCGAGTTGGATGTACACCTCATTAAAACGCTCACGTATAATCTCGTAAGCGGCCTCGGTAATTTGGGTTAGATGATCAGCCATCCTATTGAACAAGTCTTGTGGATCACGCGTTGTGATAAAACAAACGGGGTCTTCCAAACCGGGGACGTTAGAAGCCACCGAGCAAGACAGGGGCACGTGTCTGGCTGTGTAGGTAGTTGCACTACCACTGGGCTCTACAGTGTTATCGAAATAACACTCATAGTCAAAAGTGGCCCGATAGGGATACACGAATGTTGTGTCGACATCTATTCCCTGTGCATCGATCGCTTCCCAAATGGTCTCTGGCGGATTATACACACCACCCTTATATATTTCCTTTCGTTTACCCCCGGCACAGGTCTTTTCATGGCGCTCCAGTCGATAATATTCCTGCCATAATTTACCGCATTTGGGACACGAAAAGGAATGACTGGCCCTATCAATATCTACTATGTACATAAAGTGATTTTTAAACATTAAAAGACGCAACGTATCCTGAAAACTATCGCTACCTCTAAGTTTGGCGGTCAGGTGTTCCGCGTCGTCAAATTCGAAAATATCAATATTTATGTTGAAACATTTTTCTAAATCGGGAATATCAATTAAACTAACCCCAAGGAAATCGATGAGGGCGGTAGTCCCTGCTGTGTTTGCCACTGATCTACGAGCCGGCTCTTGTGTTTTCTAACATTCTTAACGGCAGCAACCCTAAAAACGGCTAAACACCTAAAAAAGCAAAATTTATCACTGTAAGGTTTAGAGTTTGAGTCGTGTTGTAATGTGTTGATGTGTTTATTATATGAGATGAAGGATGGTATTTCTTGTAAGCAGCAGCCGATTGGAAAGTCTTGTATATGATATATATAGAAGGAGGTGGCTGGAATTGCTTCGACATAATATTTTGTGTTTGGTCTGTTTATTTGTGCGTGTGTGAGAATGTCGCTGTCGTGTAAGTTTGAGACAAAAGATTTGAAATCTGTAATGTTGTTGACTAGATGTGGTTGTTCTAAAACACAAGCATTATTAAGTGAGGCATGATAGAAGCGTAATTCGCGAATTTCTCTGTGTCTCAAAACTACGTTATGACTGTAGTTAAATTTAAATCGTTTTGTCTGTTGTGCAAAGACAGGGAGCAAAAGAGAGAGCCATTCGATGGGTTGTGTTCTGTCTGGTCTATGGAAGAAAGTGAATGTGGATAGATATTTGTGTTTGTTTGCATGTGTCTTGATCGCTTGCCAATTCTGTGTATATTTTTCTTTAACGTCATCTGGTAGGTCATGTAAGCTGTCGTAGTCAGAGGACAAGCGAGGTTTCTTGATATGGGTTTGGTGGGTACTGGTCATGGGTCGTTTGAGTGGGTTAATCTGGCCTGCAGCATTTGAAGAGGACGATGGGGTTGGACTTGTTGAAGAAGTAGTGGGAGCTGATGAAGATAATCTGGAACTGCAAGCTGTTCTTGTCGAGTCTGTGGCGCCTGCTGCAGCAGATGATAATGGCTGTGGGTGCGCCGAGCTTGAGTCTGGTGTTACTGTGGGGCATGAAAAGTTTTTGGTGCGTGCTGTTGTACACGTCGATGATGATGAGTCTGTGGCACCTGGTAGTAATATCTGTGGGTTCGCTGTTGTTGTTGTGGCACCTGGTAGTAATGTCTGTTGGTTCAGTGTTGTTGCTGTGGTGCCTGCTGCTGCTGTGGTGTATGATACTGATGTAGGTACAGTTGGGTGATTTTGGTTTATGTGGACCAGCAACCTATCACCACGAGAAAAGGCTTTCCCGCAGACCTCACAACCAAACAAAGTCGTAGAATGGACGGTCTTGCTGTGACGCAATAGAGCATCACAGCGGGAGAAAGTTTTGTTGCATCGTGTACACATGATGTTGTGTCCCACTGGGGTGCTTTGTACCAATAATGTCTCTAGACGTGGTGCGCTAGGTCCATGCTCCAGTTCGATGTGTTGTTGTAGCGCATCAGGTCCTGTGAAGACTTGAGGACAGACACGGCAGGGGTGTCTCTGATCTACATGCACTGTCTCATAATGTCTGATTAGGTCGCGATTCCTGGTAAACGAACGATTGCATTTCGTGCAGGCATAGCGGCAGCTCTTGTTTTGAGGTGACTCCATCTGGTGAAGAGAGGAACAAAAAGAAGTTATTCACACATAAAATTAAATATATATATATATAACAACATATATGTAACAAGCAGTTAAATAAAACCCAGACAATCTGATAGAGAGAGAGAAAGAGAGAAAGAGAGAGAGAAAGAGAAAGAGAGAAAGAGAAAGAGAGAAAGAGAGAGAGAGAAAGAGAGAAAGAGAGAGAAAGAGAGAGAGAGAAAGAGAGTGACACATAAAATTAAATATATATATATATATATATATAACAACATATATGTAACAAGCAGTTAAATAAAACACAGACAACCTGATAGAGACAGAGAGAAAGAGAAAGAGAGAAAAAAAAAAGAGAGAGAGAGAGAGAGAGAAAAAACAGGGAAAGAGAGAGAGAAAGAGGGAGAAAGAGGGAGAAAGAGAGAAAAAAAGAGAGAGATAAAGAGAGAAAGAGAGAGAATAAACAGGTAAATAGAAAGACCAGTCTTATAGACAGACAGGTGTACACACGCCTACTCTTACTTATAACCAGTCTTATATTTTTATTCTGTTATCAAATGAAAGAAATTTTGTTCTATAACATATCACAAAGGCCCGCGCTCGCTGCAAAAATCCCACCTTTGCGTGATTCCACATAAATTATTTTCAAGTCCGCAGACAGCGACAAGTGATGACTCATATTGATAAACACACAAAGTTGTTTTTATTTCACGCGAAGAGATTGTTAATTATTATTCCCAGTCGTGCAGGTGTTCACTGATCAAAGTAGTAACTATGACTTCATCATCAGGAAACAGGATCGCACGTGAATTATTAAAAACGCGAAATTACATTTGTCTCCTCAAACAGAGAGTTGCTATTGTCTCGTTTTTTATACCAGAGACCTGGCCTAATTAATAATTCTTGTTTTATGATTATTGCTCTGTAATGCGCGAGATCAAAGACTATCGATTGTCGACTTCTCTGTTGTTCTGTAATTATTTGCAACAGCCAGGCTCGTACAAGCTGTAATTATGATCGATTTCCAAGTGTGGTGCAATCGCTGAGTCACCAACAGACAATGAAACAAAACCAAGGTGTGGTTTTTGAGTGTTACCATTTTATATGTGATAAGGTTTAAACTGGTGGTTATATTTTAGACTTTTTCTAGTGAAACGAACAGACATATACAATAAGTTGGTTTAGTCTTAAAAAAAATGACCTGTAAGAATTTAAAACCTAACGAAAACAAAAAACAAATACAAATATATATTTTTATAGAAAAATAAGATAATTTAGGTTTCCTAACAACAAAGACAAATACCGAAACAATAAAGAAACAAAGACACGAACAGAAACAAACAAAGCGACAAACATCCGAGTTTACATTTTTGTTAAAACAGAGATAGAGATAAACTTTACCCTTTCTATTTGTTATAATGACGGTTTGTAGTGACTCGGGTCCTTATTTATTTTTAAAGTAATATGTTAGTTATTTGTAGTTACTATGAGAAGTTCTTTATAATATCAGCTTCTAAGTACAGAAATACCCCTCGCGCGCGCGTTGTGGAACCAAATCAATTTATCGATCTACCCACCCGTCTTTGCGCCACAACCAAACAAGTATTTGAAATAGACAATTAGTCTCTACAAATTTAGACTGTTTTTATCAGACAGTATTACAAGTTGTGGTGTAATATTGATGATGACTCACCAACAGTCATCCTGTTTGCAGAAAATGAACAAAGCACTTGCTTAACAATAGGCGAGAAACGCAGATAAGTTTTAATCTAAGACAATTTTTCAGAACTTAGACTGTGCCTAGCACATAACAAATAAACCGGTTAAGTCTTAACTTATCGAAAAATATACACATTAAAATGTTATGTAAGAATTTAACATCTTAACAACAAAAAACAAAAAAAAACACACACACACACAGATAAAAATAACAGAGATATTTATTTATTTCCAGTCTCTGACTGTTAAGAAACACAAAACGAATACAGAAACACACGACCATATAAAAAATATTTTTCCAGTCTCTGACTGTTAAGAAAATACTCCTATCGAAAAATGAAAAGACAAACACATAACCATATATTTTTCCACAGAATACGCTTAAACAGACACAGACATATATCTTTTAAATGACAGATATTTAAGATATATAGATATAAAAGAAACATACGTTTTTGGTGGTAAGCTTGATTTGATCTGGTGGTTGATATGAGAAGGCTGCTTTTTCAGAAGTTTGATATGAGAAGGCTTCAAAACTGCTGGAGGTCGTTGCTCGTCGAAGGTTTGTTACAGGAATGAGCGTTCTACAGACTTTGTCTTGCTATTAAGACAAAGATTTGGCGATCGCACTGCGCATGCGTCTACAAGTTGTTCCGGGCGAAAACTTCACGTGCGGCTTTGTTAGTCACGCGACGTACTCAGAACGTTTGGAAACCGTTATCAATTATTTTCATTACAAAGAAACGAATTTTAATTGCGCCCAGATCGGTTATGAATAATTAATTATTCTCTGGTCGGTAAAAGTTAATGACTTTTTACATTTGAACAGAGGAGGACATTCATAAAAATCCTAGCACAGATGCGCCGCGCACGTGCGTACGCAATAACTTCAGAGATCACGCACGCGACTTTCTTCCATGTGGAAACCCGTTATCAATTATCTTCGTTACACGACGTTTAATTGCGACCAGATGTGTATGCATAATTAATAAGTCTCTGGTCGGAAAATGGTTCCTCGAACAAAGCCAATTTCATTCATAAAAAGCCTAGCGCAGATGCGCCGCACACGTGTGCAATCAAATATTCAGAACTCACGGCTTTGTTCCATGTCTCCACCCGTTATCTAATTCCACATCACAGACAAGAACGTAAATTACGCACATCTGTTCACGCATAATTAATTGGTACCGTTGTGTTCCGAGTGACCATAAAAACTAGATCTTTTGTGACAGTGTTCTCCGTACCTGGTACAACTTGTAAAACAATGATATTAAATACTAGCTTTAACACATGTGATACTACATACATGTCTTGTTTTTCGTTATTTATGGGTTGTTGACGAAGAATGAACGGTACAAAACTGCAGGTGACTGAGTACCGTTTTTATATCGGCGCAGTGGTTCTCATGATGTTTTAAACCAAGGGTGTGAATGTTTTTTAACATGTCACAGTAGTTCTCACGTTGTTGGAAACAGGTTGAATACAATAAAATAACTGAGTGTAAGTGTATTTTATCATTACTAGAAAGGGATCCCAGTTTTGCTAGAGGAGCGGGGTCTGTGCGTGTATATCAGTATATAACACAGACAATGTTTTGTTTGTCGCAAAGCGACCCGCACGTGCATAACCCATAATTTCAATTTGCCCAAGCTTTTACGTTTGTGAGTCACGAAACAAAGTAGTATTTGTAAAACTACGAATGTTTAAGATACTTGGTCATGAAAATATAATCGGTCTCTGGTACCGATGAGGCCAGATGGCTTTTACGATTGAACGGTGAAAATGAGACATTCACACAAAGAACAAAGTGATCGCGTTGTTTCACATATTATTTCCCCCAACAGCAATATCTAATTCGCGTGCAATTATCTAACGACAGCTGGGATTAAGTGACGTTGGGTTATTGTGTCTTTCTCTCTCTCTCTCTCTCTCTCTCTCTCTCTCTAGTTGACTCGCGATAGCAAACAGAGCCTACATATTTCTTTAAGAAAAAAAAAGTGAGTTTTTTAAATGGCAGCGAGCATTAGTGTGGGATATCATAACATAGGTTTTAAGTCAGCTGAGTTAAAAGAGATGATAGAAGTAATACCTGATTTCCCCAGGATTGTCTTTATACAGTGGGACATTAGTAACAGAGCGAAACTCATCTTGATAGAATGGCTTTCAGCCGTTTGCAGTACTTATAAATGTCAGAAACAAACATTTCAGTTAACTATCGCTCTTTTAGAGCATTTTGGAAGTACAGAACAACTAACGAGACAAAACTTTCAGTTTGTGGGCTTGACATGTCTCTTCATAGCCAGCAAGGTTGAAGAAGGGGGTGTTTTTAGGGCGCGCGAGTTATTGGCGCTATATTGCGACATGCGTACCGTGAATGAGCTTATCAGTCTAGAACGGGAGATACTAAAAACAATAGCCTTTACAGTGAACCCGGCGACAATGTTAACGTATGTAGAAATCTATGTGGCAATTATCAAGGTAGAGACGAATGTCCTTTTTACAGAGGTGACGATGGAACAAATAATTACGATGTGTAACCTCTCACTTTGCGATGAAAACTTGTTAACGTACAACTATCGGTTTTTAGCAATCGCAGTTTTGACCTTTTTCTTTGATATTCACTATCTGGTGGTGATATCGGGGCTACCCATGTCTGAAATAACCAGTTGTCTGCCCTATATGACACCGTATTTCCAATTCGTTGTAGAGACACAAACATTGTGGAACATCGCTCTTCACACCCATTTCATCCAAATCCAGAAAGAGAGTGCGTAAGAACGTGGTAGGTATTTTTTACAACAGACAATATATATATATATATATATATATATATATATATATATATATATATATATATATAATATATATATATATATATATATATATATATATATATTATATATATATATATATATATATATATATATATATATATATATATATGTATATATAATATATATATATATATATATATATATATATATATATATATATATATATATATATATATATATATATATATATATATATATATATATATATATATATATATATATATATATATATATATATATATATATATATATATATATATATATATATATATATATATGTATATATATATATATATATATATATATATATATATATATATATATATATATAATATATATATATATATATATATATATATATATATATATATATATATATATATATATATATATATATATATATATATATATATATATATATATAAATGTCAATATTTCCTCATCCATGTAAGTCAGAATTATTTTTTATGGTTACCTCGTATAGAAACCATCACATTTTTAGGAGCAGTGAGATAATTGATAAATTGTCCGATAATGTGCAGATAACGCGGAATGTGATGACGCGTGTAGTGAAAATGGCGGAGTTCACGGTGCAGCAGAAAGTACAATGCTGTTATTGGCTTGCGGAATTAAAGTTTCCCATTGTTGTGCAAAGGAGATTCAGGCATGAATATGGACAGAAACCTCCACAGCGACATACCATAGTGAAATGGCACAAGCAACTGTTTGAAACAGGTTCTTTGTTGAGAAAGAAGGGAAACGGCAATGAAGCGTTGTCTCCAGATAGAGTTGAAGCAGTTAGCGAAGCTTTTCAACGTAGCCCGCGGAAATCCATTCGACGGGCAAGTGGAGAATTGGGTATTCCAAAATCTACTGTTCACGACATTGTGCACAAAAGATTGCGGCTTAGAGCCTACAAAATCCAGCTAGTGCAGAAGTTACAGCCAAATGATAAACCCAGACGGGCCGAGTTCGCAAATGCAATGCTATGTCACCTCGATGATGACAATGAATTTCTCAATCGTGTGGTATTCTCCGATGAAGCGACCTTTCACACTTGTGGCAAAGTTCACCGGCATAATTGTAGGATATGGGGAAATGAAAACCCACATGTCGTAATGGAGCATGAGCGAGACAGCCATAAACTTAACGTGTGGTGTGCCTTAACTTTGAATTATGTGATCGGGCCATTTTTCTTCGCCGAAGCCAGTCAGAGGAGCAACATACCTAAACATGCTGCAAAATGTTGCAGTTCCTAGGATACCAGAAGGATTCATATTCCAGCAAGATGGAGCACCTCCACACTATGCCAATGAAGTAAGAAACTATCTTCATCAACAATTTCCAGACAGATGGATTGGAAGATTAGGTCCCATTGATTGGCCACCAAGGTCACCAGATTTGACCCCCTTAGATTTCTTTCTATGGGGATACGTAAAAAGCTTTGCCTATCAAACTCCGGTGCAGGGACTGGATAATTTTCGGCAGCGAATAATTGACGCTTGTGCATCCGTCACACCTCAGATGCTGCAAAACACGTGGAGAGAGATAGAATACCGTCTTGACATTCTTCGAGCCACTAAAGGCGCTCATGTGGAGATCTACTGAAACTTGGTGGAGATCTACTGAAACTTGGTGAGTTGCTACTGAAACTTAATGAGTTTGCCTAACAGAAAATCAAAATCCGGTCGGTCTGCTATTATTAGTATAAGAAATATTGACATTTGTTATTGGTAGTGATTCTGCCGGACACACTGTATATATATATATATATATATATATATATATATATATATATATATATATATATATATATATATATATATATATATTTTTTTTTTTTTTTTCAGGTCATTTGCACTCAAGACCGCGATATCGTCGGGTCGATAGTAATTTATCATGTTTCACCTGGGTTCTAACACGACAAACGAGGGTTTCTTGTCAGGCAAGCCAAGCTTTCTTATCGATTATCCATGTGTTTTAAGTTGGGTCCACGTTGACGGGGGTGAGTGTTGATTTTTCCTTTGTCTTTCAAATATACAACAACTTGGGTTGTAATGTGGACACGAAATAAATTATGTTGAGTCCTTATACATTGGTCCCAACATATTGTAAATATCTAGATTTGTAGTTTAAAAAACAAAGGGCTGTTAGAATATTTCGCTCGAGTAATATCATGCGGACGATACAACTGCTTTTTCTTTGTCTCTCAAATATACAACAGCGGGTAGTGTAACCTGTTATGTTTCTATGTCATTTACTTCCTGGTAGCCGGACTCACCCTAGTGATTCTCAACCTATGGTACGCGGAAAGCCTATTTGGGGGTCAACGAGGTGACAACTATGTTCCTTATACTCGAACACCTTATTTGATATTGTCACTTTCATATTCGCATGGTACAACCCTTATCTACAAAAGCTCTCTGGGTCCTCAATAATTTGTAAGAGGTCAAAGGGACCTGAGACTAAACCGTTTGAGACCCGTTGCTCTATAATGAAGTATTCTGTACCCGATCAGCGGTGGCACAACTTTTCTAAAAAATTTAACCCTGTACAATCTATGTTAAGTAAGAAAGATAAAGTGACAAATGGCGATGTGTTGTCACACACTGGTCTTCAAAAACCTGTATACAGTGTGTTTCGGGAGACACTCACCGACGACCAAAACAGCGATAAACCGACTGTATCACCAGCTTACTTCTATATAACAGTGAGAAATATTTAAAGAAATATTTGACCTTAGGACAAAACAAGATTAAAACAGGTTAGTAGCTATTTACCTATACGTTGTAACCTTCGAGCAGGACTACAACAGCTTCTAGTATCTGTTATAGACGAGCCGTGTTTTGACCTAATCAGGTGTGACTTTCGTAACTTAAAGGATCATTTTTTTTGACATGTCGCCGCCACGGGAGCCAATATAGCAGATGTCACGCGTTAGCGCGCGCGTGAACAAACTTAAATTTAATTCACGTGTGGTCGTTTTGTAGTAGACCTAGTCAGCTTTTAACTGTTGTTATCTAAAGATAATTTTAACTTTATATATTAACAAATATTAATAGCTTGTCTTGTGTTAATTTAGCTTTAGACATAGATAGAGCATAAATACTAATTGTAAGTCATCGGTGCTAGGAATAAAATAAAGATAGAGGAATAGTATTTAACAAGAGTAACGACAACTCGTATACAACAACCTATTTTGTAGCACAATACGAGCAAATACGTCGAACATAACGCAAACAAGATTATTGTCAGGTTCGGGCAAAGCTTGGTGCGAAGTCTTACGCCGACGATCGATGCGGTTCCAAAACTAGGGAGGGTAAAAGAAAACACGTGTGTTTTTGAACTTTATTAAAAACGAAGGAAAATAGTCTCGATATTGTTTCAGTTACAGACTACAACACTAAGAGCTTGTCTAGTTTCGCCATAATCTAATCTACCTGTGACATATATCTCTACGGTTGTGTTCAATAAAACTGTGTATTTGGCCTTGTCCAGCGTTTGACAGTATTTTTTAATGTTGGAGTCTACGGTTGTGTGCTGGGGTGACTTACATATCACTAAACGGGTATTGACCTGAGTATCTTTATTAGTCGTGATATAAAATAATTAAGAAACAACTACCCCGTATACATTAATATGTAATTACATTCACCCAACAACTAACATTCCCTGTCATATTTTTACAGCAAAAAGAATACGTTGGGTCCATCCTCTGTCCTGCTTATCTATAGCTATATACACCTATTTTTATAGTAACTTTTTTATTTTTCATTTTTTACAGATGCCTTCGCGACGTCGGGCCATTCTCAACTCCATCTTAATTTACCTCCGTGAGAATCGGTTTATGTACTGGATGGGTGTGTGGATGAACAGCCTAATCAGGAAGCCCATTCCTGCCTGACAACATCTATCGCTGATCTTGTAAATATGCAACTAGAGGACGTCCTCCTACGGGTGCTCTCACATGAGGAAATCGTCGACCTAACCCTAGAGGTAATAACTCTTAGTATACGAGCGGCATTCTAGAGAGGCCGATGATCGATCCCCGTCAATAGCGAAAATTTATAGCTGAATGCATGTTTAAAACCACTGAACAATTTAGTTACGTGCATGATATAGGGGTTTCATTTCTTCACATTTTGATATATAACACTTATGTTATCTTTATAAATAAATTATTTATTGCAAAATCTGTAATGGTAGTCATGAAAGGTCGCTCGTATACTAAGAGATAAGGAGAACCCTTTTGCGGTATATTCATCGCCGCGCGACTCGACAACATCATAACCAGACTAAAACACACCACCAAAAGACACGGTCACAAAAAGAAGCTAATCATTCTCCTCTATATAACTTTTTTGTGTGTATTTTCCTCTATAAACCTTTGCCCGCCATTTTATCGGATATTTGCTGTCGTCTTTTTCCTCACGCCAATACGTTCATGAGTCACACACTGTCAATCCCAGCACACAGAAATTTTGACATCGACAACCCATCAACTTTCGATATCCCCAAAACCGAGTTGGTTTCCTAACACCAACCCTTGTACGTCAGCTCCCACCATAGACAACCACCTGGCCGATGTCTCTAATCTACCACCGAAGAAGAAGAAACCTACCAAGCGACTGAGACTTGTGCTTTAGCTGGACATTTCATCTTATTTTAAAAGAATTAAATAACTCTAACCGACCTTTTAACTACAACGCTAGACATTTACAAGATGTAGTTACCAATGTTTGTGGCCTCTACGCCATTTATTTCATCTTGACCAAAGTTCGCGGTGGTACTATGCAGCGGGTCCTACTACCCTTTTCGGCTTGACAACGCACCAACGATCGATTAGTTATTCGATTAGTCAGACCCTGGCTAGCGAACAACAAGACTGTTTTTCGTTCATAGACAAAGGAAGAGATCAATAGACACGTGTGTGTATTTTCCCTCTATAAGGCTTTGCCCGCCTTTTTATCGGATTGTTCCTCACGCCAATACGTCCATGAGTCATACACGTACAATCCCAGCACGCAGCAAGTCTTGTCACATCGACAACACGTCAACTATCGATTGGTTTTTCGACTAATCACGCTCTGGCCAGCACACATCAAGACTGGTCACATTGACAACGCGTCACCTATCGATTAATATTTCAACTAATCACGCTCTGGGTAACACAAGTCTGTACACGTTTCAAAAACCAGATTGAACTGGTATTCCTGCATATATAGACACTTGGAAGACCAAGACACTCACATTCATACTTTACTAACGCGGTGGCGTGATAACGACAGATACTTACACCTCATTGAAGATGACTTCCACTGTTCCCAACAACTGGGTCTACATCAAGAGCTGTGATGAAATGCTTAAACCTTTGGTTAGTGATTTGAAGGCCGCGTCTGTAAGTGTTTACCGAGGTCAACCTTTACTACACGTGCGAAGATACTTTGGTGAATCATGCCTCAAGTTTCCTACCAAAACCGGCATTACGTTAACTCGATCTGAGTTTGAACATTTGTTGACTTTACAGGGTGAAATCCTCGCCGAATTTGACCGACTACAGTCACCAAGCACGGATACCTATCCTACTACTTGTACCAGTAACACGTTTGACGACTACATCAACTCCAGCTGTTACCAACCGATTTTCCCAGAGCCGAGTTGGTTTCCTAACACCACAGACAACCACCTGGTCGATATCTCTAATCTACCAATGAAGACGCAGAGACCTACTACCTCCTCCAGTAACACGTTTGACGACTACATCAACTCCAGCTGTCCAATAGCCCCAGAACCAAGTTAGTTTCCTAACACCAACCCTTGTACGTCAGCTCCCACCACAGACAACCACCTGGCCGATGTCTCTAATCTACCACCGAAGACGAAGAAGAAACCTACCAAGCGGCTGAGACTTGTGCTTTAGCTCGATATTATTTAAACAAAATAAAATATATTAACTAAATTCTTTGTTACCCATGTCTATATAACTGTTGTCTACCTATTGTAAATATACGTCTAACTGTTGTAAATATATATCGTCTAACTGTTGTCTAAATATATCGCCTTTCTATTGTCTAAATATAGCCTCTAACTGTTGTAAATATATATCGTATAACTGTTGTCTAAATATTGTCTGTAAACAATACCATTATCGAACTAATATATCTCTATATAAAAGTCACGCACCACCACAGCGTGCCACCACATTTTTCCTTATATAAAAAGTCACGCGCCACCACAATAATACCCGTTTCCTCCATTATATACTACTGGCAACACTGTCTCAAATATTAGTCGTTGACGGTTTTGAAAATCCCAAAGTGCGCGTTAATGCAATTTTTGTTTGTTTGTTGTTTCGTTTAAAATAACGTGATTGATTAGAATTTTACATTTTCATTATTTAACACATTAACTACCGAATTGAAAAACACACTGTGGCCGAATAAATTTTTTTTCCCATTTTCATCCTGTAGGTGTTTGCACAAAGTAAGCTGTAGTTTTCGTAATTGTTTACAGATTTTTATGAATTACACGTCATTTTAAAAATAAATGAATTTACTATTACAATAAATACCATTTGTAACTATAATTTAGTTTGTTGCTATTTAATGGCTGTCAGATGGCAGAGGACTTGCAATATTTTCACAATTATAACTGCTTGCGCCCCATCTCTATCAAAATCACTATTTCAATCAATGTGCACACCATTTTCACTCTTGTCCTCGTCGCTAGATCAATCAGTCAATTGGTGAAACGAGTTTCTAGCCTATTCTGCCGTTAGACGAGATGTACACGCATTTTTTGTGGTCCTATTACTAGTTGCCACAGTAAAAAGTTTTACACGATTTGGTATCTAACCCAAAACGCTGAAATATATGAACATAATATCAATTTTCCAGTGTTCTACAACAACCATGCTTTGGGAATTTGTTTTCCGGTGGCAACTTAAAATCTCGAACCAGATCAGAAAGCGTTTCAGTACATTTTTCATTCGTTTTATTACTAAAATTAGATCGCCGCTCTGAGCGGCTCGCAGTCCAAATGATAGGATTTCAAAAGCCGGTCCCACCGGCTCGTGGTAGTTAATGTGTTAATTACAACACTTAGATATTTTTATTTTATCCTTATTGCAGTTTTGTTCTGTTGAGTGGAAATTTTGTAATGATAGGTAGTGAACGTGTTAAAAACGCCATATTGAATCATTAAATTGGTTGAAATGTATTTGGTGACCTCAAGGTTCGAATCTATAACCAATTTTGTTTTTAATATTTTACTTTACTTTTATTAATTGTCTTTCTTTGTGAATAAAAAAAAAATTTTCGACATTCAAACCAGATGGATCACACTGTAGATAAGATCCTTTGTTTTATTGAAGATAATTTAGAATAGACACATAATAAACCGTTCTTACTCAAGTGGAGCCGGAACACATCAAGTGGCAGGGGAGACAAATAAAACAAAACTGTTGTATCACTTGAGAAAATGCCCTAATTGACATTCTATTTTCAAACAAACTCTGAAGCATCATCCTCTCTCACTGACAAGTACATTGGTGAGATAGGAACCAATTATCAAAGTGATGAAGTAAGGCCTGATGTTCCCGAAAGTGATAAATATGATAAGGACATTGTTGAGCCAGGAACCTGTAATGAACTGATGAAATAAAACCTGAACTTTCTGACAGTGGTAATCCAGTAATTCAACCTGTCATTAATAATAGGTCAAATGAAACGGGATTGTGGGTTAACTTAGGAGCAGAAGTTGTTTCATACTGGATTGATCACGGACCAGAAAACTGTTAAAATAATTCAGGTCTATTTGAATTATCACGTCGATTACACCAAAATAGGAATTGTTCAAAAAAGCCTGTTTAACGACACAAAAAGCAATTGGTGAACTGCATGCCCGACACTGGCTATTTTATTTGCGAACGACGAGGTCAGTGTACTTCTTCGTCTGTATTCTTTTTTCTAATGCATAGTCAACTAGATTGACAACGTGTGGATACAATGATTGGAACAATTCAGCTATTGTTATTCAACAAAATTAAAATAGCACATTGCACAGATATGTCATGTTGACATTTGGTTTGCTTATTAAGTAATGTCTTCATTGCACACGGACAACTCCATGAGTGCTCCGATCTCTACCCTTAGATCACACATGGAGAATAGAAGTAAATAAATAAACAAACAACACACAAAGGTATGATCACGCACTCAGTGGGAAAATAAAGAAGTAGAAGACCAGACAACAGAAAAACAACAGAAGTGATAGGCTTACCGGGATCGAACCAGGACCTTCCGAACGACACCCACCGCCTAGCCAAGGGAGCGTATCGTCACTATCCGCTCTGCCAGCTAAGCATTACGAAAATAATGCTTCACCGACAGAGGTCTAGCACGAACTCCCACGCGACCCGGATATGTACCATAGGACGACCCAATCTAATTATAGACGCAATCACTACTACAGTTCCACTATTAAACAGTATAGGCCAGATTACACAAAACAAATGCCTTAATACTGTGTCAAGTAAATGATAGAAGAATGAGAATAATAATGAGGAGAATATCAGCACAGTGCACAAACTCCGTTGCACCGGCGAGAATCCCAATGTGTGTAGATAGGAATCACACATTCTATAAATATTGTTGTGGTGGGTAGGTTTCTAACTTTAAAATGTTGCCAGGGAAACGGCCGTATTACCTACTCTTTACGATTTCCAACTGTGGTGGAATTTTTATCGTGCGCAACTTGCACACGGGACCTTCTATTTTTTTTTCATCCATATCCGAGAAGGCTAGGAATCCGATGTCACTACCCTGGAGACCGGGAAGGGGAGGGGGTGGGGGGGGGAGTATGACATCATTAGGACCACTGGTTCTGACAAATATTTCCATAAATTATATTCCCTCAACTGAGAATCGAACCCAACACCTCTGGAATACGAGTGGACGCCATACTTCTTAGCCACTCTGCCCCTCCCCCCCCCCCCCCATGTTAACATATTTAAGTCGAAGACAAGTCAATCAAAATTAAGTAATAAGTAATAGGTCAAACATAACTTCGTCGTATAGATTTTAATAAAATAATAAACAAATTTGCAACACAAAGATCAAGAAAACGGTTAGTATAAATATGTTTCCATGACATTCTGATGTTTGTATGGATTTATACATTGTTTTGTACATATCATTACATGTTATTCCCACTGTCACGTATTTCCTCCCCTTAGCTCTGCAGTAGTGGTCCGACAGTGACCAAAACTCAAGAGTAACTAATGTGGGTCTTCAAAGTTGTCTACCTTTGCACAAGATCACTCTTGACAGAGTTGTAGATAGAAGGATAATGATGCTTCTACCTCAAGGGAGTATCACTAGATGTTCAGAAAGCGAGAACGATGCTGCATGAGCTGAGCAAATGTATCTGCCGTCAACGTTTGTGGAGATTTATGCAATAATTAATGTTAGCTCGTTCAAGCCCCCAGCTGAGTTAATTCAGCGAAATTAATGTGATCATTATTTTCTTTGGTTATCAGGTATGTATAGAACAATATATATATATATATATATATATATATATATATATATATATATATATATATATATATATATATATATATATATATATATATATATATATATATATATATATATATATATATATATATATATATATATATATATATATATATATATATATATATATATATATATATTGTGAATCGGAACTCACACATGTGCCTTACGCTCTGTAATGATTAAAGCTACAATAATAAGACCAGCTAGGAGTAAAGTTTATTGTCAAACGGTGGCAATCCGGCTAACAATTTACCAGCACTACGTGGAGGCCAGTTATCAGTGGTGGTCCAAGCCATCAGATGTTTGTTCCTGGTTCATTAGGCACAATGCAAAGTCAGATACTACTGGATGCACAACCGGGATTGAACTTGTAACATGACAAGGTAAGTGTATGGTGCTTGTCCAATAAATACCACATGTCCTAATATGTGTCTATGTCTTCAGTATGTGTATGTGAATGATGTGCTCATATGTCTGTTTACATACATGGGTCATAAAGTCATCACAACTCATGTCGTATTTTATAAGTCATCAGTCATATATAGACAAAAGGTAAGATAATGTAGACAAAAGTACATGATAGATCATTAGCCACATAGACACTGGAAAGCCGTATGATACAGAGAACCCTTTGGGTTCAGCCTTACAATCCCTCTCTGAAAAGAGCTAATAGCTTAATTGCGAGCCTGAAAAGGACTTTCGCTTTACCGAAGGCTGGATAGGTTTTGGTTATGTTTCAATTATTCCAATCTTCCACTAGCTTATCAAGAATAACGACAGAGTCATACACAAGATATACATCAACCAACATTATATACATCCTAATGTTTAAGGTCGTGTTTTTCTATAACAACTGTTCCTCCACCTTTGAAACATTTATGTCTGTGCGAATGAATAAGAGCGCTTGTCGTAAACATATTTGTCTGGAATATCTTTTTTTTTTTTTAAATTTAAAACATTATGTTCCTGATTTGACGAACAGCACTTTTCAGCACTGACTACACAGTTTAGTGGGCAAATCTACGATATGAGTGCTAGGGTAAATTTATACTAGCATTTACAGTGACAGACGATATAAGTATTTACTACTTTATAACTCGTAGCGGGTGGAAATGTTTTTTAAAAATATATTGATAAAATACAATAAAAAAACATTCAAATGTTAAAACATGCATATAATGCACATGATGAACTTATATTATTTGTAAGTAAATAAATTTTGATTTATTTAGACCTTTATTCATCGCTATGTGACGCCATTGAGACAATTTTTCATTGTGTGACCGATACTTTCAGCGAGACTTTTAGCAGGACTGTTATTCCATTTTCTTCTTTTGATTTTCGTTGATTGTTGAATTTCTTGTATTTATTAATTCTTTTTGGTTTTGTAGTTTCGTTGATCTATTATTGCTCTTCATCTGTGTTTATATATATGACGTATTTGTTGTCTATAATCTATATTTCTTGTCCTTGTTGCCTGTTTGTAACTGTGGCTGACGAAGGTTAAAACCCGAATCGTCCATTGTTTCATGTGCACTGTTTATTTGTAAAACTGATTCAATACCGTTTTATTTGTTTATATATACTTATATTATTTGCTAGGTTGACTGGAAATAATAAATGCATAAAATTAAAAGCTTTTATTTAATTTATTATTTGTTTTCATAATTACGATGTTGTCTTTTCAACAACAACAAAATGCTACCTCCCGAACCCCTTTTACAAAACTGTGACAAGGCATAAAGAAATCAGATTTCGCACGTGACCAGCGTTTGTGATTGTCTTCGGTTGTTTCTCTTCTCTCTGTTCCGTAGTTCATAATCAAGCTTTTGTAGTTCTTCAGTTCAACACGGTTTGTAATTCTGTCTTGCCTCTCTGATAATAGACTCGGTGGCTGCTAACTGTGAATGATTTGCAATGTTTACAGAACTACAGATGATCTAACTGTGATAAATGTGTAATTTTACAGACCTACAAACGAACCAACTGGAACATATTTGTAACGTTCAAAGACCTACAGATGAGCGGACTGGGATATATTTGTAATGTTGACAGAGCTATAGACTGGCTAACTGGGATAGATTATTAATACTGATAGAACTGCAGATGGACTGACTGGAGCAGAATTACAACGCAGTCACATAGGTTTTTTTAGATTATTAATATATGTCATACTGGTATAAGGAGGATTGTTGAAACAATTACCTAAAACAATAAATAGTTTGACAACAAATACGATTTCAAGTAAGCAGAAACTACACATCAAACCCCAACTCCGACAACTGACTACAGAGATTACAGTTATATAACTACGGGTAGAAAAATAAAGCAGACATTCCACCAAGAACGAACCAAAATCGTAGAACAAGACAGACAGTTTATCATTGACATATCAAATAAAACAACACAGTGAAACAATAAACAATCCAAAGGAATAATTACTTATTGCAATTTTAAACACCATACGTCAAATCGTCATTGATAAAGTCATAAATCAGCTGGAGTTAAGGAAGACCACACTATGGGTAGACACAAGAGGAAACGAAAAACACACATGGATCTTCTTTTCAGCTAGTAGTACTTTTAACGACACGTCGGCACACTATCAATAGTATATATAGAGGTAGAATAATTACACTTTAAAAATATAAATAAATAAGTACTCGTATATGGATTGAACAAGCAAAAACACTCGAATAAACCTTACGAAGTGACGGCAGACAGGCAGCTATCTTTCCTTCACAGAAATAGACCTTTACATGGCTAAAATAAAAGTCCCTCCCCCCACATAATTAAAAAAGGACAGAAATAACAGTACAGTAAAATGTAATAAAAATGCGCACAATATACCCCGCTTATAACCGAGATATCACACCTCTTGTCAGGTTTTGACCGGATGTCGAATCTCAGAAATAAGTAAAACAAAATGAAAAAAAAAAACTTAACCATGTGACACTTTAAAAGGCAAAGAAAGAGAATAGTCAGGGGAAAGCATCTTATTTACTTTTGAAGGGAAACAATTTTGTTATTAACAAAAATCATAATAAATAACAAATATTTATTAATCCTTTTTTAATTTTATGAACTGTGTATACAAAATTATAAGAGGCAAAAACAATTAACTTATTTGTATTAGTAAATTTTTTATATTGTTAAAATGTTATTGTGTATTTTATGTTTATAGGAAAAGTCTTTAAATCCAAATATGTAATTACTGGGAATATATTACCAAAAATGTAATAAAACTTTATCTCTAGCACTTGTTTAGTCAACACGCAAAATGGATCTTTTCGAGGACTTCCTGGAATGTGATATGCCAGGACCGTCACGCTTAAGGGTCCAATAGTAATCTGCCATCATGAGGGCATCCCAAACTCCCTGGTATCTCTCTTCCATTGTTTTTATATCTTGGTGAAATCTTTCACCTTGCTCCTCAATAAAGTCGCCAAGATTCTCCGGAAATAAATGTAAATGGTTATGGAGGTAGTGCAATTTTATGCTCATGTTGCATCCAAGTTCACAAAAGCTCGACAGCATGTTTCCAACTAATTCAGAATAATTGTCGGATTTAAAGTTACCCAGAAAGTTTTGCACAACTAAAACAAATGATGACCAGGCTGTGGACTCTGTTTTGTTCATGGAATCAATAAAATTTGGATCGTTTATTAACTTTCTAATTTGAGGTCCATCAAAAATTTCAGCTTCAAGTTTGTCTATGCTCAATTCTGGAAACTTTCTGCATAAGTAATTAAAACAGGTACCATCTTTGTTCAGTGCCTTAACAAATTGCTTCATCAAGCCAAGCTTTATATGTAATGGTGGCAGTAGAACTCTTTTTCGATCAATGAGAGGATTATTGACAATATTTTTTTCTCCAACTTTAAATTCATCCTTCAACGGCCACTGTTTCTTTGTCCAGTGCATATCTTTTGCCCTGCAATCCCACAAACATATAAAGCATGGATATTTGGTGAATCCCATTTGCTGGCCAAGCAAGAAGTTAGTCATTTTAAGATCTATACAAACCATCCAGTTATGTTCTAAATACTTCAATACTTCAATTTTTCCAGAACTGTGCTTATTGTAGCATACTCCTCCTTCATTGTAGTAGAATGAGCAACTGGAATTGAGCCATATTTGTTACCATTGTGTAAGAGAACACCCTTCCAACGTCTTTTAGAGCTGTCAATGAAAAGTCGCTACTCATCTGGTGTATAACTTAAACCCATTTTGTTAACAAGACCTCCTACATTAGTACAAAACATAAGGTTGTTCTCTTTACAAAAGAATGGAATAAAACCTTGCTCTCTGCTGCGATGAAATGTAACCTTTGTTTCAGCAGTCAGTAATTTTGTTTCTTTCAATCTTGAAGCCAAAAGTTCTGAAGATTCCTTGGAGAAATATAGATCTCGGATTAGATCATTTAGTTCAAGCTGGTCGAAGCATTGAGCATCTGAAAAATCATTTTCGAAATCACTATCACTGTCACTTGTCGTTCCACATGCCACTGCTGTCTCATCTTCTAGCAGGGAATACGAAATATGACTGAAAGTTGGAATTGGTATGTGTTAAGTGAGGATTTCAGATTGTAGCTACTAGGGGTAGTGAGAGCTATATTTAACGTTGCGCATTTTGGTTTTATATGTTATTGGGTTTTCGCGGTTCAGGGTTTTGAACGCAAAGAAAATAGGTCACCTAGATTTCAGGATGACGTTTTCACGTTGTTAAGCTACGACGTGACGACCTTGTAATTATACCCTTTTTTGGTATTGATAGCGATCCTTGACGGACGCGGTTTTGTGAGAAGTCTCCCATTGTGATGATAATGGTATAAAGGAATTTATTATAAGGCACGAGGGTATGCCTAGGATTAATGGATATGATTTACGTCTCAGTTGGTGAAGGAAAATGTAATTCAATTCGAAGATAATGTACAGGGAGCAATTTTAATGAAGAATTATCCATAATTCATATTGATCGCCGAGGTTAGATTATTCGTTACCGGATTGTCGGAATACGCAATCACGTGTAAATAATCTGACGATAGGACGACTACGAAGAGGTAAACTCAGGAGACGTATTGTTTGATGTATTTTATTGACTCACCATGAATTGTCTTACTGAGATTTGTATGCCGTGAATAAATGTAAATTGTGGACTCTCAACTTAGCGGATTTTCTCAAGTACAATGCTTTGTTGAACATTGCCAGTGTTTTGGCCCATGCTTTCGTTGTATACGTCTAAGCACGATATTTGCTCTACCACACGTAGATATATCACGTGATCAGAGAATCATGTATTTTAATGGTAAACAAGCCTCAACCAGAACTTACGAAAAGACAAAATAGATTTTGTTACCGAAGTCAAACTGTTAACCGAAGCCTACATTGAAACCTACTAAAACTAAGGTAACAGTATGTCATCTCCGTGTGGAACAGGTCGCCTAGCAGAATCTAAATCTGGATATTTCCACTTTTTGTGATTTTTTCCATTAATTCTTTAATATTCACAACACAGAAATAACAGTCATCATAGTGGTTCTTGGGCTCTCTCCAAACCATTGGAATTCCAAATTTTAAACATTTTCTTTTTCCACAAGTCCACTGTCGCAGGTGTTAAACACATGTTTTGCAAACAATATGAGGAGCCTAAGACTTGTCCTGGTCACCTAGTTTTACTTTAAAGTAAGCAAAGTATGCCTTTTTCACAAAAACAGTATTATGCTTCCTATGTTCTTCTTTGAAAGTGTACTCTTCACAAATATAACAAAATAAATGCGGTGAAAGAAAACATGCTCTTCTTGAAGATGACGCCATTCTCTGTTAGAAGTGTAATAAAATAAGTAGCATACTAACATGCATGCAGTGGCTTAAAATCTAAAAAAAGGCAATTCTGGGAAGATTCTTGGAAAACTGAAACTGAGAGTAAACAAGCAGTTTTCTTTTGTAAAGGACTAGACAGCAATAGTTTTTATTTTTTAACATAGATTTATATAAAAATGTCTGTATCTCAAAAACTAGAGCTGCTACAGACAAGTAAATGTGATATTTGGATTGAGCAGGCCTCATTTATGTACAATCAAGAGTAAAATGTTTGGCACTGTGGTAAAGTGGGATGATATAAATATCTATAGGGGACTTAGGGTACTGGCTGAGATCAGCTGTGAAGGTATCTGTATCTAATAAGTGTGGTGTATTACAGATAACCTTACTTTGCTACCACATTTTGACCTCAGTCAGAATTATTCTGGAATATTGTGATGACTACGTTGAATGTCTACGGTTATGAAAGTGATGAAGTGTATGTTTACAACAACCAACAGACAGATAAACAATTTAGTTTAATCCACAACTCTTTACAACACTGTGACACTCACACACATAGAACACTCTATAAGACTATCTTAATAAGTCAAGTTTTACCTTTACAAATATGTATTAATTCCTTTCAATAATAGATATCCTGATTCAACTACAAAGTGAACCAGGAATCACAATCAAATGTAATTACAAGTTGTATGTACACAATTTATAGATATGATCTTTGTATTGACATATATTATTATTATTATCATATGTGTGTAAGTTGTGATGTAGTACTATGAGGTAATACTGGCTTTTTCAAGCTAGGTGGTTGTTTGTCATCATGACTTCAAGTGTTTGCTTCTGGTGGATATAGTATTGGGAAAAGTTCACAGTTCCTGTCATTTGAAACAATTAATTGTCCCTCTTTATTTAATATACTGTCAATTTTAGAGGGGGGTACATGTGGTGAAGTGGGATGTTATAAATATTTATAAGGGACTTAGTGTACTGACTGAGATTAGCTGTGAAGGTATATATATATCTAATAAGAGTAGTATATTATATATATAACCTTACTTGCTACCACATATCTATATATCTCAGTCAGAATTATTCTGGAATAGTGTGGTGACTACGTTTAGTGTCTAGGGTATGTGTATGATGAAGTGTAAGTCACAACAACAGACAGATAAACAATTTAATTTAATCCACTACTCTTAACAACACTGTGACACTCACATACATATAACACTCTATGAGAATATCTTAAAGAAGTCACTCGTAACGTTTCAAATAACAATATGTATTCATTACTGGCATGAATGAATATGTGTCCTGATTCAACTACAAGGGAACCAGGAATCACAATCAATTTAAATTACAAGTTATGTACAGAATGTATTTAATATGAATATTGTAGTGACATATATTATTACAAATGTTCTATGTGTGTCAGTTGTGTAGTAGTAAAATGAGGTAATACTGGTTTTGTTTTGTTCAAGCTCTGTTGGTATTTGTCATCATGACTTCAATAGTTTGTCTTAGGGACTAGTATTGGAGATGTTCTCAGTTCCTGATATTAAGACAATTAAATTCCCCTCTGAATGGTATTTTTTATAAAGTTATTTCAAGATGAGGGGACATAATGTTGAGCTCAGCTGGCCAACTCTGCTTATCTTGAGTGATGGCGGCAGGAGAGGACTCCTCTGCTCGAATTCTCTTCTGGGCTCTGGAGATACCTCACTGATAGCTAAAAGGACCAAGGAGTATGCTGTCCGACACTGGATTCAGCAAGTCTCTGACCAGGTGCTGCTCACTACCATCAAGACCACTGTCCCTGAAATCAAGAAGGATGTACCTTCTACTTCATAACTAATTTATATTTTCTTTTTACACTGATCACAATACATCACAAACATTGCGTTCAGAGCGTTAGGCCAACAGTCAGCTTCATCTGAAATACTTTATTCCAGTATTACCCTTCTTAATGGTTACTACGCCTCTGCACTTCCAGCATTATTTCTTTCTAGTCAATCATCCAGGTGTCAGTGTACTGTTTGGCCATTCCATGCCGTTTTACTTCTCTCCGACACCCTCTGTTCAGGCTGGAGCATTTTAGGCTTTACCTCACGTTTGCCACTGAACTACACATATATATATACAGGCATAAATCAACAATTCACATTCAATTTTCATTAAAAGATATTAAATGGTTCAAGCTTACCACAATTCATACGAATAAACACAGATACGTTGATTAGCAATGAATTCTGGCACAAACTGGCACAAATTCCTATCTGCTTATGTTCCAGGCTTTTATTTTACACAAATATGAGCTGGCTTCAACGCACTGATGCTTTATCAAGCTTCTTTAAACAAGTGGTCTCGAACTAACGCTCCCAAGTGTGTATATCAGCGAGACTGGCCAATGAGCCACGTTTCGACAAGTGTTTGAAAAAATGTTATCTTTTCCCGTCTCCCCTAACAACCAAGATAGTATTTATAGCCCGACCAATCGTGGTTAGGCTTTCATTTGTTGCGCTCCAATCAATTTGGAGTTTACATGGTAGGCTATTTCAGTAACGTAAATTTTTTTTAAACACGTTAAAAAAAAATCTTATGAGCAGAAATGATTTTATGCTGTCAGGCACCCCCAATATTTTATTTTGGGTATAATTTATTAATTCCTGGACTATTTGCGTAACGTTTTACATATTCTTTGTCAGCAAGCCCTAAGGAACCCAAAAATACTAATTTAAAGGAGCTACGTGGCTGCGTTCAAAATATGCAATTTCTTCTACCTCCTGTTTCGAAGATGTGCTGTCTGGGTACTGTTATGTGTTCAAACGTAAACCCATCTATTGTTATCTTTTCTAATAAGCGTTTGTTATGATTTATAAACCTAACTCTGGGAAAGGGTAGTGTATTTTATCACTGTCCGTCTGAAAAAGTTAGTGCTTGTAGACTTACACGCGTGATAGTAGTAATTGTGTATCGCGCGACGCGTGTTTAATGTTCGGCTTTCTGCCTCTCCCTTCTCGCTATCCTTTTGTCCATCTGTTCGTTCGTTTTGGTAACGTAATATAATTAATGTTAGGATTAATTTAGGTCATTACGCAGGGCCTCTCAATGCTTTTCCAAGAAATACAGCACACGTTTCATTGAAGAAGGCGGGTAATAATACAGTAAGCTTTTATATCAACGTGAAAGCGTTACAATTTGCAGACGAAGCAGAAAACAAGGGGGATTTCGAGTACATTCTTTGTGACAGCACTGTTATTTTACCATTGCTCTTCTCTTTATTAATTTTATTTGTTAGGCTTCATATTTACCTAATAATTTATATATGTGGATTAGAATATTTCATGACACCTCCCCTCTTAAAACAGACATTATATGTCAGTCCTTTATTCTATATACACATAGAGAAATTTATTATTATTTCTGGGGTTTACGGTGATTCTCATCACACGGATGGCGGCTTAAAAAATCCGCTCCCAGATTGGTTTTTCCAGATATATATTCAATGCTAAAATTATATGGAGCCAGAAGCAAAGACCATCGGAGTAACCTAGAGTTCTCATGCTTAGCCTGTGCTAAAAACGATAAAGGTTTGTGGTCAGTTTGCAACTTAAATGCCTTCCCATATAGATAAATATTGAATTTCTTTATTGCTCATATTACTGCAAGACATTCTTTTTCGCTAGTTGAGTAGTTGATTTCAGCTTTATTCAACTTTCTGCTAGCATATGCCACTGGGCTTAATTCCCCATCCAATGCATCTGATTTCTGTAGTAAAGTTGCACCTAGCCCAATATTACTTGCATCCGTCCTTACTATGAATTCTTGACTTAAGTCAGGTAATTTCAAAATGGGTTTACTTGTGAGCTTTTCCTTCAATTCTTGGTAAGTCATTTCACATTGTGGTGTCCATGTAATGCGATCTGGAAGTCCTTTACGTGTCAATTCAGTTAACGGTGCACATATGGAATTAAAGTTCTTGATATACTTCTGGTAGAAGCCACATAATGAGACAAAGGATCTCACGTCCTTCTTGGTTTGTGGTCTCGGGGCTTTCTGTAGTTTCTCTAAATTCTTTGGGTCAGGGGTCATGTTTCCCTGATAAACTGTGTGTCCCGAAAATTCCAATTCTTTACATCCAACGCAACATTTGGTTGGTCGGGCTGTTAAATTGCCTCCCTAAGTCGATCAAACAGCATGTTCAGAGAGTCAATGTGTTCCTCAAATGTTTCTGTTGCTATAAGGATATCATCCATAAAATTTGTTATACAGGGATTATTCAGAGGATCCAATAATTTTCTCATCATTCTAGAGAAGACACTAGGCGCATTCTTCAATCCAAATGGCAATCTATTAAACTCATAGTGTCCTTCTGAGGTACTAAAAGCTAGGTATGGTCTAACCTCAGGCTTTACTGGAATCTGATAGTATCCTTTACTCAGATCCACTTTTGAGAAATATTTAGCTTTATTTAGTCTGGCAAACAGCTGATTTGTATCCGGCAATGGATCCACCTGTCCTTCTGTAATAGCATTCAGTCTCCTGTAATCTATACAGAGTCTATGTTCTCCAGAGGGCTTCCTTAAAAGTACAACACCGGAACTATACGAAGACTCACTGTGCGAAATAATTCCTTCCTTCAATAGATAGTCTATCTCTTCCTTCAAAGCTTTTTCCTTAGCAAACGGAATCGAATATGGTTTCATACAAACAGGAGTGGAGTCTATGAGTTTCATATCATATTCCAATAGGTTTGTATGCCCTGGTCGGTCTGTTAACACCTCTGCATGATTATTTAGAACCTGTTGCACTCTCTCTTTCTGAGTTTTCGTTAAATGTGTACTGATTTTCACCTGTGCTGCTGTCTCACAGGGGTGTAATGGATATTCAAATGATGAAAGTGGTTCCTTTTTCATCTCCATGGCGATGGACAAGGTCAACAAGTGTGTATCTTCCTGATGTTCTCTTTCCAAATATTTCTTCAGGAGATTCACATGATAGATTTTTTCTTTCCCCTTCTTATCTATCTTATAATTTGTTCTAGACACCTTCTCTAAAACTGTATATGGACCCTGCCATCCAATTTGTAACTTATTCTGACTCCCGGGCAAAAGAAGCAGTACTTTCTCTCCCACCGCCAAATTTCTGTCTTTCGCCTTCCTGTTATAATAGGCAGCATGTTTCTTCCTGGCTTGTTTCAAATTTTCATTGGCAAGTTTCCAGCCAGTTTTTAACCGAGTGGTCAGCTCATTCACATACTGGTATGAAGATGTAATGTTTTCCTCTGCCTTTTCATCAGTCCACGTTCTTAACATAGCTTCGAGTGGACCTTTTATTGGCCTTCCAAACAATAATGTTGCCGGGGCCATACCGGTTGAACTATGGGGTACCTCCCGATAAGCAAAGAGGGCGGCGTGCAGGTACTGGTCCCATGTATCTGGTTTTTCGTGTGCCAACTTTCTCAGGATCGACATTAATGTGCCGTTAAATCTTTCCACTTGGCCGTTCCCTTGGGGATGATACACACTACAATGGAAGTGTTTGGCCTGGAAGATCCTGAAAACTTCTTCAGTTAGTTTCCCCTTGAACTGAGAGCCATTATCAGTCAAGATTTGATTGGGAAAGCCTAACCTTGTGAAAATTGTGAGCAATGCCTCTGCCACATGTTTTGAATCAATCGATGACAGGGCTACTGCCTCTCCCCCACATAGAACAAGTGTCCACCAGAGTCAGAATGTAGCTGTTCCTTCTCTTGGTTCGGGTGAGAGGTCCCACAAGATCCACGGCAACTCTCTCAAAGGGTGTTCCCACTATGGGCATTTCCCCCAGAGTTGCTGGTGCAGTCCAATGTTTAGGTGCTACTCGTTGGCACTCTGGACAGGATTTTACATATCGTTTGATATCTTCAGTTATTCCTGGCCAGAAATAGTGACAAGCTATTCGCTGTCCTGTTGCGCTGATTCCCATATGACCACTGAAGGGAATCGCATGCCCTAGTTCCAACACTTTAGTCCTATATGAAGTGGGAAGGACCAGCTGTCCGTGACCATTGGATTCAGATCCAGCCTTCCTATATATCAATTTGTTCTTCATATAAAACTCTCCCTTGCCTGGAGGTGTATGAGATTTGGGCAACTTCTTGAAACATGGCTTGAGTGTTTTGTCCTCAGCCTGTGCCTTCCTCATCTCATCTGGGTGAGTATTTATGGGATTATCCTCCTCCTTCTTTGTCTGTGATCTGGTCTGCACTGTTGCCAATATCACAGGTCTCTTGGGATTCCCCAAGAAGACATATCTACACCCCAATATTAGAGGGTAGATTGGCTCATTTATCACTGCTGCTTTTATGATTCCTTCCACATATCGCGTTTTCACTTTTATTCGGGCGACGGGAAGTGTCATGGTAGCTACATCCTTGGTTGCAGTTTGAATCTCCACTGTTTCTGTGGTGTATTGATCGGCCTGCACCAGGTGAGAACTCACAACGGAATCGTAATCTAAACCGGTATCATATAAACATCTTATAGTGACACCATTACAAATGACATCTTCACACACTGGGGGGTGGTATGGTTCCTGTAATTCTTCAGGTTTGCCCTTCTTTTCCTTTTTCCCCGATGTCATAGCAGCAAAATGAGGAGGTTTCCTTCTACAATGGTCAGTGTCATGATTGTTCATCTTACAATTTTTACACCACCTTTTTCCTTGGTTGAAAGATTTTCTTTCATCATATTTCCTTTCATCGAATTGTGGGAATTTATTTTTATTGTCATACCGTGGCCTATCAAATTGGTGCTTACCTTTATTTTGATCCTTAGGATCAAATTTATTAAAGTTCTGTGGTGCCCTAAAGTTATCCACCTGTTTCTTTTTATCACCTGTTACCTCTGCTTGAGCTGCTTGATACCTTTCAGCAACATTTAGCAACTCACCCAGCCTCTCTGCACCTTGTTCCATGAGAAACTTTCTCAGGTCTGGAGCCATGGACTCTCTTAGTTGCTCTATAAGGACCATTTCCTTAAGATCTTGGGTTTTCCCCAGAGAAGTCCATTTCTCCAAGTATGTCTCGATTCGTGCAGAGAACTGGTGATAGGTTTCACCTGACAGTAGTTTAGCATTCCTAAATTTTTTCCTGTAAAACTCTGCATTCTTTTCATACCTTAACAAAAGAGCCTGCTTTAGCATGTCATAATTTTCCTGATCACCTCTGCTCATTTTTGCAAAAACTTCATAAGCTGCCCCACGAAGTCCCTGAGATAACTTTAAGCTCCACCTTTCTCTCTCTAACCCATACGTGGTAGCTAATAGTTCGTACCTATTTATATAGCTCTCAATATCATCGTCTTTCTCAACAAAATGATCTAAATGAAAGTTCATAGCTGAGATTGAGGCTCCTTGAGTAACCGTAGCATCAGAGGCAAAGGGACTGGCACCATTTTCAGGAGCATGGCCTTGAAACTCAAACTCCCTTAGTCGTAACTCATGTTCCCTTTGTAATCTCTTCTCCTCCTTTTCTGCTTCCCTCTCTGCAGTCAATCTTCTTTCTTCTGCAGCTACTTTCTTCTCTTCTCTTTCTGCTTCCCTTTCTGCAGCCTGTCTTCTTTCTTCTGCTTCCAATTTCTTAGTCTCAGCCTCAATCTGCAACCTCTTAGTCTCAGCCTCAGCTTCAAATTGTAACTTCTTAATTTCCCTGTCAGCCTCTAACTTTCTTTCGGCTTCAAACCTTCTTTCTTCGCGTTCAATAAATTTGTCACATTCCGTAGTAACATAGGCAACCATAACTTGCCCATCTAATCCTAACTCTTTTGCAGTCTGAACCGCAGCAGATCGAAATTTGGCCAGGTCCGCCATTGTCTATCAGGTAACTTTATATAATGTCTAACCAACAATTCAATCTCTAATGGACAACACAGGCACCGTGAGCTCAACCTTATTTAATTCCACCCAAGGATACCTTTTAATTCTTATATTCCCTGAAGTGAATTACCCCCAATATTTTTAATAGGGAAAGATTCAAAATCCCAAGAGCGAGACCCCAATATATGTGGTGAAGTGGGATGTTATAAATATTTATAAGGGACTTAGTGTACTGACTGAGATTAGCTGTGAAGGTATATATATATCTAATAAGAGTAGTATATTATATATATAACCTTACTTGCTACCACATATCTATATATCTCAGTCAGAATTATTCTGGAATAGTGTGGTGACTACGTTTAGTGTCTAGGGTATGTGTATGATGAAGTGTAAGTCACAACAACAGACAGATAAACAATTTAATTTAATCCACTACTCTTAACAACACTGTGACACTCACATACATATAACACTCTATGAGAATATCTTAAAGAAGTCACTCGTAACGTTTCAAATAACAATATGTATTCATTACTGGCATGAATGAATATGTGTCCTGATTCAACTACAAGGGAACCAGGAATCGCAATCAATTTAAATTACAAGTTATGTACAGAATGTATTTAATATGAATATTGTAGTGACATATATTATTACAAATGTTCTATGTGTGTCAGTTGTGTAGTAGTAAAATGAGGTAATACTGGTTTTGTTTTGTTCAAGCTCTGTTGGTATTTGTCATCATGACTTCAATAGTTTGTCTTAGGGACTAGTATTGGAGATGTTCTCAGTTCCTGATATTAAGACAATTAAATTCCCCTCTGAATGGTATTTTTATAAAGTTATTTCAAGATGAGGGGACATAATGTTGAGCTCAGCTGGCCAACTCTGCTTATCTTGAGTGATGGCGGCAGGAGAGGACTCCTCTGCTCGAATTCTCTTCTGGGCTCTGGAGATACCTCACTGATAGCTAAAAGGACCAAGGAGTATGCTGTCCGACACTGGATTCAGCAAGTCTCTGACCAGGTGCTGCTCACTACCATCAAGACCACTGTCCCTGAAATCAAGAAGGATGTACCTTCTACTTCATAACTAATTTATATTTTCTTTTTACACTGATCACAATACATCACAAACATTGCGTTCAGAGCGTTAGGCCAACAGTCAGCTTCATCTGAAATACTTTATTCCAGTATTACCCTTCTTAATGGTTACTACGCCTCTGCACTTCCAGCATTATTTCTTTCTAGTCAATCATCCAGGTGTCAGTGTACTGTTTGGCCATTCCATGCCGTTTTACTTCTCTCCGACACCCTCTGTTCAGGCTGGAGCATTTTAGGCTTTACCTCACGTTTGCCACTGAACTACACATATATATATACAGGCATAAATCAACAATTCACATTCAATTTTCATTAAAAGATATTAAATGGTTCAAGCTTACCACAATTCATACGAATAAACACAGATACGTTGATTAGCAATGAATTCTGGCACAAACTGGCACAAATTCCTATCTGCTTATGTTCCAGGCTTTTATTTTACACAAATATGAGCTGGCTTCAACGCACTGATGCTTTATCAAGCTTCTTTAAACAAGTGGTCTCGAACTAACGCTCCCAAGTGTGTATATCAGCGAGACTGGCCAATGAGCCACGTTTCGACAAGTGTTTGAAAAAATGTTATCTTTTCCCGTCTCCCCTAACAACCAAGATAGTATTTATAGCCCGACCAATCGTGGTTAGGCTTTCATTTGTTGCGCTCCAATCAATTTGGAGTTTACATGGTAGGCTATTTCAGTAACGTAAATTTTTTTCAAACACGTTAAAAAAAAAATCTTATGAGCAGAAATGATTTTATGCTGTCAGGCACCCCCAATATTTTATTTTGGGTATAATTTATTAATTCCTGGACTATTTGCGTAACGTTTTACATATTCTTTGTCAGCAAGCCCTAAGGAACCCAAAAATACTAATTTAAAGGAGCTACGTGGCTGCGTTCAAAATATGCAATTTCTTCTACCTCCTGTTTCGAAGATGTGCTGTCTGGGTACTGTTATGTGTTCAAACGTAAACCCATCTATTGTTATCTTTTCTAATAAGCGTTTGTTATGATTTATAAACCTAACTCTGGGAAAGGGTAGTGTATTTTATCACTGTCCGTCTGAAAAAGTTAGTGCTTGTAGACTTACACGCGTGATAGTAGTAATTGTGTATCGCGCGACGCGTGTTTAATGTTCGGCTTTCTGCCTCTCCCTTCTCGCTATCCTTTTGTCCATCTGTTCGTTCGTTTTGGTAACGTAATATAATTAAATATTTCATGACAGTACATAAGATTGAGCTGCTCTGGCCAACGACTCTTATCTTCTGTGTGGGCGGCAGGAAACAGTCTCCACTGCTCGCTTGCTTCACCGTGTTCTTGAGAAACAATAATGGTCGCTATCTTGACCAAGGAGTAAGCTACCAGCCTCTGGATTCAGCAAAACTCAGACCAGGTGCTGCTTCAATAAGTTAGGACCACGGTCCCTGAAACAAGAAGGTTGTACCTCCTACTTCAGAACTAATTTATAATCTATTTCCACACTGAGCACAATACATAACAAACACTGAGTTCAGCGCGGTAGGCCAACTGGTAGCTTCTCATGTAATAATATTCACCAGTATTCCTCTCCCTAATGGTTACTACGCCTCTGCAATTTCAGCTGTAATTCCTTCTATACAATAAGATAGGTGTCACAGTACTATTTGGCAATTCCTTGCAGTTATACTTTTCTCCGACAAGTTTTGTTCAGGTTGGAGCAATATCTAGGCTTTGCCTCATGTTTGCTACTGAACCACACACATATACAGACATAAATTATCAATTCACATCAATTTTCATCTAAAAGATATCAAATATGTCAATCTTACCACAATTCATGGAAATAATAAACAAATACGTTGACTGGCGATGAATTATGGCACAATTCCGATCTGCCTCTGTCCCAGGCTTTTTTATTTAGAAAAATATGAGCTGGATCTCAACGCACTTGCTTCTCAGTAAGTTTATTTTAAAATGTGGCCCTGAACAGACGCTCCTAATTGACTATATTAACTGGTCTGGCCATATGGGACCATGTTTACAAAAACATTTGAAAAAATAAGTACCCTTTCTATCGTTCCTATTAACAACCAAAATAGTATTTGCAATCGACTAATCATGTGTAGCCTTACATATTATTCTAGCCAATCAAATCGGATTTAACATGGTGGCCTCATTTTTTTCTAAAGCATTGTTCAAACACACCATTATGAGCAAAATTGATCCTATGTTGTCTGACAACCTCACTCTAGTATTATGGCTATAATTTGTTAATTATTAGACTAATTGCTTAACATCTAACATATTCTTTGTCAGCAAGTCCTAAGGCACCCAAATATATAAGTTTTAAGGGAGCTAAGTGGCTGCGTTCAAAATATGTATTTTTTTTATTCTAGGATAGTCGTGCTGTTACCACCTCCTCACTTCCATACTATGGGGTGTATTCTGTACTGTCAGGCTAATGTCAGGATTTCAGACGTAAAACAGTATTGGGTCATGTTTCCTAATAAGCATTAACCATGTTTTTTTTAAATCTAACCGTGTATTGGTAGTGTTTTTTATCACTGTCTGTTTGAAAAAAAAAATTTAGTGCTTCATGCCTTTCGCGTTCACTTTTTCATCGCGAGACAACTTACGATGCGACACACTGCAAGTGGCTCGACTGCATGCGTTCCTCAGTACATCTCTCTCTCTCTCTCTCTCTCTCTCTCTCTCTCTCTCCTAAGTTCGTCTGTCTTTTCATTACGCAGTGTATAAAATGACATTAATGCTAGTATTAATCTAGGTCATTAAGCAGCTTGCGTATCTCAAGGTTTTCTAAGAAATACAGTACACGTTTTATTGTTTTGTTGAAACGCGTGTATGCTGCTGTAGGCTTTACTATCAAACGTGAAAGCGTTACAATTTTGCAGACGAAGTAGAGAAAGGGGGATTTCGGGTTCAGTCATTATGGCGTTCTAACGCTATTGGGAAAAGCACTGGTCTTTTACCATTCTTCTTTCCTTTTATTGAATTAATTCGTTAGGCTTTACATTTACTTTTTAATTTAGATATGTGGATTTAGAATGTTTCACGACAGGCACCAAAAATAAATTTTTTTTGGTAGGGCTGTGTAATCTTGAAAACTGAAAATAAATTAGAACGCTACAAATATAAAAATGATACAATATTCGGTAGAAGCATTATTGTAAACACGTATGTTATCCCTAAGTTACTTTACTTGTACATATGTAATATTTTTAACCCTCCAAAAATTAAAAAAAACGCTAACAAAAATAAATTCTCTAATCAGACATTTTATCTTCCGTCACACAATACATAACATAAAACACAAAACATTAATACAGGATAAAGCAAGGGGAGGTATTTCCCTGCAGGATATATCTAGCAAAATTCAAGCTATGAGAATCAAATTTATGAGTATTATAATAAATGATCCACACGGATATCCTTTATCACATTACTATTTTGGACTACCATTAGCGAAATTTTATAAATTTAACAATACACCACCGCATCATTTTGGAGTCTTACCAAACTTTTATAAACAATGCGTTGCATGTATACGAGGAAACGAAGCGATAATACACGGAACAACCAAAGAGATATAAAAATATTTGGTTTTAGCACAAGAACCTCCTCTGTATCAAAGAATAAAGAGAGGTTATAAATATGGGATATCAGATTATTCGCAGGTGTTCTCACATTTACAAAACATAAACACATTACCAAGAGTGAAGGAAATAACTTACAGATTATTATTTAACTCAACACCGATCATGTATAGAGGAAGACATCAAATTACAGTTTTAATAAAATGTAAACTCTGTAGACTAAACGTCAAGGAGACAGAAGAACACATTTTCTTTTATTGCGATACAGTGATACAGACTTTAAACACTAGCAACTTTAAAATCCACACCTCTGCCAGCCGTGCAGGCAATTGTAAAAGTAACAAAGAAAAGACAAATTATTCCGTTCGTTCCGTCGCACATCACAACTAAGGACACACACTGAGACACCTGCGCGAAGCCGACGAGGCCAGCCACTGCGCGCTAGCAACTGAAATTCTGTGCCTAACATCTCTTATAATATACGCCGCCTGTTGCCCCTCAGTCACAGCCCTTTCATTAGTACACCAAAAAACTCAACGTATTGTGTACTTAGAAAAATTCCTGGTGTTTTCTGTACCGCAGCGTTTACTGTCACGATTTCCATTGCCCATTGCAGTTGTTCCACATCCAGCCTGATGCCTTTTCGACAGTGTCACTAAGCCTCTTCATTGCCCTTGTTCTCGACTGTCCCCTCAGCCCCAACAGTTTTAATAAATCATACACTGATGCAGCCACAAGCCCTCTTGCTCCCACCTCATCAGCCATGACCCTTGCAATGAACCCATCGTGTCTCAGATTCGCGTCCAGATCATTATACTTGGCCGCATTGAACGAATGTTGCTCGTCCAATCTGGACTCAAATGGCACGGTCAGTTCAATCAGTATAACCTGAAGCGCTGCTGAAGAATGAAGCACTATATCCGGCCGTCTCCGCGATTTTCTGATACTCTCTGGATATCCCCCTCGTCTAGGTAGGTCTACCGCCATCTCCAAATCGTTTGCACAGTCAAGAAGAGATGGTAAACTGCTACCATGTTTATTCTGTTTGGGGTGTGCTGACTTTTCTGCCCTCAGAAAGTATGTATTTGCGGTGTTCGGCCTAGGTTTGCTATTCGCCTTCATCCTTGCCAGGTCTATTGTCGCAGCAAGCTCATTTAGCACTTTGTTATGGCGCCAAGTGTATCGCCCTTGCCTTAATGACACCTTACATGCTGAGAGCACGTGTTCAAGTGTCTGCCTCCCCTGGCACAAGGGGCACTGCTCATCATCCGACTTTCCCCATTTCACAAGATTTGTGGCCGACGGAAGCAGGTCATACATTGATCTAACAACGAAGCTGAGCCTAAGAGGTGCCATATGCCATATATCATTCCATGTCAAGGACCTCTGCAGGGCTCCTTCCCATGTAGTCCATTGGCCTTGCTGGACCTGCTGCACTGCGTTTTGCAACCTCTTATTATTCTCAGCTCCTCGTATCTCCTGAACTACCATGTCTCTACGCTCCCTGCTTGATACCTGGGACCACCAGCGGAGGGGTTCACCATGACCAAATTCCCGTCTATTCGTTTTTGTGTATCCGATTACCTCCCTCAGTTTGAGTGACTCTTGGGCAGCATCAACAGCTTCTTCCACTCTCCACTTCCTTCCCGTTTTCAGTGTGGGCTGAATGGACTTAACCACGTCATCAGCTGACTCGCGTAGCATCATTGCAAGCCTTGCCTTTCCAACTTTTTACTCTTCAACAACTGACTTGAATATAGACATCTGGCATGGATTTGTAGAAATAAAGCCCTCTACTGGCAAAGAGTTTTTATTTCTCAACCTTTTCTGCATTTATTCACACAGAAAACAAAGCACTTAAATCAGCTAACGTAATTTTCAGGAAACACAAAGGCCATTCAGTTTTGCACATACCACAGCACTTTGTCTTAGGATAATATATTGGTAGTGTACACCTCTTGCAGGCCGGAATTTTTTCATCAGATTTGCCAGAATTATTTTTGTACCTTAAAGCAGTACCTTTATAAATTCTAAAGTTTCTGAGTTATTACACAACAAAGACACACATATTATACATCACAGTAAAGATAAATGAATGTAGAATTAGAATAAGAAGGATTTTTAGTGATATTCTACATATAGTATTCAGTTATGAGTCATAATATAGACCACTTTCAAGAAAAGACTCATTTTAGTGAATAAAACATTTACTCACCAACCCATGCACAAACACTGAAATATTATCCAGAGAACTCCAGCATCTTTTAAAATATCACTAATCCATATATAAATATTATTTACAAGTGTCAGCTTCCTGTGATATTTTGTTAATGTTTTACAGACCATCCAGCGAACCATATAAACATTATAGACATTTGGAAAGAAAAAGGACATTAGAGGCCGCGTGAAGCTTTTAAATTAAATCATACATTGTATTGTTATTATACAACAAAGACACACATATTATACATCACAGTAAAGATAAATGAATATAGAGTTAGTATATGAAGGACTTTTAGTGATGTCGTTTTGTACCACTAGGGTCTGGCTGTGACCACGCCCCCTCCTCGTTAGAACTAGCTTCTTCGTTAAGTTCAAATTCGAAATCATCACTTTCACTTTCGAAATCATCATTCTCACTAAACTCGTCAAAGATACACAGTTCCCTAGCTTTTTCTACAGATAAAAAAAAATACGTTTTGATAAACATGATATGGTTGGTTCGCTAGACATTGTCTGTATAAACAACAATAATCGCCGATCGAAAGCTGACAGATTTACCGTTTTTTCACAGTGAAATTAGCTAGAACAAGCGTGTTTCCGAATCACAACTCAAAGATAGCGCTCTTCTGAATAAAAAAAGAGTAACTTCCGTTATGTTAAAATACCAAATTACGAAAATACGGAACACATTTCACAGAACTCAAAAGTGACGTTCCCAACGTCGTTTCACGCCAAAAGGCGTGATGGGAAACAATGGCAAAGAAAACCTATCTGCTGTTGCCCTAAGACGCCACTAGGCGTAATGGCCACTGACTGCTTTGACGGTCGGTGGCTAAGGACGGAAGAAGAAGAAAGAAGAAGAATATATATATATATATATATATATATATATATATATATATATATATATATATATATATATATATGAATGTATTTATGTATGTGTGTGTATGTATATATATATATGTAAATATGTAGATGGGACGGTCAAAAAGTAATGCCTTGTAATTTTTAATTTCATTCAATAGGCAAGAAAACAGATAAAATTCACACTGAAATGTAGCCCGAAGTCTGAACTTCAAAAATTTATTTCTCAATGCAGTCTCCGCTATTTGTTACAGTTTTTGTCCATCTTCTCACAAGGGTATGTATCCCCGCACGGTAAAAATTTGTGTCCTTTTTCGTAAACCACTAGCGTTTAAGGGTTTCGGTGTCCTCAAAGTGATGTCCGCGAAGATCTTCTTTCAGTGGTCCAAACAGATGGAAGTCAGAAGGTGCAAGATCGGGACTGTAAGGGGGATGTGGTAATAATGTCCAGCCAAATTCTGCAATCGCATCAATGGTGCGTTTAGCGGTGTGTGGCGTGGCATTATCGTGCAACAGTAGTGCAGTTCTCTGATCTTTTAATGGGTAAAGTCGCCGAAGATGACCTCTAAGCTTCTTCAAAGTTTCAATGTAACGGTCTGCATTCACCTTGTTTCCCTGTTCCAAGAAGTCGAGAAGAATCACACCCTTCTCATCCCAAAACACGGAGGCCATAACTTTCCCTACAGATGGTGAACTTTTGAACTTCTTTCTTGTCGGCGATGTTGTGTGATGCCATTCCATTGACTGCCTCTTGGATTCTGGTTCAAAAAAAGGAACCCACGTCTCATCACCTGTCACAATATTCGGTAAAAACTCTTCTCCTTCAGTTTCGCAACGCTGCAGGAGGTTGATGGCTATGGTTTTCCTTGTTTCCTTATGTATGTCTGTCAACATTCTGGGTATCCACCGTGCACAAACTTTTGAATAACCCAGGTCTTTAGTGATGTTCTGGACTGACCTACTTCAGCTTCGTCACAACGATGTACCCAACGTCGGACAGTGCTAACATCCACTGTTGAATCTCCGTAAACATTCTTCAAACGTTCGTGGATGCGAATTGGGGTCTCGCCTTCAGCATTGAGGAATTCTATGACATAACGTTGTTTTAACAGAACGTCTTTGGCAGCCATTTTTAAACTGTTACAGTGGTGCCACCTATTACTGAAACAGGTTGGTAATGCTATACAGTGCAGAAGAGTGTTTGAGGAATCCTGCTAAACTTACAAATTGCACACCGATGCAGTATTTACATACATAAAAAATAGGAGGCATTACTTTTTGACCTTCCCTCGTATGTCAGGATGAGAAGTACAGCAACATTATACATATAAACAAATTAAGGTGTCTACTTAATGTGTTCTGGTCCATGGTTCGATCCCTAGTTGAGGTGAAATATTGAGACGTCAAACGGCTCCAGGGTCGACCCGGCCTCATGAATTGGGTACCAAAGCGACTCTGGTAAAGTTAAGGCGGCCGGCATGATGCTGACCACATCACCCCTAATGTGCCGATGGTCAAGAAAATATGGGCCTAACACCATATTCCCAATCTGCCTCAGTGGGCGTGTAGTGGGATCCTTTACTTTTACAATTTTACGTAATGTGTTCAATGTTGACATTTAAATATGTAAGTTGTTCACCACCCAAGAACTGTATACTCTGAGAAATCAAGAAGATATGCGCACCATTATAGTGGGTAGATGCTGGAATTGGGTTAGCCATGTTCTTAGAAGAGACCATCAGCTGAACAGCTTTGCAATGGACCGCAGATGTTTGTTGTTGTCCTCAAAGATATCATTAAGTGCAATGGTCACCAATTTGCTTTGTCAGCCAACGGATAAGGATCCAAAAAACAAGACGATGTAAGTTGTACATTTATATATAAGTTGTACATTTTGTATTGAAATAAATATACAGGAAAATAAATACTTGTACAAACAGATGAAACAAAAAAAAAAAAGATAAAAATATCAATTCAACTTTTACATAGCAACTAACCAGTGCAGTAAAACTGTATAACGGTGCCAAATGCTAACATAACCATATAATTTAAAATAACATAACAAACTAAACAAATAATACACATAAAGGTTATATTTCCAGCACTAGTGAGAAATAAAGAAGTTGAAAACTAGACAACGTAAAAACAACACAAGTGATAGGTGTACCGGAGATTCGACACCAGACACACCCGAACGACAACGCTGCCTCGCTACGGGAGTGAATCATTACTATCTACCCTGCCAACTAGGCACAACAAAAATAGTGCTTCGTGGACGTCGGTTATAAGCACAACTTCTCTACGTAACTCCAGTTATAGTCCTAGGAACGATCCAGACTAATTATAGATACAATCATTGCTGCAGCTTTCCTATTTCTATTATGATAAACAATCAAACTCAAACTCTATCTAATGTCTGCACTGGACATAGATGTGTCCACATGCAATCAACACACATACAGCTAAGATGTGTCCTCATGTAATCAACACACATACAGCTAAGATGTGTCCACATGCAATCAACACACATACAGCTAAGATAGATGTGTCTACATGCAATCAACACACATACAGCTAAGATAGATGTGTCCACATAAAATTACCACACATACAGCTAAGATGTGTCCACATGTAATCAACACACATACAGCTAAGATGTGTCCACATGTAATCAACACACATACAGCTAAGATGTGTCCACATGCAATCAACACACATACAGCTAAAATAGATGTGTCCACATGCAATCAACACACATACAGCTAAGATAGATGTGTTCACATAAAATTACCACACATACAGCTAAGATGGTTCCACATGTAATCAACACACATACAGCTAAGATGTGCCCTCATGTAATCAACACACATACAGCTAAGATGTGTCCACATGCAATCAACACACATACAGCTAAGATAGATGTGTCCACATGCAATCAACACACATACAGCTGAGATAGATGTGTCCACATAAAATTACCACACATACAGCTAAGATGTGTCCACATGTAATCAACACACATACAGCTAAGATGTGTCCACATGTAATCAACACACATACAGCTAAGATGTGTCCACATGTAATCAACACACATACAGCTAAGATGTGTCCACATGCAATCAACACACATACAGCTAAGATAGATGTGTCCACATGCAATCAACACACATACAGCTAAGATAGATGTGTCCACATAAAATTACCACACATACAGCTAAGATGTGTCCACATGTAATCAACACACATACAGCTAAGATGTGTCCACATGTAATCAACACACATACAGCTAAGATGTGTCCACATGCAATCAACACACATACAGCTAAGATGATGTGTCCACATGCAATCAACACACATACAGCTAAGATAGATGTGTCCACATAAAATTACCACACATACAGCTAAGATGTGTCCACATGTAATCAACACACATACAGCTAAGATGTGTCCTCATGTAATCAACACACATACAGCTAAGATGTGTCCACATGCAATCAACACACATACAGCTAAAATAGATGTTTCCACATGCAATCAACACACATACAGCTAAGATAGATGTGTCCACATAAAATTACCACACATACAGCTAAAATGTGTCCACATGTAATCAACACACATACAGCTAAGATGTGTCCACATGTAATCAACACACATACAGCTAAGATGTGTCCACATGCAATCAACACACATACAGCTAAAATAGTACGTGTCCTCATGCAATCAACACACATACAGCTAAGATAGATGTGTCCACATAAAATTACCACACATACAGCTAAGATGTGTCGACATGTAATCAACACACATACAGCTAAGATGTGTCCACATGTAATCAACACACATACAGCTAAGATGTGTCCGCATGCAATCAACACACATACAGCTAAGATAGATGTGTCCACATGCAATCAACACACATACAGCTAAGATAGATGTGTCCACATAAAATTACCACACATACAGCTAAGATGTGTCCACATGTAATCAACACACATACAGCTAAGATGTGTCCTCATGTAATCAACACACATACAGCTAAGATGTGTCCACATGCAATCATCACACATACAGCTAAAATAGATGTGTCCACATGCAATCAACACACATACAGCTGAGATAGATGTGTCCACATAAAATTACCACACATACAGCTAAGATGTGTCCACATGTAATCAACACACATACAGCTAAGATGTGTCCACATGTAATCAACACACATACAGCTAAGATGTGTCCACATGCAATCAACACACATACAGCTAAGATAGATGTGTCCACATGCAATCAACACACATACAGCTAAGATAGATGTGTCCACATAAAATTACCACACATACCGCTAAGATGTGTCCACATGTAATCAACACACATACAGCTAAGATGTGTCCACATGTAATCAACACACATACAGCTAAGATGTGTCCACATGCAATCAACACACATACAGCTAAGATGATGTGTCCACATACAATCAACACACATACAGCTAAGATAGATGTGTCCACATAAAATTACCACACATACAGCTAAGATGTGTCCACATGTAATCAACACACATACAGCTAAGATGTGTCCTCATGTAATCAACACACATACAGCTAAGATGTGTCCACATGCAATCAACACACATACAGCTAAAATAGATGTGTCCACATGCAATCAACACACATACAGCTAAGATAGATGTGTCCACATAAAATTACCACACATACAGCTAAAATGTGTCCACATGTAATCAACACACATACAGCTAAGATGTGTCCACATGTAATCAACACACATACAGCTAAGATGTGTCCACATGCAATCAACACACATACAGCTAAAATAGTACGTGTCCTCATGCAATCAACACACATACAGCTAAGATAGATGTGTCCACATAAAATTACCACACATACAGCTAAGATGTGTCGACATGTAATCAACACACATACAGCTAAGATGTGTCCACATGTAATCAACACACATACAGCTAAGATGTGTCCGCATGCAATCAACACACATACAGCTAAGATAGATGTGTCCACATGCAATCAACACACATACAGCTAAGATAGATGTGTCCACATAAAATTACCACACATACAGCTAAGATGTGTCCACATGTAATCAACACACATACAGCTAAGATGTGTCCTCATGTAATCAACACACATACAGCTAAGATGTGTCCACATGCAATCATCACACATACAGCTAAAATAGATGTGTCCACATGCAATCAACACACATACAGCTAAGATAGATGTGTCCACATAAAATTACCACACATACAGCTAAAATGTGTCCACATGTAATCAACACACATACAGCTAAGATGTGTCCACATGTAATCAACACACATACAGCTAAGATGTGTCCACATGCAATCAACACACATACAGCTAAGATAGATGTGTCCTCATGCAATCAACACACATACAGCTAAGATAGATGTGTCCACATAAAATTACCACACATACAGCTAAGGTTGACTTTCAGTTCCTTTATATGCTACAGGGGTGTCTAGATAGACGACCTTTCATCTTTATCATTTTCACATTCGCTCCCTAAGGAGCATGGAACCCCCATTGTGGCTGATCCCTTGAAGGAAGCCTGCAGAAAAACATTCATATGCTCTTACAGTGGTGGTTTCTGTTGCAATTTGTTTGACATAATGTGGTTGCCAGCCACATGCATTACCACACAATAGTCACCTAGTGCAACATACCCGAGGAAACCGCAATACTGGAGGACATTTAGGAAAGAATCATCTATATTTTTTTGCAAACAGTAGTATCCCTTTCTGTCATTACTGACTATAGGAGCGCGCCCCCGAAACGATGTCTCGGCGGGCACGAGCTTGGACGCCTGCATAAAGAGGTCAAGCTGTTGCCCATGTAGTTGTGGTGGATTAGGTGTTATATATGTTATTATTTAATATTATTTGTCTACCAAGTGAGGTCAGCTGTGTAGGCCCCTGAGTTTAGTAGTTGATGGTTAAGTATTTTCAGGGTACCTATCTGCTACCACCCTATGATCTCACTTGGCGCTATATTTTTACTTATTAGTGATGTGACTACGTCTAAGTGTCTAGGTTAATGAAGGTATAATACAGTGTAAGTCAAAGCAATACAAATACACTTTAACCCTATCACCTAAATAGGACTGGGTCAATACAACAACCACAAACAAACTAACACTCTAGGATATATCTTATAGAAGTCTGTGGCTGAATATTAAGTAATAGGATATATTACAATTTTATATGCCCTGATTCAGAATTTTCTGAGTCAGGACCAACAACAAAATGAAATTTATGGTTTTATTTACATAAATTAAATACCACAATGGATCTTCTGTCCATAAAAGAAATATTACAATCTAATTATATTTTGGTATTACAATAGACTAAGTTAACACTGTTAATTAATGGTGGGTTGGGGTAATCTCATCCTCCCCTCTCTTTTCTTTATCTCTTGTGGAATGTTTATTTGACAGTTAAATATTTATTTATTAATTTTGCAGATATGTGGATGAACGTCTTAGTGCCGACACAGTGGCACTTATCTTTCTGTTGATAGTAGTTACGATGCTGACAATCTCCCATATTTTATGCGTTGATTCGTGGTAGACAGTGTGTACCAGCAAAATTTTCAATTTCTCTCACGAAGATAAATACACCAGGGTTCTGGCACTAGGTTAGTACCAAAATGTTGTCATCAAAGAACTTTTAAATTGAATCTAACATAACATAATTCTCGCCGTGTGTACGTTGTTCACAGCTGAGGAATGCAAAAACCCTGAAACAAGGTTATGATTCTTTATAACACATCTACAATATCATTCCACAAGTAATACATGGTATAATTCAATAAAAAGAAAAGGGTCAGATCCCTCTGACCAACCCATTTCAACAATTTTTATCTGAGATAACAATTCATACCAGTGCTGCTCCTATTCTTCTCCATTATGGCTACAACGCATCTGACACTTCAACAATGATTCTCTCTCATAGAATATTGTGGGTTAGCCTTCCCACTGGTAACTGTGGAAATCATTTTAAGTTATACAACTCATGTCAGTTTTACTGCGTGTGAGCAACACCACAGGCCCTGCATAAGTCTGCTAGGGGATTTATGTACTAAGTCGTACAACATTCCCAATAAAGCAGTATCTCATATACCAAATGTTTGTAATAACTTACTTACTTACTTAGTCGTTCCCCTTCTACCGTGAGGTGTAGAGGTTTGGAAGAGAGAGCGCCAGACTATCCTATCGGCTGTCTTCCTCCTGGCCTGGTTCCATTCTAGTCCTCGATCCTTCAAAGATTGTCTAATGTTGTCCTCCCAGCGGACTCTGGGTCGTCCTCGGGGTCTGGATCCTTGGCTCTTTGTTTCCCATGCTTGTCGTGGTATCCGATCTTCTCCCATTCTGCAGACATGGCCAAACCATCTTAATTGGGACTGTTCTACTTGGGTCTGCAGGGGGTAGGATTTATGGCCTTGACGTATCGTCTGGTTTGTAATAACAAGGTTAATAAATTCGTTCTTACCACAATTCAATGAAAATATTACAAACATACGTTGACTGGCATTAGCATTAATATATAAGTTCAGCTTTGCCCTCGTCCAGACTGCCAAGGTTTTTTATTTATTGCACTCTTAGCACTGCGGTTCTCAAAGCAGCTTGCATACTAACACTTTTGTATCAAATGGCGACAAGCCTTGGAAGCTTTTTGCCAATATCACTAGACTGGCCCAATCACAGCGAGGGTCTAGCTATTCAATTCAAATTTGAAAAGAACAAAACTCCAAACATACTAGGAGTGAGTCTGCAAAATATATTTAGCTTTTTGGGCCAACCAATACCCTCCTGCCTATACTCCTATACTAACCAATCGGATTTGAATCACTCTAATGTCTCTTTTTAAACTTGCGTCCCCAAATAACGTTGTAAATAGAATGAGCAAAAACAACAGTCCGTCCTACCGTTCGTAGATATATCGTATTATTTCAATATATTGGTTAATAATTGGACTACTATGTATTTTAAAACATATTATTGCTCAGGAGACTCTAAGATATCCATATATATGATTTTTATGGCCATATTCATTGTCGTTTGGCTTTTCACTTTTGTCACTGTTAGTCGTCCATTATATACTTTTCCATAAGTAGGCCATCTTTCTCCCCTTCTCTATCATTTTTACTCCAAATAAAACAACTTGTTTGGGTTACGTCAGAAATACACTACCAGGCAGGAATTGAGAGCTGACTCTGTGTGTGTGTATATACATTTCAACTGCGAGAATATAGTACGATGCCTGCATGTGGCTTTGCGTCTTGTTTTTCAAATCTTCTAAAGGCAATACTGTTGCGCGCTCGTTACAATTTTGCGTTTCAAAACCCAAACGCGTGACAATGGTAGCATTTCTTCTGTCGCTCCTTCATCCACCTGCATTATTTTCTCTCTCGGTATTGGAACAAATACTACTTGACCATGCAAAACTGTTATTTTTAATTCTCAAGGACGAACTAGGAACGCGTGTAAGATTTGACGGCGGGATCATTTTTCTAAGCATTACCACTGCACAAAATTCAGAGCTCTACTGGCGTAGAAGACGACGATAGGCAAACACACACGGGCGGGTTTATTTATTATCATAGGAGTAAAATCTTACTGAATTTAGCGATTATTTCACAGATTTCGCTACAGTAGTATGCCTTGCAAACTATAAATGTGTGCGATATTTAATTATGATTGTATGTCAAATTTAGAGCACTGGTTTCCTCATCCTGTAGAAAATTATTAAACCTACAAAAACTTCAACAAACAATTAGTTAATTCATAAATTCATATCAGAAGAGGGTAATCTGGTAAGGAGGTTCATGATGCAACACAGAGAAGGCCGAACAGAGTCTGGGTTGCCAACTAAACTTTTTTTTCTGCTATAAAAATCTGCACACTTGGCCACTGGAGTGTTCCAACTTTAAGGGCACGAAGAAGACACGGAAAGACCTTGAGCCGATGGCACGTGACAGAAAGACTTTGAATGAGCTTGTTGAAGGAGTATGCTCCTTGCGGAGGTCAAGGGTGAAGATGACGATACTTCAAATGAAAAAAATAAATATTTCTCTTAAAAAATGGATGTTACTGGTATCTCGCCTTCCTAGTAGTGATTTTATAGCTACTCTATATTAAAAATATCAAACAATCTTCTTTGTTAATGGGATAGGGCCGGAAAGACACCCGGCTTACCCCTTCAGATTCCCCCTTCATTGTGAGTGGCACATTTATCGCCCATATTTTCGATGTGCGCGAAGCATGCTGGGATGTAAAAAGTCTTCAAGATTGATGAAAAGGCCATAATAATGCCTAAAAATTAAGTTGTGGTGTAGAATTGTGTTTTTGCTCTAGACATAGTTGTGTATATTTCTGTTTTCGGGCCTTCTAAAGCAATATCGCGAGTGTTATGTATGCGGCCAAATCAATACGCCTAGCGCGCAGTAAATTGAGTGATTCTACCTGGGCTTATAAAAGAGATAGCGGCCGGGCCTATTTTGCAAGAACCGCCCAGAAAGAAGAAACGAAGTTAGGCTAGCCGTGTGTCGGTAGAAGAGGAACGAAGACGTGACACGTGAGTTTGATTTAAAAGCAGATTATATTATTTCCTAGTGAAATTACCATTATTTCCCTGTAGCTTTTGAAGTTATATTCAGCGTGAGGCTGTTTTAATGTTTAGTGAAATAAATAGATAGATGTGTTCCCAAAGGAAATGTCTTTTTAGGGCATTATGATTTAGTCTCGAAATGATAGATGAGTGAAAATAATGTTTGATAGGTTTTATTAGGCATGCTAAGTACAGATTGCGGCTGTAAGAGCGATTATTTCAGTCATCAGACCGGGCAAGAAAGGCGAAGATAGTATGAAAGTATTTTGTACATGAAACTGGACAGAAATGTTATCAGAAACTGCAATTTAGATAATATTAACTAGTTGGGAAGATGGCAACCGGGAGGACCACGTGTTGATGACCGTGCGTAAAAGAAGACGCCAAAGAGTCTGCATTTAACACTCTTAGTTATCACTTAATGTTACGCAGTTTTATATCGCGTGAATCGACACGTGGGTGAAAGTAGGTTAAATGTAATTTTCCCCAGTAATAGAAGAGAGAGTTTTCGTGGTAAATTTCCTTTATGTGATGACTAGTTCTAGTTGTTAAGTCAAGAATAATTATATTTTATTCTTTGGTATTTCACGATTATTGATGATTCTACTGTATATCTTTGGTGGGTTACTTTGAGGTGAGAATATATATTTAGATTTCTGGAGAGCGTGCGTAAGGCGTAAGACACGGTGAGACAGCTGTTTCTCTGTTTGCTCCCGGCGGAGCATGGAAACACCAATGCAGCTGGTGTCCATTACAGGCCCACAATAAGCATTTTGATGCTATTGCTGTGGTTGTTTCGGTGACGGTAACGATGTGTTTCATGTGATGAGTTCCCAATCTCATCAGGGGTTGTATACGACACGCTTGTTACCAGGCGCACCAGTCGTCACTTACGACATGTTCAGAATGCAGTAATGAATATTGAGATGGACCAGTTGCGAGGTGGTGGTTTATTCTCATTAAGGAGAGTATTTGTTGTACATATAGAAGAATATTATTTTATGTCCAGTTGATTATTATTTAATTATTGTAATGTGAAGAATGGTTTGTGTGAGCACGTGGGCTCACTTGGAGATATATATTTCTCTTCTCCGCTCCTGTGGGAGCATGGGGCCACCAGTGTGGTTTGCATCCGCATGAAGTATTCATATGCTCGTGCAGTAGTGGTTTCAGTAGCAATCTGTGTTACATGGTGAGATTGCCAGCCTCATGCACAACACCATACTAGTCTCATTGACGACATGCATGAGTATGTGTGTGTGATAGTTGAGTGTGCCCTTGCAGTAGTGGTTTCGGTAGCAATCTGTGTTACATGGTGAGATTGCCAGCCTCACGCACAACACCTTACCAGTCGCATTGGACGACACGCATGAGTGTGTGCGTGTGTGATAGTTGAGGGTGTCAGGTGGCATGGAAGGACTGTTTGGCAGGTGAGAGTATCGTTATTCAACAATGATTTTAACTAGTTCGTTGCTTTGTTTGCTTCTTCAGATTAGCAACTGAGCACTAGCTGGGTGTTTTGTTATGTTCGTTGGTTTATTTGTTTAATGTTTGCTTAGTCACTGAATGGGTTGTAAAAATAAATACAGCCCCTGCCTCTAGAATCAAGAGTTTTATTGTTGATTAGGGTCGGTTGCGAGTGCGAAAAGAGAGTGATCAAACATATCACAATATAATCATCATCATCATCTCGCCCACCCTATCACATTAACATTATTCTCTATTATTCAGAAAAATTGTTATATAGTTTCAGGAACATAATAAAAGCCACACCAAAGGCTCGTGCGAGTCATGCTATGCACCTTCCCTCAGTATATAATATGTTTCTGTCAGTCTTATGGACAAATCGTCCCCTTAGTAAGGATCCCGTTACACGCCCATTGAGGCATATTGGGAATACGGTGTTAGATCCACATTTTCTTGACCATCGGCACACTAGGGGTGATGTGGTCAGCATCACGCCGGTCGCCTTAACCTTCACAGAAGTTGCTCTGGTGCCCAGTTGGGACTCGGTCGACCCAGGAGCCCTTTGCGGCCTAAAAAAATTCCACCTCATTTGGGGATCGAACCATAGACCACTGAGCTAGGAAGCCAGTGCACTAACCACTATGCTACGGTGGCTCCCCTTAGTTCTTACTGCTTTATTCCATCTCCGCTTCAGCTTGTTGTGAGAAAAAAAGATGTTTAAAGTTTTTAGGTAAGTAGTTAAAAAGAAAGATATATCACATTAGAATGCAATGTTATAATAATAATAATAATAGCCCCTTCAATCATAACTGACCATGGGAATGCGCCCCTGAGGTGACAATCCTCATCTGCTTTATTTTCCTGGTGTTCTTGTCCAAGTTCTCTCTTTTCGTCTGCTTGATGTGTGAGCTTCGTTTCGCCCAATCTGACGTGGCGTCGTAGACAACATTGCCACTTGGTACAATCGGCAGCTTCATCCTCCCAGGTTGCTTGATTTATGTCCAGTGCCGTCATGTCTCTCTTGCACACATCTTTGAATCTTAGCTGCGGTCGCCCAACTGTCCTTTTGCCGTCTGCCAGTTGTCCGTGGAAGATATATTTCGGGATACGACCATCTTTCATGTGGAGGACATGGCCAAGCCAGCGTAGCCTGCGCTGTCTAAGCAGCGTATACATGCTTTGAAGGCCAGCACGTGACAACACCTCGACATTTGTCACTTTATCTTTCCACGAAATGCCGAGAATTTGGCGTAGATACCGTAGATGGAAGGTATTGAGCCGTCTTTCTTGCATAGCATAGATTGTCCATGTCCCGCAAACATAAAGGAGTGTGCTGGTGACGCAGGCGTTATACGAGTATACCTCAGCTTTGGTTTTCGTTTTGATTTTGGAGTTTCCCCACACACACACGATGTGAGGTGGGCAAAGGAAGCTGCAGCTTTGCCAATGCAGCTGTCAATTTCTGTGTCCAGAGAGAGTTTGTCATTGCTGGTAGACACCAGGTATGTGAAGTGGTGCACCACAAATGTTGTATTGTGATCAATACAGTTAACTGTAGGATATTGTAGAGGATGATAGATTAAATTATATAATGTTGATATTTGACCAGGTCAATTTTGGCCAGAAGTAGAGATGGAATAAAGTTGCTCTTAGACAAGGAAGTATTGTAATACACATTTGCTAAGACAAGTAGATCAACAACACTCAAGTGATGCACAATACTTTTATAGCATGATAAAAAGGCAGTGAGATAGACCAAAATAAAAATGTTACAGTGTGGAGAATTAAATAAATCAACTTCAAATGTTATTTGCTGCCTCTGCGTATGGAAATGATAGTGCAAAATTTGGATAGCCAGTTATGGAACGTGTCACTTTCTTGAGTGCACTTAAGCCAAATCCAGTTATGTTACGTGTCACTTTCTGCAGTGCAGTAAATCCAATTAATGCCAGCTTCTATACTTGTCACTTTTTTAGTGCAGTTATGTTAAATCTAGCCAGTTACAATAATTGTCTCTTTCTTGAGTACAGTTAAGCCAAACATATCCATTTACGATATGTGTCACTTTCATGTACGCAATTAAGCCCAACATATCCATTTACAATACGTGTCACTCTCTTGAGTGCAGTTAAGCTAAACATAGCCATTTACGATAATTCTCATTTTCTTTATTACAGTTAAGCCAATCATAGCGATTCAGAATACATGAAATTGTCTTGAGTAAAGCCAAACTGGCAACTATGGTATACGTCACTTTCATGTTTTCCCTGAAGAAGACCTAACAGGTTGACATACTGGCCGTTTTGTTCTTATGGTTTCATAAACTCTCCTTGCTACCACTAAAACAGTGGCAGACAACAGACACTTCCCAGGGGTTTGTATTTGTTTCTAATGCAGTATAACGGATCCGTTAAAACCAAAACTGAAATTTTAGAAGCTATTATAGAAATGGCAGAATTAAACTACTAATATTTCGACTACTTTGTGCAGCTCCCGAGGGTCTCTGGGGTGACAAAGAAAGACTAAGACTTCGGCTCCCTCGGAGGTGACTAACATGAGGCTGTGGGTGGAGCTGACAACTTCATTATATACAACAAATTGATATAAAACCACTACTGCAAGAACATATGAATGCCTTAATGCAGACTTCCTGCAAAACGATCAGCTGCAGAAGTAGCTCTTTACTCAATAAGGAGCAAATGAGGGAGAGAAGAAGATAATGTTATTAAGTTTACCAGCATGAAAAACAAACAGACAGTTGTCATAATCCTTAGATTTGGCCCACTCAAATCCAAGCTGGCAACTTAACACTACCACCTTTAATGGAAGCTAACTAGTCACATGACCAGTGTTTATCTTCAAAAACAGGCCTTAAGAGCCTGAGATTTCATAGTCCTAGAATAAAGGCTGCACAAAAAAACCCAGACCTAAGAGTCTTTTATGATTGGACATGCGCCCTAATATAACCGACTAGGTTGAACGGGACGCGCCTCGCCACAACGAGGCAAAGCTTTAAAAAAAGGCACAAAAAAAAGCAAACACACAAACAAACAAACAAATTTGCTGATTTCTCGGGATACGTGTTAAATTATTATCACTAGGAAACATACAATTGTATAAATGACCATTCTAAGGTAGTACATTTAAACTAGCGTCCGACTGGCGAAGTGATAAGAGCACTTTTCTCTTGTTGCAAAGTTAAGCGGGTTTCAATTTCAAAACTTCGTACGTAGTGTCACACTCCAATTTACCCAGCTGTAAATGGGTACCTCCCTCTGCTTATGAGTTCGGGAAGGCCAAAAGCATCGAGGACAGGAACTGATCACCACACGTCATTCACACGGTATCAGCTGCGGGACTATTTGTACCTGAGATTTCCCTTTACAGACTAAGACACTAGACCACCCTTATTTAGACAAACTGTGACGTACGTCTAGTTTGTCAAGTGAATTTTCCCTGATTTGATGGATGATTAAAGGGACTTTAGCTTTTCATAACATTAGAATCCCTGAACATCAGTATTGTTGTAACTTTTCATCAACGAAGAGTAGCGGCTATGATCAAAGCAGTCAAGAAGATCCCCAGAACAGAGAAGCAGAAGTTTAGCATCTCCGTACGAACACTGAACCGTTCGCAAGACGGACACGAGCGGTCAGAAGAAAGCTTCTTGCAGACTTCGCACGTCTGTGGCCACCGGCAGACTTGCCCGAAAGACGGAACGCTCAGCGTAGCGGATACGATCTGAGGAATCAGGAAACTCACCGCGAACGAGGCTAGTCTCGCCGGAATTTCACATGCTCGTGCGAGCAGCCTGAAACGAACGTAGATCGGAAGCCAGTCGGGCCATCGTGGTTAGCATGGCGGCTAAATAACTTAGACTTCCCCTGGGAACTGAAGAGGCGCGAAATTTTCACATGTACCATTTATCTTGCCTTTCTAATAGATAAATACAGAATCTGAAAAGGGCAACGTATCATTCGTTCTGACAGAATTCTAAGATTCACTAGCATATAGTAAAAAAATTCCTTCTAGATTTCATCTAAATTGTTGGCTATTTGAGTGAAATTCTTTTTCTGTGCAGACGGTAATTTATACATTAGCTTCGAGTGATCAGTGGTCTAGTTATTTCATATTTAGTTCACTGGATTGTGGTGTAAATTTAACCTTATTAAATAAGCCCATCTTCAAAGTTCTAGTGCCAACTAAATGTTACATCTATAAGTTTGTTTCCTAATACAATAGCCGCTTAAGGGAATTATAGATTTAATACAGTTTAGTTCTGTATAAATAGATGTGCTTTCAACTATTAACCTCACGGGGAGTTTTTTTTTCCTCTCCTGCTTTATTAATTGAAGATGCGAGTGCAGAAAATAGTTAAACTGTAAATGTATCGCGCGTTAGATTTTAATATGATTTTATTGTATTTCATGTTTTTTCTATTGCATCCAGAATGATCTTTTGAACCTCGCATCCCAGCAATTAAGCAGCAATTAAGCAGCAATGAAACATCATTTAAGCAGCAATTAAGCAGCAATGAAACATCATTTAAGCAGCCATTTCGCAGCAATAATATATATCTAGAGTCTTGCCGACTCAGTTCGATTACTCCAGTGACTTATGAACATATTTGAAATTTAATCTTTGTGGCGATCCTGTTGGGGTTCAGCTATCTGAAGTATACAGAAACAAAGCAAACCCAAAGACTATTTTAAAATCCCAATTCATAAAGTCGTTTTTTATAGTTATCAAACTGGAAGAAGAACAGTCAACAGTAGCAATATTTTACTCACTGCTCTATTCGTGAAGAAGAACATAGATTTCCCTGACACTGTCTGTCAAGCATAATCATTGGATTTTACCAACCCCCTGAAGAACTTACCTCAGTGTTTTTTTTTAGTTTGTGACATTACTGCAAAAGAAAGTTATCTCCACCAGCTGTGCCAATCTTAGACACCACACCATTCCTCACATCTAACCAAGTGCCTGTGCCATTCTTTAGGAACTTTATCTAATAAACAAACAGTACCGTTAAACTTCAACGTCCAGCGATTTCGGGACACTTTGTTAACTTCAACAACCCGCTAATCTGGGGCTGTAGACGGAAGAAAATACTTTTACCTAAGCCAAGGTTTAGTGCTGTTTTTTTAATGTATTTCCTATGAAGTGCCAGAATTCACCATTTGGTAAGTCTGTGTGTGTGTGTGTGACTGTGTGCTGGCCAGCCAAGCGTGTTTTTTTTAATGTAAAAGGAGATTTAACTTTTTTACCCTTTTAATTAGTTCAACCTAGTATTAAGGTGTACTGTATTAATTGTACGGGATTTCTCCTAGCGGGATTATTTAACTGTGAGCATTCCCCCCTCCCGGGAAAATTGGTTGATTAAAGGAAAACATTTGATGACCCCTAGCTTTTCCTTTACCCCTTATTACTGCAACCCCCCTTGACTCAGAGTAATAAATTTACCATTGGGTTAAATTGCCTATCTCTGATCATCATCATCCCCCCCCCCCCCCCTCTCGTCTTTGGGACCCGATCTTTTCTGTTAGTAAATACAAGCGGGAAAAGGTGCATTGGATATTTCTCCTCAGAAACCCTCCCCCCTGTTATTTTGTGTTTTGTAACCCATGATTTCTGACTGTATGTACATTGATACTTACTTGTAACTTGATTTTATGATAATAAAGGTATTAAAAACTTTATTAGCATTGGTGTCGGCTGGCCCAAAACCCAAACATTTCCCATATTTTGATATCGTAGTGTGTATTCATGTACGTTGCGCGTCAGAATCATCAAATCGGTGTGTGCGCATGAGCGACTGGAACTGACAAACAACTGTTTGTTCAGAAGAGTGGTAGGAATAGTTTTTGAAAGACAAATATTGTCGTAATAAGAGACTGTCCTTACTCTTCCCCAGCCTTTGTGAATCTACTACCTCACTTTCCTAAATCCTTATTCTCACAGAGCCTTCACTATCATTCTACACTCTAAAGGACCAATATCCATCAGAACTCTCTCAGATAAAAATTACGACACAAACTAAGACATTAGACCACCCTTATTTAGACAGACTAAGACACTAGACCATCCTTATTTAGAGTCTAAGACACTAGACCACCCTTATTTAGACAAACTAAGACACTAGACCATCCTTATTTAGACAGACTAAGACACTAGACCATCCTTATTTAGACAGTCTAAGACACTAGACCACCCTTATTTAGACAAACTAAGACACTAGACTATCCTTATTTAGACAGTCTAAGACACTAGACCATCCTTATTTAGACAGTCTAAGACACTAGACCACCCTTATTTGGACAGTCTAAGACACTAGACCATCCTTATTTAGACAGACTAAGACACTAGACCATCCTTATTTAGACAGACTAAGACACTAGACCATCCTTATTTAGACAGACTAAGACACTAGACCTTCCTTATTTAGACAGACTAAGACACTAGACCATCCTTATTTAGACAGTCTAAGACACTAGACCATCCTTATTTAGACAGTCTAAGACACTAGACCATCCTTATTTAGACAGACTAAGACACTAGACCATCCTTATTTAGACAGACTAAGACACTAGACCATCATTATTTAGACAGACTTATACACTAGACCATCCTTATTTAGACAGTCTAGGACACTAGACCATCCTTATTTAGACAGTCTAAGACACTAGACCATCCTTATTTAGACAGTCTACGACACTAGACCATCCTTATTTAGACAGGTCCTGTGTTAGACCACTTCATTAAAAGCTTTACCCAGTTATGTATTTACACTCGCTATATTTCTTATCTAAGTACAATTTAGCTTCCCCTTCCTTTTTTTCCCGTAGGACTGCATTACAGGGTTGTATACAAAAATTGAGTTCTCTTTCTGTTATCTTCTTTGTAGTGTTTTTAACATGTACCATATCAATTTCCAACTTTTATTGTTCATTTTGTTAATGATCTTAAGGGCTTCCATGTCAGTGACATATTTATTCTGATTTATTTTTTCTCTCTCTCTTATACTGTTAGACGAAATTAAACTCGGTTCTGCAAAGATCAACATGTTGTAAGGCCAGCACTGTGTAGCTAGTTCCCTCTGTGTGAACTTTCCCTTCGTGTATGCAGGCCCAACTCTAAGCATGTTACCAGGAGTTTACTTCCGTCTGCATCTGGTGATGAGCTTGTCATTAAAGTCTTCAAAAGTTGCTGTTGTGGTGGCTGCTGTTGAGATTCTGTTAATTTCTGCTGCTGCTGTTTTTGTTTGAAGGTAGTGGTGTTTTCTCTCAGCACGACTGGCTTTAGTCCTATGTTGATACCAATGTTGATAGTGGGTAGAGAGCTGCTCACTATTGTTTTCTTCTCATTTGATGAAATGGGAGCTGAAATATAGATTAGTCATGTACTGTTAATGACAACAATAAAATACAGTTCTGAGCTTAACGAAGGAATTCAACTAAATGAATCTACACAGGTAAAGGAACCCGTTACATGCCCATTGAGGCATATTGGGAATATGGTATTAGGCCCATATTATCTTGACCGTCGGCACACTAGGGGTGATGTGGTCGGCATCACGCCGGTCGCCTTAACCTTCCCAGAGTTGCTCTTGTACCCATTTGGGGCTGGGTCGACCCAGGAGCCGTATGTGGCCTAAAAATATTCCCAATTTTTGGGTCCATGCACAAGAAATCCAGTTTTTATCATGTTCATGGAATACCCGGTTGTCAATCCCATGTGAGTTGTAATTTGGGTTTATAGTGTTCTTTATTCTATCTAGTATAATACATCACTTGTTTTTCTTGTGTTGCTTCTTAACACTGGGATTAATGCTTGATTTTAAATAGTGTTTAAAACCTCGTGCCTGTTGCCAAGATGGCTATCCTCGGAAGCGTGTGAATTGAAAAATCTGTTAAGTTTTTTAATGTATAAAGCCTCACTTGTATATATTGGATATAAATGATAAAAAAATCAAAGCAAGGAGCAGTAACTGCTATTTGACATTTGACTAATAAGTTTCACTTGTTATTTCCAAGAAGAAACTGAAATAAAAATCTATAATGACCAATAAACAGGCGCTTCAAGAGGGACAACAAATTTCTGCCCGCTATGAGGTCATGTGAAAACTGGCCAGATGTCACTTTGAGTTGTAATGGTAAACTGACGTAGCTTTATATGTAATAACATTTTTATTTCAACATAAATTAGTTGGATTGGAGTGAAGAAATAAGTATTTAAAAATAGAGGGTGACTTTTCTATCACACACGAAAGAGTTTAATCGTTTATATTATTTCATTGTTTTGTAATTTCATTTTCCTTATTGAAATACGTTTGTTTTTTTTGTTTTTTTTTTTTCGTTTTTTTTTTTTTTTTTTTTAGATTATTTACGTTGGTATTTTTTTTCTGGTTCTGTTTTCTCACTTGCTTATTTAGTGTTACTTGTCTTGTCCTCGTGTTACCTGTTTCATCTTTCCTTGTTTTGTCTTCTTTTCATCTTCTGTGTTGCTCATCGTATCTTTTATTGTTTCTGCGTATAAATTACCGTTACTATGTTCTTTGTCGTGTTACCTTTACATGTATGTATTTCTTGTCTTTGTATCCTGTTTGTGATCGTGGCTGTTGAAGTCTAAACCCCGAGACATCCCGTGTTTTAAGTGTGTCGTTCCATTGTAAAACAGACTCACTGCCTATTTGTATTCCTTTTTAATGTTCTTAGCTTTAAACAAGGCAAAGTTCATCTACAATAGAACACAATTTAATTAAAACTAATTGATAAAAAGCCCAAATGCATACTGTTAAGTATTAAAAATCTATCCTGATAAAGACGGACAGAAAAGAAATCATCGCATTGACTGATTGACAATTTACAGTGATAGATACATGATAGATTGAATACATATATATAGTGATAGATGTATGACAGATTAAAAATATATAATGATAGGTACATAACAGATTGATTATATATATAATGAAAGATGTATGACAGATTAAAAATATACAGTGATAGATACATGACAGATTCTGAACTTGAAGAAACACCACTACAAGATGTAGAATCGTACACATATCTTGGCAACAATATAGACAAAGTTGGAGGGACCGACAGCGATATCAAAATAAGAATACAAAAAAGCAAGAGGAGCTTTCATTGCATTGGGAAATATATGGAGATCAAGAGAAATAGGATCCAACACGAAGAAAAGGATCTTCAACTCAAATGTGAAGTCAGTCCTATTGTATGGCTCTGAGACATGGAGAACAACAAAGACAACAACCAACAAGCTACAGACTTTCATAAATGGGTGCTTGCGTAGAATAGAGGGATTAAAATGGTATGACAAGGTTACCAACGTGGAACTGATGACAAGAACTAGACAATTGCCAGTGGAACAAGAGATGAGAAGAAGATGATGGCGATGGATAGGACACACATTGAGGAAACCTGTTGATAGCATTACAAGGAAGTCCTTGTTCTGGAACCCACAGGGCAAGAGAGGCAGAGGTAGACCAAGAAGCACATGGAGAAGATAGCTGGAAACAGAAGTGAAAATGATGAGGAGAACGTGGAAAGAACTTGAGATGATGACACGTGACAGGTGTGGTGGATTTGGTGTTATTCTATAAATATTATTAATTTTAATTCTATCTGGTGTGAGGTCAGCTATGCAAGCCCCTGAGGTTTATTTCATTCATATAGGTTTACAGGGTACCTGTCTGCTTCCACCAATGACCTCACCCGATTATATATCTTCCCCTACTGAAGTGTAATGGTGTGTGTATGTTGTCTAGCAAGTGTCTAGGGTATATGCAATGTGATGGAGTGTATAAACAGGACAACAACTACACCTATTACTAATAAACAATGATTAAACAAGTCACTGGTTAAGTTTTCAATTTAACATATTTTTTACAATTTATTTTCCTGTATCTTTGTTATTCTTTTAGACACAGGAATCTTCTTCTTCTTCTTCTTCTGTCCTTAGCCACCGACCGTCAAAGCAGTCAGTGGCCATTACGCCTAGTGGCGTCTTAGGGCAACAGCAGATAGGTTTTCTTTGCCATTGTTTCCCATCACGCCTAGTGGCGTCTTTAGGGCAATGGCAAATCAACCCATTTGCCGTTGTTTCCGTAATCGAAGTGTCTGGCAAACGGGTGATCAGCCCGTTGGTAGACACAGGAATAATCAACTCAAAATGATAATATAAATATTTACAGCAATTAATTCACAATTATAATTGAGTCTGTGTTTTAACACAATTATTTATATGAGTCAATCTAGAAAAGTGTCAAGTATTCCTTGCTCCTAGAAAAGGGTATAGGTTATCCGAACGTTTGGATTCATCACTGTCTGACACAATATATTTTGGGAAATTGAGAGTTGGATTGTTTGCGATAGCAAATACCCCAGACACGATTGCTTATCTAGGATTTCTGGTAACAGGCTGACTGAAGTATATAATGCCAGCTTCCACTGCCAAGTCACGTTTCTGCTTCTTGTAATATAGTTTTGTGCAGGCACTCAGTAGATATGGAACACTGCAGAACTTATGGTCAGGTATTTGATCACCTGGGCTCACTTTCAAACGTAGAAGAAACCCTGGAACAATATAAATGTGTCCAACTCAGCATCTAATAGTCTCTCTCTCTCTCTCTTTCCCTACTCTAACATTTTCAATATCATCAGACATCAGTATGGTAACTAAACAATTAGTTAACGTTCTCAATTTGGTTGGTACCCCTTTCGTGGATAAATAACTTTCAAACCACCGTTTGACACTTTCCTTGACAAAGGAAACAATTTACATTAATAATATCAAGTCATGTACAATCACGGTGACTTGCTGAAGAAGACGGCCAGTGATCTTCTTGGTCTTATGTCATAATACAAAATTTTTTCCATTAATATTTAATTTTCTTTTCTCCCAATATGGCAGAAAGCCTGTCTTGCTTTTCTACAACAGGTTAATACATTTCCTAACAACGCTGTGAAACAACACAGAGTTTGATGTTGATTTCCCTCTAGATAAACGTTTTCCCACATAATTTTCATACATAGTCAATAATACATACATAATAATGATAAAATTGACAATATAAAGGTTTTCATTCTTACCGCATCAAAGAAATTTACACACTAAACAGTTGAATATTGCGATATATGGCAACAATCCAGATCGCTGCTAGTGCAGAATAGCAAACAAGAATGTACTCCTTTCTTGTCTTAAAACAACTTTAGTGAATGAATTCTTTTTAACAAGTGGCCCCGAATACCAACTACTAATTGCTTTTATTCAATCGTTAGTATATTACACCACAGCCAATCAGGGACCGTTTGGCTTCTAGGGTTCTTTTTTCAAAACTGACCTCAAATATTCAAAATTAGGACTCCTTCCCCTCTACCCCCACTACGGGCAAACTGAGAAAGATTTTCAAGTCCATTCGTCTATCTGTCTTCTGTCCAACTTCTTTATTTCTTAATAGTTTTAAATTCTGATACATACTTATTGATCCTGTTGTTATCTATCGCACAGTCATTACATTATTTTATTCTTGTATTTATTTCTAATGCCTAGTATCGTTTTATTTCTACAATGCTTCAAAAAAAAAATACTTCCTATCTCTCCTATTCAAATTTGTAAACACGACTAGTGACACTCCTAGTCCGATACTCCGTCTCATCCCCCCCATGCAGTACTGCATTTTCAAAAAATCTCACGTTAACTTTAATTTTTTCTTTTTCTTTTTAACTATCGCTCTCATGCAGAACGCAGCAGATCCTTGTAGTACGTTACCAAATTTTTAACAACACGTTAGTAGAATCACTACTTTAGCACTACTTCTAGCTAGAAATGCGACGTGTGTGCGTGTTTATATCGGCTGACGAATCTAACAGCGTGAATATGTGCCACTAACGCGTGTCGAGAAAAAGGGGGGTCTGCAATTTGTGACGTCGCGTTTCTGCCATGCAACGACATTTATCTCTCAATTTTATGCCTTCGTGTATTTGTTTTTACACGTTTTCTTCTCTCTCTCTTGCTTTGAAGGCTAGGCTTGAACTGTGACGTTAGTTTAACGCAAGCAGTCCTAAAATTTAGTGGCTTTGCTAGCGAGATAATTAACCAGCATTTCTACAGCATACATTGGATTCCCGACTGGCATAGTAGAAGCTGTTAGTCACTAACACATGGGCTGTTTTATTTACTAGCATTTTGGGAGTACAATTCTATGGAAATTAGCGTTTGTCTTACAGATATTACTACATACCTCCCTTCCTAAAACATGCATTCATTGCAAGTTATTATCTGTGAGACAATTTAGCGCCAATAAGTACTATTCCCTAGGTTTTTCCTGATTTTCCTCACAAGGATGTCTACTCAGGAAATCCGCTCCCACGTTTTCCGAACCGGGAATATATTCGATGGAAAATGTATATTGTTAGATCATTAAAGACCAGCGTAATAGTCTAGAATTTTCATGCTTGGTCTGGGACAAGAACACGAGCGGCTTATGATCTGTTTGCACCACAAACGACCTACCATAAAGATAAATTTGAAACTTCCTTATAACCCAAATTAACGCTAAACACTCTTTTTCACTGGTTGAGTAGTTTTTTTCCGCTTTGTTCAACTTGCGGCTAGCGTAAGCAACTGGGTTCAGTTCTCCATCTTGTGAGGTGGTCCTCTGTAACAATGTGGCTCCTAATCCTATGTTGCTTGCATCCGTTCTCACCACAAATTCCTGACTTAACTCAGGCAATTTCAATATCGGTTTGCTAGTGAGTTTATCTTTTAGCTCTTGGTATGCCAATTCACACTGCGCGGACCAAATGATTTTATCAGGTTGACCTTTTCTAGTTAAGTCTGTCAGCGGTGCACAAATAGAGTTAAAGTTCTTTATGTATTTTTGATAAAATCCACATAAAGATACAAACGACCTCACATTTTTTTGTGTGTGGCCTCGGTGCTTTTTGCAATTTATCCAGGTTCTTGGGGTCATAGGTCATGTTTCCCTGATATACTGTGTGTCCCAAGAATTCCAGTTCTTTACACCCCACACAACATTTGGTTGGTCTAGCCGTCAAATTTGCTTCTCTGAGCCTCTCAAATAGCATATTCAGAGAGTTTATGTGTTCTTCGAATGTCTCAGTAGCAATAAGGATGTCGTCCATGAAATTTGTTATACATGGATTATTCAGTGGATCCAATAACTTGCGCATCATTCTGGAAAACACACTCGGGGCGTTTTTCAATCCAAATGGTAGCATGTTGAATTCATAATGGCCTTCCGAGGTGCTAAAGGCTAAATAAGGTCGAACCTCAGGCTTCACTGGAATTTGATAATAGCCTTTGCTAAGATCCACCTTAGAAAAATATTTTGCCTTGTTCAGCCTGGCAAACAGCTGATTGGTATCAGGCAATGGATCCACCTTATTCTCTGTGACAGCATTCAGTTTCCTGTTATCGATGCACAGTCTATGTTCTCCAGATGGTTTTCTTAGCAAAACCACACTGGAACTATATGGAGACTCACTGTGAGAGATAATCCCTTCTTTCAACAAATAATCAATCTCCTCTCTCAAAGCTTTCTCCTTTGCAAACGGAATTGTATAAGCTCTCATACAGATCGGTGTTGGGTCTATAAGTTTCATGTCATATTCTAACAGATTTGTATGCCCCGGCTTATCTGTTAACACGTCTGTATGTTCAATCAGAACCTTTTGAACCTGCTCCCTCTGGGCTTTAGTCATGTGCTTACTGATCTTCACCTGGGCCTGTGTTTCATCTGTTTTTAAGGGATACTCGTGAGAGGTGAGTGGTTCCTTTTTCATTCCAGTGGCTATCGACAAGGTCATGAGATGTGTCTCATCCTGGATCTCTCTTTCCATGTATTTCTTTAGGAGATTCACATGATAAATTTTCTCCTTACTGATAAGTTCCTATATTTATTCCCGTTAATGATGTCCACCAAAAGATAATTATAAGTGGATGGGAGCAGACATCATCATCATCAGTTGATAAACTCTTAGTACAAGACCCTTGCCCTGAGCAAGAGACATGCTGAGAAATCTGAAGCTCGCTCGAACATCACCAGAGTTAAATACTGTGTTGTTGTGTTGCTCGTGGTTCGAGTATGGAATGTCAACTTGACCTACGCAGTGGTGTGTAGACATAGATGGAGTGTATAATGTGCGAATGATAGGAAGAGTTCGTGGTGTTGACAAATGTTCTTTTCTCACACTCATGTATGGCTGGAAGTCATCGACCCCAACGACTGTGTACCTTTACTAAAGTTTAATTGGACGTACACACTCGACAGCACAGATAGTGACAAATCACAGGTTGGCATAATACATCATAGTACAGTGGATAACTGGTCTTGCAATGTTACATGGGCACTCACGTAGAATAATATTATAATGGACTGTCAGTAGCCAAGCATTCAGTATTGCCCATATATATATAAACCGAGTTTACTGACAAAGCACGTCAGATTATAAACAATATCCAAGATGGCTTCTACCTCATCTCGTCTAGCGAAGATTCTTTAACATAAGGTTCAGCACAGTTTTTTCATATAATAATATTGAACCGCTAGCAATGGGTTCTCGTGTGTAGCAGTGATCTCGGGACTAATCAAGCGATAATACGGGCATCCCTTTTCTCTTCTTGAAAGTCACTACATGTTTGGTTCCAAGATGGCTTCACTCGTGAGCTGTCACTCACGTTTGGATACAGATAATGAATCTGTCCTAAAGTTAGTCATTCATTAAATCTTTCATTGCTCTGTAGATTTGATCATGAACACTTGACTGCAATCTACAGGATATAGTGCTGCTAGGAATCGAAGTCGTTTTCATCGAGTCAAATATATTCTCTTAGACATTCAAATCGTACCTATCGAAAATGGTGGCTTCGTACGAGAGTTCATAAGAGTATCTATTATTACCTTGGTATCAGAAATATGATTCTGCCATTCCTTGGCAATACGAATAAACACTGGGGTAAAGCATACACGATAGGTCTAGACGACTATCACTTTCCCCACAAATACTGAGATCACTTTTTCCCCGGCGACAAGCCGACATAGAAAACACAGTCCCTATCAGGACGAAGCCAAATCACACCACACTCTAGCGACACATCCGCCGAATAGCCTTTGACCTCTCTAGAGACAACAGAACATATAGTTCGACTTAGATATGTAAAGATATACAGATATAAGACAGACTCGTCCTACTCAGACAAACAATACACATAAATTCAGGCCATAGATATTCTGAAGCAAGAACAATCTATTACTACCCAAACGAAGAATAAATCGCAGAAAACTGGATTTATCCGCGGAGTTCGATCGAAAGAGCCGACACAACTTTCAAGGGAAGTAACTCAATAATGACTTTCCCTTAAGCACTATTTTGTTTACAAAATATTTGCGAACATAACAAGTATACCAATGTATAATATTGTAAGATATCAAAGACTGCACGTAACAGTCTTACCACACCTCCCGGGAAAAAAAAATGGAACATTTTTTTTTTTGAAATTTATCTAGGAGCAACGTACAATAGGCTCACAACGCATGAATAATGCGCAGATGAAAATATCAGGAATACCTATAACGCCTAATATGAGGCTAAGTCGACTTATGGAGCGACTGGTGAGAATGTGTCTCATAAACTGAGAGAAATTATTTCTCTACAAGTATATTTTTCCAGGAAGGTGTCATCAAAGTATAATACAATTCTGGCAATTACACAATGCCTAAAAAATTCATATCATCATTTCGTATTAGATATCTTAAATTTATGATTTATGAAGAAAAAAATCATCAAAGCACAGCGGTGAATAAACATCAATGAACCGCTATGTAGTGATACAATCATTATATTATTAAATTACAAATGTGTATCTATCATGGTATAGAAAAGGAACTACTATAGAACTAGACATATCAAGAAGTCTAAGCCCTAATAGTTATGCGGAATCATGTGGGCATCTTGACAGAATGTCTGCCATCACATTATCTGATCCACGAATAGCTCGCACAGAGAAATGAAAAGGTTGAAGAGCAATTGCATATCGAGTAGACCTCGAGCTCTTCAAATTCTTACTCTGTATAGCAGTAAGAGCTTTTTGGTCGGTTTCTACTATGAAATGTGCGCCTAGAAGGAATCTCTGTAGTTTGAGGATCGACCAAACCATAGCTAATAGCTCACGGTCTAAAACCGAATAATTCCTTTCTGCCGCATTAAGTTTTCTGGAAATATACATTACAGGATGCAGAGTTCCAGAGTACTCTTGCATTAGTGCCGCTCCAATCCCAGTGGATGAAGCGTCACTACGAAGAACGAATGTCTTATCTTTAGTAGGTAGAACTAAAATAGGTGGTGTTGAAAACAATGTTTTAATCTTATCCAGAGAGCATTGGCATTCCTGAGACCAGTGGACCACATTAGGCGAACCTTTCTTTAGAAGTGTTGAGAGAGGTGCCATGATAGAGGATAGATTCTGAATGAATCTGCCATAAAATTGAATAAGACCTAACAGACTTCTCACCTGTTTTTTAGTCTTAGGGATTGAGATGTTAAGTATCTTACTAGTATTATGGTCCTCTGTCTTTAGGAAACCATGACCAACTCGGTGGCCTAGGAAAGAAATTTCGCTAAAACCAATATAGGCTTTAGAGGGTTTCGCTGTCAGGTTGTGCTCACGCAAAGTAGACAGCAATTCATCTAACCCTGAATAGTGATCTTCCCAAGTATCGCTGAAAAGACAGATGTCGTCTAGATATGCAATGACATCTGACCGATAAGATAGGATTCGGCGCATCATGCGTACGAATGTAGCTGGTGCGTTCATAAGACCGAAAGGCATAAAATTCCATTGGAACAAACCTCTAGGTGTTGAAAAAGCCGTGAGAGGTTTGGCGCGTTCAGATAAAGGAACTTGCCAATATCCTTTAGACAAATCAAGTTTAGTGAAAAAATGAGATTTGGAGAGTCGAGTAAGTAGCTCTTCCAGTAAAGGCATAGGTTCGGCATCGAACTTCGTTACTTGATTCAATTTTCGATAGTCAACGCAAAGACGTATGTTATTGTCTTTTTTACGAACAATAACCATCGGCGAAGAATATGCAGAGGTGGATGGTTCGATTATTTTCAAATCTATCATCTCATCCAACTCTTTCTCGACCTGTGCTTGAAAATGTATAGGTATAGGATAAGGTCTAACCCTAATAGGAGTATGGTCAGTTAGAACAATGTCATGTTCAATGACATGCGTTTGTCCAGGGATGTCAGTGAGTACATCCTGAAATGTTTGCAACATAGTTGAAACTTGTCGCTGTTCTCCTAGAGACAAATCAGGAGAGACAGTAACGTTCTTCCATGATTCACTAGAATGAAGTGGGATCATTGGAAGAGGAAGATTTACATCTGAAAAACTTGTTTCCTCATCCTGTATCACGGACAGTGATGAGTAATGACCATGTGGTACTGGAGAATTGTCCGTTGCTTGGAAAATGGGTTGCAAATAATCCGGACGTTCATGGAATTCCGTAAGCATATTGATGTGGAAGGTTTTATGCTTCCCATCAATATCGACAATATAGTCGACATCGGAAATTTTCGATATTATATCGTACGGACCTTTCCAAGAAATAAGTAGTCTGTTTTCCCTACAAGGTAGTAATACAAATGCTTTGTCACCAGGACAAAGTTGTCGTAAGCATCTCTTCTTATTGGCAAATTGCCTTGCCTTCTGTTTCGCAAATTCAGAAGAAGAAGTTGCTAATTTGCATGCTTCGATAATCTTTTGTCTCAACGCGATGACATATTCGTAGGATGACTTTGTGTCATCGTCAATATTGTCAGATGTAATGAGATCGTGAAGCAACGACATAGGGCCACGCGGACGCGCGCCAAAGACGAGTTCAAAGGGAGAAAATCCTGTATGTTCATTGGGTACCTCTCTGTAAGCGAAGAGGGCCGCAGGTAAAACTCTGTCCCAGTCTTGAGGATGATCCTCAGTTATCTTCCCCAGTAAGTTTTTAAGTGTTCTATTAAGGCGTTCGACCATACCATTAGACATTGGATGGTAGATACTACTTAAAGATCTATCTATCTGCAGAGTAGACATTACTTGAGACATGGTATCTGATATTAGTTGGGTGCCATGGTCTGACAATATCTCTCCGGGGAACCCCAGACGAGAAAATATAAGCCAAAGAGCATCTGCAATATCAGCAGTAGTAATGCTCTTCAGAGGAACAGCCTCTGCCCAACGTGTGCACATATCAACACACGTCAAGATAAACTGATGTCCTCTGGCAGACTTGATCTTAAATGGACCAATTATGTCTATGGCCATTTTTTGGAACGGCCGAATAGGAATGTCCGCCGCCTGAATGGGTGCAGCATGCCGTGGACCTTTGGATTTAACTTCCTGACATTCTTTACAAGATCGACAATAAATCCGTATGTCCTTGTTTACCAATGGCCAAAAGAAAGCCGCAAGGACTCTTGACTTAGTACGGGAAAAAACCCATGTGTCCAGCACACTGAGAGTCGTGAGCGTGCTGCAAAATTTTAACTCTCAAATTCTTGGGAACCAGGATTTGAGAATGACTTGACGTAATGGAGTCTTGAACCATACGTACAAGTACGCCATTCTTCTTTGTAATCCACGATTTACGACTTGTGTCTTTACTCGGATCACCTTTAGTTGCAAGAATGAAGAATTTCTTCAGAGTGGGATCATCTTCTTGCTGTTTTATAAACGAGTCACGAGAAATTACCAAGGGATTATCTTGGTTATGCACTTCATTATCTTCAGTAGATGAAGTTTGAGGCATATTAAGAGCCTGAGCTCTAGTGACTACAGCGTTAGCAATCTGCATGTTTTGCCTTTCCCACGTGGAAATTTGTTGCGGAGTGCATTCTTTGACTCCGTGAATGCGACCGATGATGAGGTCAGCGATCGGATTCGGAAGAAGACATGCGTGTACATCTCCTGTAAAGAAAGGAGTAGCAATCCTAATGATAGCAGTAGAGTATTTCTCTAATGTGCCGCCAAATGTTACACATTTGACTACTTGTCCAGTGGCACGGGAAGGATCTACGAGTGACTGCCTAACACCAATTGTGGTGCATCCAGAATCAAATAGCACAGAGACTGGATTGTTATTCACTAAACCCTTATGTAAGACAAGAGAACCTCTTCCATCATGCGCGACTGATGCCGGAAGAGCAGGAAGAGGATGGCCACAGCTTAAATTAGACACTGTGGTTGGCTCAAATAACGTTTTGCATTGGGGGCACTGAGATGCTCTCCCAAAATCAAAAGCGGCACATGCCATATTACTAGCATCATTATTATCTTTACTCTGTTTATAGGCTTCATTGGACTCTTGTTGTGCAGAGTTTGCCTGAAAATGTGGTTTATGTCTTTTGTATTGAGATCTACCTCGGTTATTATCACCTCTGTAGTTATTGTTACCTCTATTGTAACCCCTATTTGGGTTTGAGTCATAGTTCCCTTGGTTACCATTATCATATTCATTATAATGAGTATCTCTGTAATTATGATCTTGTTTACTCCAAGACGGATAACCCTGATAGTTTCTATAATTACTTCCTCTACGGAAATTCCTATAATTATGACCACCCCTGTGTCGAGAGCTATCAGGTCGTCTCCAGTTCTTTGAAGAAGAACCCTGAAATGATTGGTTACCTTGGTTTTGATAACTATTATGGTTACCTTTTTTATCAAATCTGTTTTGAGGTCCCTGAAATCTGTGTGAATAATTGGGATTGTATGGTGTTGCTGAAGCAACTGGCATACTCTCCTTAATCTTAGTGTTGCCAAAAGTCACGTCGGGGTGTGCAGTGACATATTGGGAACAATATTCTTCCATTTCTTTTAGAGATTTGGGTTTACGCTCATGTATAAATTCAAGGAAAGGTTTGTTCACACATGACATAATCTTATCTCTGAGCAACAATCCATAAGTCCTTCATACGTTTTTTTCTGTTTTGGAAAGCTCAATCCAACGATCAACTGTGAGACGTGCCTTTGCAGTGAATTCTGAGAATTCTACACCCGTCTCAGGCACCATCGTTTTTAAATAAAAGGCGATAGCCTTCCTCACTTAGCTGATATTTTTTTTATCAAAGCCGCCCTAATGACATCATAATTATCCTTATCTGCTTCTCCTACAAGGCATAATCTAGTCAAAGATTCACCTTTCAAGTTTTCTGATAATTGATTAGCGTATTGTGATTTATCCACATTATGTGTACGACAAGAACGTTCAAATCTATCCAGCCAGAATGTAATATCGTCACTGGACTGATTGAACGGTGGAACCTTAACCTTGTAAGTAGAAGGTTTACCATTACCACTAGATGCCTGATTAACATTACTCATACTTGTCAATCTCAATTTCTCTAACTCAAATTCATGTTCTCTTATTGCTTTTTTCTCTTCAGCATCTAATCTTTTTTGTTCAGCCTCCCTGTCTAATCTTTTTTGTTCAGCTTCACTGTCTAATCTTTTTTGTTCAGATGCAGCTTCTCTTTCTAATTTTTTTTGTTCAGCTTCCCTGTCTAATCTTTTTTGTTCAGCTTCAGCTTCTCTTTCTAATTTTTTTTTTGTTCAGCTTCAAATCTCCTTTCCTCCACCTGCATCTGCAATTTCTTTTGTTCAGCAGCAGCCTCAGCTTCTCTTTCTAATCTTTTCTCTTCAGCCATAGTTTTTCTTTCTTCTGCAGCTAATGCTTTGTCATATTGAGCAACAGCCCATTGTTCTAATTGTTGACCAGTCTTATCAAGGGCTTTCCCTTGTGTAATGAAGTATTCTAATGTAGACATGATGTCTAACAATAATACTAATCACCTGAACCAATAATAATACCACAAGTTCTTAATGACTTGATTAATCAGTATACTATCCCAATATCTGTGGGTCACAAGCCTTAATAAGGTCTTGTATAATAGTAATAATAATCAGGTACTGGTTTATACCATAATCCAAGTGCAGTGCACAGGCAATTGTGTCTTATGAAATATACCTATATAAAACATATGTCAACCAACAGAATACATAAAGTACAAATAGGACTGACAATACAAGAACGTTTGCAGAAATCAAAATAAATCAAATAGGGAAATCAATGAAAATAATCACTGAATCTGCAAAGAATAACAACACAAATGACGTCACAATATATGAATATAAATTGTGAATAGAACTGAAGGATAGAAAAGGTTAGACCAACAAATTACAAACAAATCAAAACAAAACTAAAGAACAAAGAAATATTACAAAAATAACAATAATTACAGACTTCACAGCTAACACAAAAGCAACAGTTGTCGCAGCAAATTTTCAATCAAGAAAATTGCTCCTATAGAAAACGCCCACAACGGACCCTCTATGACGTGGGATATTCTGTTGTGAGGACGCCGCCCAACTGCAAAATAGGCTCAGTCTTACAGTAATGGCAAAGTTATTTTTATGAAAACAAACAAACTGCCACTTTATTCAATTAAACATTCTGGCCTTAAATATTAAAGTTCATCTACAGAAAAACAAGAAGATCCATCGATGAAAATAGGACTTCTTAGTTCACTAATACTGTCTTCCTGTTAATATTGACAAGAATTGATCCAACTGTTCCGTGAAACTCTGTAATGTCTAATGTAAAAATGTCAACAACGCTGACCTACATACTGCATTCACTTGACAGGTCACGTGACGAAGTGTTGACAAATAGCAAACCAATACTGCAAGTGTGTCGTATCAGCCACAGGAAACGGTCTGGTATCGGTAATCTGTTGACTTCTGAACTTCTGCGAGGTCAAACCCAGAAAGCTGGTCCACCAGTTGATAAGTTCCTATATTTATTCCCGTTAATGATGTCCACCAAAAGATAATTATAAGTGGATGGGAGCAGACATCATCATCATCAGTTGATAAACTCTTAGTACAAGACCCTTGCCCTGAGCAAGAGACATGCTGAGAAATCTGAAGCTCGCTCGAACATCACCAGAGTTAAATACTGTGTTGTTGTGTTGCTCGTGGTTCGAGTATGGAATGTCAACTTGACCTACGCAGTGGTGTGTAGACATAGATGGAGTGTATAATGTGCGAATGATAGGAAGAGTTCGTGGTGTTGACAAATGTTCTTTTCTCACACTCATGTATGGCTGGAAGTCATCGACACCAACGACTGTGTACCTTTACTAAAGTTTAATTGGACGTACACACTCGACAGCACAGATGGTGACAAATCACAGGTTGGTATAATACATCATAGTACAGTGGATAACTGGTCTTGCAATGTTATATTACATGGGCACTCACGTAGAATAATATTATAATGGACTGTCAGTAGCCAAGCATTCAGTATTGCCCATATATATATCAACCGAGTTTACTGACAAAGCACGTCAGATTATAAACAATATCCAAGATGGCTTCTACCTCATCTCGTCTAGCGAAGATTCTTTAACATAAGGTTCAGCACAGTTTTTTCATATAATAATATTGAACCGCTAGCAATGGGTTCTCGTGTGTAGCAGTGATCTCGGGACTAATCAAGCGATAATACGGGCATCCCTTTTCTCTTCTTGAAAGTCACTACATGTTTGGTTCCAAGATGGCTTCACTCGTGAGCTGTCACTCACGTTTGGATACAGATAATGAATCTGTCCTAAAGTTAGTCATTCATTAAATCTTTCATTGCTCTGTAGATTTGATCATGAACACTTGACTGCAATCTACAGGATATAGTGCTGCTAGGAATCGAAGTCGTTTTCATCGAGTCAAATATATTCTCTTAGACATTCAAATCGTACCTATCGAAAATGGTGGCTTCGTACGAGAGTTCATAAGAGTATCTATTATTACCTTGGTATCAGAAATATGATTCTGCCATTCCTTGGCAATACGAATAAACACTGGGGTAAAGCATACACGATAGGTCTAGACGACTATCACTTTCCCCACAAATACTGAGATCACTTTTCCCCGGCGACAAGCCGACATAGAAAACACAGTCCCTATCAGGACGAAGCCAAATCACACCACACTCTAGCGACACATCCGCCGAATAGCCTTTGACCTCTCTAGAGACAACAGAACATATAGTTCGACTTAGATATGTAAAGATATACAGATATAAGACAGACTCGTCCTACTCAGACAAACAATACACATAAATTCAGGCCATAGATATTCTGAAGCAAGAACAATCTATTACTACCCAAACGAAGAATAAATCGCAGAAAACTGGATTAATCCGCGGAGTTCGATCGAAAGAGCCGACACAACTTTCAAGGGAAGTAACTCAATAATGACTTTCCCTTAAGCACTATTTTGTTTACAAAATATTTGCGAACATAACAAGTATACCAATGTATAATATTGTAAGATATCAAAGACTGCACGTAACACTTACCTTTTTTGTCGATTTTATAATTAGTTCTAGATATCCTTTCTAGAACCGTGTATGGCCCTTGCCATCCAATTTGTAACTTGTTACTGCTGCCGGGTAGAAGAAGGAGCACATTCTCTCCCACATTTAGCTCTCTATCCTTAGCTCTCTTGTTAAAATAAGCAGCATGTTTCTTTCTGGCTTGTCTGAGATTGTCATTTGCCAGTTTCCAGCCAGTTTTAAGACGAGTGGTCAGCTCGTTCACATAGTTATATGATGAGGTAACAGTTTCCTCTGCCTTCTCATCAGTCCATGTCTTTAGCACGGCTTCCAATGGACCTTTTACTGGCCTCCCAAATAACAGGGTTGCGGGTGCCATCCCGGTTGAATTATGTGGAACTTCCCGATACGCAAACAACACAGCGGGCTAAGATTGGTCCCATGTATCAGGTTTCTCATGTGCCAGCTTTCTCAGGATAGAAATGAGAGTCCCATTGAACCTCTCTACCTGGCCGTTCCCTTGGGTATGGTACGGGCTACATTGAAAGTGTTTGGCTTGGAAGAGCCTGAAAACTTCTTCCGTTAGTCTCCCCTTGAACTGAGAGCCGTTATCAGTCAAGATTTGGTGCGGGAAACCTAACCTTGTGAATATGGTGAGTAATGCCTCTGCCACATGCTTTGAATCTATAGATGACAGGGCTACCGCCTCTCTTCACATCGAACAAGTGTCCACCAGAGTGAGAATATAACTGTTCCTCCTCTTAGTTCGAGTGAGAGGTCCCACAATATCCACTGCAACCCTCTCAAAAGGGGTTCCCACTATGGGCATCTCCACTAGAGTTGCAGGAGCAGTCCAATGCTTTGGAGCTACCCTTTGACACTCTGGACAGTATTTCCCATATCTTTCTATATCTTTGGTTATCCCTGGCCAGAAATAATGACAAGCTATACGCTGTCCTGTTGCACTGATCCCCATATGACCACTGAAAGGAATCGCGTGCCCTAGTTCCAACACTTTCTTCCTATACGAAGTAGTAAGAACCAGCTGTCCGTGACCATTGGATCCAGTTCCGGCCTTCCTATACAACAGTTTATTCTTCATATAGTAGTCTCCTTTCGTAGGAGGTGTATGGCACTTAGGTAATTTCTTAAAGCACGGCTTGAGTGACGTATCTTCCGCCTGTGCCTTCCTCATCTCCTCTGGATGAGTATTTATAGATTTATCCTCCTCCTTTCGTGACTGTGACCTGGTCTGCACTGTTGCCATGATCACAGTTTTCCTGGGATTCCCCAAGAATACATAACGACACCCCAATATCAGAGGGTAGATGGGTTCGTTTATCACTGCTGCCTTGATTACTCCTTCCACATAGCGAGGTTTCACATGTATCCTGGCGATGGGAAGTGTCATGGTTGCTACATCCTTGGTTGCCGCTTGAATCTCCACTGTTTCTGTGGTGTATTGATCAGCTTGCACCAGGTGAGAACTCACAACAGAATCAAAATCTAATCCAGTATCGTAAAGGCACCTAATGGTGACACCATTACATACAACATCCTCACACACTGGGGGGTGATAAGGTTCCTGCTGTCCACTAGGTTTAACCTTTAATCCTTTTCTCCCCGTTTTCATTGCAGCAAAGTTAGGACGTTTTCGAGTACACATTATGGTGTCATGATTATATTTCTTGCACCACTTACACCATTTATTTCCCTGAGGGAAATTTTTCTTATCATTAAACTGCGGGTTTCTATCACGTTGGTCAAACTTGGGCTTATCATAATAGGCTTTACCCTTATTAAACTTATCTCTGTGCTGAAATTTAGGTTGGTTTTGGTTTTGTGGAGCTTTATCATGGTGTATAGGCTTCTTCTTCATACTTGCTACCTCCAACTGGGCTGCCTGATATCTCTCCGCCACATTTAAGATCTCCCCCAGCCTCTCAGCACCATGTTCCGTGAGAAATTTTCTCAGGTCTGGAGCCATGGACTCTCTCAACTACTCAGTCATAATCATTTCCTTTAAATCTTGGGTTTTCCCCAGAGCAGTCCATTTCCCCAGGTAAATCTCCAGACGTGCAGAGAACTGGCAGTAAGTCTCTCCAGTCAACAGTTTTGCATTCCTAATTTTCTTTCTGTAAAATTCGCTATTTTTCTCATATCTAACTAGCAGAGCTTACTTAAGAATGTCGTAGTCATCTTGATCTTCTTTGCTCAGTTTGGCGAATACCTCATAAGAGGTTCCCCTAAGCCCCTTTGATAACTTCATACTCCATCATTCTTTCTCTAACCCATACATGGTAGCTAATGCCTCAAATCTAGAGAGGAATGATTCAATATCATCCTCTTTTTCTACAAAGGGGTCCAAATGAAACCCCATGGCTGATGAGGAGGCTATCTGGCTTGCAGCAGAATCAGAAGTGGATGAGCTACTTCCATTATCAGGAGCATGGCCTTGTAACTCCAACTCCCTTAGTCGTAGCTCATGTTCCCTTTGTAACCGTTTCTCTTCTTTCTCAGCCTCCATCCTCTTATCTTCTTTCCTGGCCTCAGCCTCAAGCTGTAATCTTTTCTCCTCCTTTTCAGCCTCAAGTCTCTTTTCTTCTTTCTCCCTTTCAGCCTGCATCTGTAATCTTTTCTTCTCCTTTTCAGCCTCAAGTTTCTTCTCCTCCAACTGCAGCCTCTTGATCTCAGCCTCCCTATCAGCCTCTAATTTCTTAAGCTCCCTAGCATCTTCTAACATAATTCTCTTCTCCTCCGCTAACCTATCAGCTTCTAACTTTCTTTCTTCAGCTAGCGTCTTATCTTCCTTATCCATATACTTGTCGCACTCTGATATCACATACTGAATCAGAGCTTGACCATCTAAATTCATCTCATTTGCAGTCTGCACAGCATCAGATCTGTACTTTGCCAAATCAGCTTTTTTACTGTTAACAATATAAAATGCTATCCACTACCTTTAACTAATAAACCAACTAAACACAAGACAAAGGGCAATGATATCTCAAACCACTCTCAAATTATTTTTACTTTTATATTTTACAACTGCTGGGACCAAGTGACTCAATTTATGTAGGGTATTAAGAAACTATAAATTCCCGGAAGAGCGTCCCAATTTAAATGGTGGATTTGGTGTTATTCTATAAATATTATTAATTTTAATTCTATCTGGTGTGAGGTCAGCTATGCAAGCCCCTGAGGTTTATTACATTCATATAAGTTTACAGGGTACCTGTCTGCTTCCACCAATGACCTCACCCGATTATATATCTTCCCGTACTGAAGTGTAATGGTGTGTGTATGTTGTCTAGCAAGTGTCTAGGATATATGCAATGTGATGGAGTGTATAAACAGGACAACTACACCTATTACTAATAAACAATGATTAAACAAGTCACTGGTTACGTTTTCAATTTAACATATTTTTTACAATTTATTTTCCTGTATCTTTGTTATTCTTTTAGACACAGGAATAATCAACTCAAAATGATAATATAAATATTTACAGCAATTAATTCACAATTATAATTGAGTCTGTGTTTTAACACAATTATTTATATGAGTCAATCTAGAAAAGTGTCAAGTATTCCTTGCTCCTAGAAAAGGGTATAGGTTATTCGAACGTTTGGATTCATCACTGTCTGACACAATATATTTTGGGAAATTGAGAGTTGGATTGTTTGCGATATCAAATACCCCAGACACGATTGCTTATCTGGGATTTCTGGTAACAGGCTGACTGAAGTATATAATGCCAGCTTCCACTGCCAAGTCACGTTTCTGCTTCTTGTAATATAGTTACGTGCAGGCACTCAGTAGATATGGCCTCACTTCAGAACTTATGGTCAGGTATTTGATCACCTGGGCTCACTTTCAAACGTAGAAGAAACCCTGGAACAATATAAATGTGTCCAACTCAGCATCTAATAGTCTCTCTCTCTCTCTCTCTCTCTCTCTCTCTCTCTCTTTCCCTACTCTAACATTTTCAATATCATCAGACATCAGTATGGTAACTAAACAATTAGTTAACGTTCTCAATTTGGTTGGTACCCCTTTCGTGGATAAATAACTTTCAAACCACCGTTTGACACTTTCCTTGACAAAGGAAACAATTTACATTAATAATATCAAGTCATGTACAATCACGGTGACTTGCTGAAGAAGACGGCCAGTGATCTTCCTGGTCTTATGTCATAATACAACATTTTTTCCATTAATATTTAATTTTCTTTTCTCCCAATATGGCAGAAAGCCTGTCTTGCTTTTCTACAACAGGTTAATACATTTCCTAACAACGCTGTGAAACAACACAGAGTTTGATGTTGACTTCCCTCTAGATAAACATTTTCCCACATAATTTTCATACACAGTCAATAATACATACATAATAATGATAAAACTGACAATATAAAGGTTTTCATTCTTACCGCATCAAAGAAATTTACACACTAAGCAGTTGAATATTGCGATATGTTGCAACAATCCAGATCGCTGCTAGTGCAGAATAGCAAACAAGAATGTACTCCTTTCTTGTCTTAAAACAACTTTAGTGAATGAATTCTTTTTAACAAGTGGCCCCGAATACCAACTACTAATTACTTTTATTCAATCGTTAGTATATTACACCACAGCCAATCAGGGACCGTTTGGCTTCTAGTGTTCTTTTTTTCAAAACTGACCTCAAATATTCAAAATTAGGACTCCTTCCCCTCTACCCCCACTACGGGAAAACTGAGAAAGATTTTCAAGTCCATTCGTCTATCTGTCTTCTGTCCAACTTCTTTATTTCTTAATAGTTTTAAATTCTGATACATACTTATTGATCCTGTTGTTATCTATCGCACAGTCATTACATTATTTTATTCTTGTATTTATTTCTAATGTCTAGTATCGTTTTATTTCTACAATGCTTCAAAAAAAAAATACTTCCTATCTCTCCTATTCAAATTTGTAAACACGACTAGTGACACTCCTAGTCCGATACTCCATCTCATCCCCCCCATTCAGTACTGCATTTTTTATTTAAAAAATCTCACGTTAACCTTAATTTTTTCCTTTTTTTTTAACTATCGCTTTCATGCAGAACGCAGCAGATCCTTGTAGTACGTTACTACATTTTTAACAACACGTTTGTAGAATCACTACTTAAGCACTACTTCTAGCTAGAAATGCGACGTGTGTGTGTGTTTATATCGGCTGACGAATCTAACAGCGTGAATATGTGCCACTAACGCGTGTCGAGAAAAAGGGGGTCTGCAACTTGTGACGTCGCGTTTCTGCCATGCTACGACATTTATCTCTCAATTTTATGCCTTCGTGTATTCGTTTTTACACGTTTTCTTCTCTCTCTCTTGCTTTGAAGGCTAGGCTTGAACTGTGACGTTAGTTTCACGCAAGCGGTACTAAAATCTAGTGGCTTTGCTAGCGAGATAATTAACCAGCATTTCTACAGCATACATTGGATTCCCGACTGGCATAGTAGAAGCTGTTAGTCACTAACACACGGGCTGTTTTTTTTACTAGAATTTTGGAAGTACAATTCTATGGAAATTAGCGTTTGTCTCACAGATATTACTACAACAGGAGAACTTGGCATGTGTTTATTGAGGGCCTATGCACCTATGGGAGTGGAGGGTTATGAAATCAATGAATGAACATGACAGATTGAATATATATATACCCTTCAAAACAAGTTAAGGACCATTTTTATTAAGGGTGCAAAGTGAAATGAAAATGAACAATAAAAACACAGCACTTCAAAATATAACATGACAAGCTTATCAGTGACAATCAACACTATTTTCATGCAAGCCTCTGAGCCACATTTCGGACAGTAAGACCTTCCTGCAACCATGCAATGGCTCTTCCTTTATCCACAACACTCAGTTTTCGTCGTTGAGGCATATTGTTGTGCAATGGTTATGCAGCACTTGTGTTGCTTATAAAGACAATTTTGTGAGTACAGCTCAAGACCAACACTATAGTCTCCCACATGCATCACGCATTTTTGGAATAGCAGGTATTTTTTTCATGCTCAGACATTATTAAAAACACCCACATTTTGGTGTCTCAGCAGCATTTTTTCAGCGTGCATGCTGAGCTAAACACTAGCCACACGGTATGATAGATACATGACAGATTAAAAAAATATAGTGATAGATACATGACTAATTGAAAGTATATATTAACAGATGCATGACAGATTGAAAATATGTAATGAGAGACAGAAAAATAAATTTAACGTGAATCAAAATGGACAGTAAACATTTTATGACAAACTGAAAATGTATAGTGATAGATAGGTACAACAAATATATTATGATAACAAGAGACAGAAACAATTTTATGACAAAGAGAAAATATATAACAATAAACAGAAACATAAAATTTAAGCTGATTAAAACGTGATTAAAAATATAGCGAGAGAGACAGAAATAAAACATATAGCAACTGATAGATACAGAAAGCAATTCTTTATAAAGAGGGAAAGAAATAATGATAGGGAAAAAATATACGCTGGTAAATATTACGTTTGGGTAGTTTATTGTTCAGTTACGTTTTTTAGTTTCTTAGAATGTATTGTGTACATCCGGTGGTGGCAGTCATTTCCTCTTCCGGGCACGCTCGTCCGTTCACGGGCAACAAAAGTGTTAGGACTTCGATGCCTTTAGGGAAGTACCTAGGTTTTATTTTTATATTTATTTAGATTGTTATGTGTCCTATCTAGCCTTCACTTTATTTCCTGTCCCCGACGAAGGCCTTGTGGCCGCAACGTTGGCTATTTTCTTTGTCTTTTGTCCTCGTAAGACGAATCACCTTTTTTCAATCTTTTTCCACACCCTTCCGTGGTAGATAGAGGTATAAACTATACTACTCGTCAAAAGTCAAGGGCCACTTAGAAAAACCTTGGGTGAAACCATAAAACAAATCTGATATAAACGTAATTGGTATCAGTAAAAACGGCATTTATTGAATACCAAATTGACATGTCAGGTAAAGAAATGGAAACACACATTCAAACGCAATGAAGCTGTTAAGTGTGTCACCCACCTTTTCAAAAGTCACACAATAGATATTGGACAAATAGACATTTCAAAATCGGGAATGACCACCGTTTGCAGCAAGGCATTCAAGACAGCGTAGGCACATCGAGTCCACTAGAGTCCGAAGAGTATTCTGAGGAACAGCTTGCCATTCCTGAAGCAGAAATGCAGTCAGCCGTGCAACATCCATTGGCAGGGGGTGATTTGTTGACAATCTTCGACCAAGGATATCCCAGAGGTGCTCAATCGGAGAAAGGTCAGGTGAATGAGCTGGCCACGCCATCCTGATGATCCCATGTTGCTGAATAAACTCATTCACCACACGAGCTCGATGGGGTCGAGCGTTATCATCTTGGAGGATGGCATTACCACCTATGGCCTCCAGAGCAGGCTGAACAATTGGTCTCAAGATTTCGTTCTGGTATCTTGGGCCGGTCAAGTTGCCTTGGATGATATAGAGTGGGGTCCTGCCGTGTCTGTAGAAGCCTCCCCAGCCCATGACAGAACCCCTACCTTAACGATCCTGTCACGTAGACAGTTATGATCTATAAATTGCCTACATCCTCTTCTTCTTCTTTCACCCGTATCCTCTATTTTATTATCATTTTATCCTTTTTCCTGTGTTTTTCGCATTCGTACGTTTGCGACTATACACATTACTATTTTCCCATCCATTCGTTTGCGAATAATATTTTCTTCGCATTCTCACTTTACCTGTTTCTTTCACATACTGGGATACGAAAGTCTATTCCATAGATGTCAGTCAGACGAGAAGTGCGATTATGTTGCAGTCTATCTCAGACATCGACCAGACTTTTGTCTGCTCATTCAGATGACATGACGCTCTCGAGTTAGATTCTCGATGTAAACGCGTGAGAATGTTATGAGATAGCCGACATCCGTCTGCATTTTTCACCGGTCACAATGAGTTGCATCGGCCGAACGCTTAGGTATGCGCGATAATTTACATCTGATAGTCGCATGTTCAGACATGTGTCTGGAAATCCCAGCTGACACGGCGCTCAATGTGGGCCCTGGCCAGCATGAGGTGGGAAGAAATAGAAGTGTCAGTTCATGGGTGTCTTCTAGTTGACGTAAGGTGTTTTATACGAACTAGGGGAGATTATTTCGTTTGCGAAATAAGTTGGGGCCTTTTTGTCTAATTTTAAGATATTGGCCCGAGTTTGAAACTAACTTCACTCATTCTCCATTTTACAGTAGACGTGGTCACTTCGTTCTAGAACACTTAAACTTATAAGTGATGTCTCTTAGTTTCGTTGTGATATCATAGTGCTGTTTGAGGTAAAATATTATATCTATTATTATCTAGTATTTTTTTGAAGTGATAAAGTGTTTAATCGCCTATTTCATTTTAAACTAGTTCTGTGTGCAGAGTGATTATTTTAATAGTTTGTTATATTCTTTAGTCGACGAGTTACAGTGGAAAGCAAGATAAATTATAAAATTCTAGCTAAACCCATTCGGCTAATAAAAATAATTCCATTTAACTGCTAATACTCAGGCGAGATACATTTTCTAAGCTAACTTATAACTGCTAGATGTCTCATGAGTGTTGACGAAATATATTTATATGTATTTCAAATTCATGATGATTGATTTTATAATATAACTCATTTCACGGGAAGTGTTAAATGATAAGCTCTACGCTTGCAGTTTAAAATATAAGTTTTATCCTTATACATAGTATGTATAATTATTTTATATGTGCTTTTTCCATTTTATGCAGTGAATACTGGGGTGACCCAACTTGCCGCCGTTTAGTAGTAAAGAGATATACTTGTGAGAAGAATAGACATTTCCTATCTTTAACCACGTGGGTTGTTTCAAGTAACACTGGTCGGACAGTGCATGTGCCATCAGAGATAGACAGTAATACCAATCCCACTAACGGTTTTCTAAAGACTAAATGTTTATACTGGGCCTTTGAGCCAGACTTTATTTCTTCACAATAAACTCAAATATACATGCTGCCTGGCGGCGAGAATAATTTCAAGAAATAACGTTAATATTTCCGACAAGTATTGAAGGAGTGTATAGTGAACCAAGACTATCTGTTAAAAGAAGCTGTCACTGGTCAGTTTTTCCCAAATGAAGGAAACCCTCGTGTTTTGACTCTGTGTGCCAGTTCAAACTTGATTACCCTAACTGATCTAAGTGACATGAACATTAATCTAAAAACATAACTAAAAAAGTGAATGCTCCCCGAAAAACAGTGGAAGAAACCTGTAATTGTAGAGCTGGGATTCGCTTTATCCAAAGAATACAGATTCACTGTAGAGAAGTGTCCTAAGGTTGCGCCAGACGGTGAACAACATCAAGTTTTTTTTAGGTAAGCACGTGTGCCAGGGTACCCTGATGAAAGAACCGAGTGAAAGTGGACTGAGTGAGTCTTTTTTTTTTTTTTTGATAATTATTGATTCACTCACTTTATAATCTCCTTAGGCAAGATTTGCTGCTTAAGTAAATTGTTCCTTTAGAATAGATACTGCTGTCAAAGTCAGTCTATACCTTCTAAGGGGGACAATATTAGACCCTAACCATATGTATTTGTGACTCTTTGGGCCATCATCTGTCTCATAACGGGGCTGTGGGCTAAACCTAGAGTTAATATCATAACGGGGCTATCATCCTTGTTGCATTCTTTTGATATTTTATGACTATTTGCATATGTTTTGATGTAATTTCTATGTGTTGTGAAGAAATTTTAAATGATAATTAAAATTTCCCTTGGAATTAATCAGCGTGTTGGTCAGCTCGTTCTAGAACATTTATATATTCATTGTTATAGGTTTCCCACGTCTGTGTGTTTAACTGTCGTCATGTGTATGTGCGTGCCCGTGAGTAGATAGAAATATAGGTAAAATATATATGTGTGTTTAGACTGTCTGACGCTGTAAAGCTGTCGTAGAAGATAGGTGAGAGAGAGAAAAAAATTTTCCGCTTTCAGAGACAGCCTCTATATCACAGTCTATCATCTCACTTGTGGAAATTCTATTTCTTTTTACTAACTCTCACTGTGTCTATCACTTATTCTAACCTATTCAGAAGGGACAGACCCAAGTCTTAATTCTCCTATCAAAAATCTACGACAAATGTGGTCTCGTCCGAAGGATTTTTGAACTTAGAATAGGAAGACGAGTACGACAAATGTGGACTCGTCTATCTGGATTTTGAACTTAAGATTCTTTATTCTGAAATAGAGTAAGAGTGTGATGTCTTGTGAGTTGTTTTATCTTTAAATAATTTATCCCCTAGACTAACGATCTGTTTTCGGGCGTGCTGACCACACAACTGATAAGTTTTTTTCCACAGCATTTTGAATAATATACATTTGAGTTACAGGTGGATTTTGTCGGAATATATGTTATTGTTGATTTGTAATACTAAACGCTGGTAAAGTGGTGAGTGTATTACATTCACTGGGTACTGAGGCAGAACGGTGTTTGAACTAAGTTAAGGAGTTCGTTTTGGACTCTTTCGTCCAGATTAATTGCCTCTCTTACCCGATCTGACTTCAGGGGCGACTTATATTGGATTTTAAAATTAAGGGATTCTTTTTCTCTTTAATTTTTGCAATAATTATTTTGTTTCCACTGTAGCAACTTTTTTTTCAGAAGTAATCTTAACTACCATTTAGTTGGCGTAGTCGTGTTTGCATTAGGTGCTTTATTGCCGATTAATAGCAGCGATAGTTAGATTTTATTTTGGAGGAGGTATCCCAGGGTTAAGCATATCATCTTTTATTTGGTATTTTCTCGTAAGTGGTAGGAACCAGTGTATCCTTTTTCCTATTTTCTTTCTCCATTAGTCTCAGTAACTGACTTAATATGGCCGAGAAGGCAAAGCTTAGACAACTCCTCAGGGACGAAGCGAGAGAGGAGGGACTGGAAAGAGAGGAAGCAAAAGCATTTGTCAGAGACGAACTCGAGAGATATGACGCGGAGAGAAAAGCAGCCGAAGCATTACAGCAGAAGAAGATGGACGAGGAAATGGAAATTCGCAGGATGCAGCATGAGGAAAGAGAGAAAGAGAGACAGCTTGGGGAAAAAGAGAAACAGAGACAGCATGAGTTGGCTCTTAAAACTCTAGAATTTCAAAGCCGTGGTGCTGCCTCTACCTCCAGCAATGGAGAGTCTTCTCCTCATTCTTCCTTAACGGATCCTTCTAATACTCAATCTACTCACCTCACTGCTATGTCTTTCGCTCTAGAATCTTTCCCTTGTCCCAATGAGAAGATTGACACGTACCTAGAGAAATTTGAGAAAATTGCAACTCTGTACGGTTTAGAAAGGTCGCGTTGGAACATGAAGCTTTCTCAGGCGCTAAAAAGAAGTGCGTATGATGTTTACGCCAAACTGGAAAGCAGCCAACAAGACAACTATGATCTGTTGAAGAAAGCGTTACTGGAGCGCTTTGAAATGAACGCTCGCAAATTTTTGCAACTGTTTCGCAACAGCAGGAAAGAGAATTCCGAAACTTTTCAGCAGTTCTCGTCTCGTTTGAAGGGTTATCTGACAAAGTGCCTAGAGCTCTCGCAGCTCCCCTCTACCTACGAAGGTCTTGGGGAATTTGTTTTAACAGAACAAATAAAGAACACATTGTCTGCAGATACCCGGAGATTTCTAGCTGAGCAGGGGGCAGAAAAACTTGAAGACATCTTAGAGAAGTCTGAGCGTTATCAAAATGCGCTGGCTGAACTACCGGCCACAAAACGGAAACCGACAGAGGAGCATTTTCGAAAAAATAATCTAGATCAACCTTCTCATGCTTCTAATCAGAATAACCACAGAGAAACTGGACCTCAAAACCCCCCTCCAGAAAAGACCAAGTTCTACAAGAACAAGTACCCCAACCACCCCAAACAGTCTGATCAACCCGACAGCCCTACATGGCAGCGCAGCCAGAAAGGACAAGGTGGCAAAGGGAGAACCCCTGAGCACGGGACATATGATCAGACCGAGCACACCGAGCCGAAACGCATCGGATGCTTATTAACAGTCTCGCAAGGTGGAATTATTGACAGTGATTTCCAACCTGTTGGGGATAGACCCTCAACGCGAGGTACTGTTATTTTGAACGGTTCTCAAACTTCTTGCTTATTTTACACGGGGCTTTCTTATGATTGCATTGTTGCCAGAAACCTGGTTAAACCCGGTCAAGAGACAGGAGAGACCGTCAAACTTTGTGGAGTTCGTAAGAGTGATGCACCTACAGCGCTTCCCATCGCATTGGCGGAGATCCACTCTGATTTCGTCAGAGGTGTGATCAAAGCGGCTGTTATGGATGATCCCATCTACCCAGTCATACTTGGCGGTAGATACGTGTGTATTGGGAAACCGGAAGAGCCGATTGTGGCAGCAGTAACTACAAGAGGGCAAACCAAGAAGGAACGGGAGCCTGTGCCGAATTTGTTACCCAAGGAACTTAAAGAAGCGCAATACAAGGACCCTACTTTGGCACCCTGCTTTAGGAAACTGCCCATGGCTAAGGAACCCAAACAGCACGGTGACATTTTTTCTAAGGATGGCGTACTTTATCGCAGAACGGGCAATACTGACCAAGGTTACAACCAGCTCCTAGTACCGAAACAGTACAGAAGCCAAATCCTAGAAATGGGGCACTCTCTTCCCTTCACCGGACATATGGGACAGAACGCCACAAACCAACGGATAACCACTCATTATTGGTGGCCAGGAGTAAATACTGATATTATCAGATATGTCAAATCCTGTGCCCAGTGCCAACGTGTGCCACCCAAGCAACGAGCACCCCCAGTCTCTTTGGGTAAAATGCCAATAGTGGGAACACCATTCGAACGGGTTGTGATCGACATTTTAGGACCCTTAGAAAGGACTAAAAGAAGGAACAGGTTTATCCTGACCTTAGTCGATACATGCACTTTATGGGCAGAAGCTATCCCGCTAATATGCGCAGATGCCAAGCATGTCGCAGAAGCCCTCGTGCAGATTTTCACTCTGTTAGGATTCCCTCAGCAAGTAATGACGGATAACGGATCCCCATACCGAAACCTGTAGATGGATGAGATCGTGAAGATCTTGAGGACCAAACACATCTACACAAAGCCTTATACTCCGGCCGGAAACGTGCTCGAAGAATGTGTTAACGGAAACCTCAACATGATGTTAAGTAAACTGGCACAAGTGAAACCTAAAGATTGGGATCTTTGTATTCCTGCAGCTTTATTTGGCTACAGAGAATCTCCTCATACTTCCACAGGATTTCCGCCAGCTACGCTCTTATGCGGCAGACCCATTAAGGGCCCGCTTGAAGCCTTACTTTGGTCGCTGACAGACCAGAAGGCTGATGAGACAGTTGTCTCAGCAAGTAAATATGTATCGGATTTAAAGGAAAGGTTGAAACTAGGGTGGGACCTAGCAACGACTAACTTTAAGCGAGCACGCACAAAGCACGCTAACCGATACAGGAAAGTCGCGAAAGAGAGAGAACTGGAAGCAGGGGAGAAAGTTTTGGTGTTACTCCCTACCGGAAACAACCAACTGAAGATCGGATGGCAAGGGCCATTTACCGTCCTGAAAAAGATTTCTAAGGCTAACTACCAGATCTCTATTCAAGGAAAGGAGAAGGTTTACCATTTAAATCTGTTAAAGAGATACTTTGAAAGACCAGTGCCAACCTCCGATCATCTCCTGACGATCGCCAAAACTGACGAAGATGACGATAGTGGCAGGGATATTCCACTGCAATCGCACGAAATCTTTCAAAAATGTCAGAAGCGGCGACGCTCTTTCAAGCGCGCATGGGAGACATTCCAGAGGACGGAAACTTTCGGGAGTAGACTTGAGTAGGAATTGGAGAGAGATGGAGGGGGAGATGAGAGGGAAGAAGACAGATACTCCGAAGCTACGGATATAGGAAATTTATTTCCATAACGTAGACATGGAGTGCTTCCATATCTTAAAGGGGGGACGTTCTGTCACGTAGACAGTTATGATCTATAAATTGCCTACATCCTCTTCTTCTTCTTTCACCCGTATCCTCTATTTTATTATCATTTTATCCTTTTTCCTGTGTTTTTCGCATTCGTACGTTTGCGACTATACACATTACTATTTTCCCATCCATTCGTTTGCGAATAATATTTTCTTCGCATTCTCACTTTACCTGTTTCTTTCACATACTGGGATACGAAAGTCTATTCCATAGATGTCAGTCAGACGAGAAGTGCGATTATGTTGCAGTCTATCTCAGACATCGACCAGACTTTTGTCTGCTCATTCAGATGACATGACGCTCTCGAGTTAGATTCTCGATGTAAACGCGTGAGAATGTTATGAGATAGCCGACATCCGTCTGCATTTTTCACCGGTCACAATGAGTTGCATCGGCCGAACGCTTAGGTAGGCGCGATAATTTACATCTGATAGTCGCATGTTCAGACATGTGTCTGGAAATCCCAGCTGACACGGCGCTCAATGTGGGCCCTGGCCAGCATGAGGTGTGAAGAAATAGAAGTGTCAGTTCATGGGTGTCTTCTAGTTGACGTAAGGTGTTTTATACGAACTAGGGGAGATTATTTCGTTTGCGAAATAAGTTGGGGCCTTTTGTCTAATTTTAAGATATTGGCCCGAGTTTGAAACTAACTTCACTCATTCTCCATTTTACAGTAGACGTGGTCACTTCGTTCTAGAACACTTAAACTTATAAGTGATGTCTCTTAGTTTCGTTGTGATATCATAGTGCTGTTTGAGGTAAAATATTATATCTATTATTATCTAGTATTTTTTGAAGTGATAAAGTGTTTAACCGCCTATTTCATTTTAAACTAGTTCTGTGTGCAGAGTGATTATTTTAATAGTTTGTTATATTCTTTAGTCGACGAGTTACAGTGGAAAGCAAGATAAATTATAAAATTCTAGCTAAACCCATTCGGCTAATAAAAATAATTCCATTTAACTGCTAATACTCAGGCGAGATACATTTTCTAAGCTAACTTATAACTGCTAGATGTCTCATGAGTGTTGACGAAATATATTTATATGTATTTCAAATTCATGATGATTGATTTTATAATATAACTCATTTCACGGGAAGTGTTAAATGATAAGCTCTACGCATGCAGTTTAAAATATAAGTTTTATCCTTATACATAGTATGTATAATTATTTTATATGTGCTTTTTCCATTTTATGCAGTGAATACTGGGGTGACCCAACTTGCCGCCGTTTAGTAGTAAAGAGACATACTTGTGAGAAGAATAGACATTTCCTATCTTTAACCACGTGGGTTGTTTCAAGTAACACTGGTCTGACAGTGCATGTGCCATCAGAGATAGACAGTAATACCAATCCCACTAACGGTTTTCTAAAGACTAAATGTTTATACTGGGCCTTTGAGCCAGACTTTATTTCTTCACAATAAACTCAAATATACATGCTGCCTGGCGGCGAGAATAATTACAAGAAATAACATTAATATTTCCGACAAGTATTGAAGGAGTGTATAGTGAACCAAGACTATCTGTTAAAAGAAGCTGTCACTGGTCAGTTTTTCTCGTGTTTTGACTCTGTGTGCCCGTTCAAACTTGCTTACCCTAACTGATCTAAGTGACATGAACAGTAATCTAAAAACATAACTGGTGAAGTGAATGCTCCCCGAAAAACAGTGGAAGAAACCTGTAATTGTAGAGCTGGGATTCGCTTTATCCAAAGAATACAGATTCACTGTAGAGAAGTGTCCTAAGGTTGCGCCAGACGGTGAACAAACAAGTTTTTTTTAGGTAACCACGTGTGCCAGGGTACCCTGATGAAAGAACCGAGTGAAAGTGGACTGAGTGAGTCTTTTTTTTTTTTTGATAACTATTGATTCACCCACTTTATAATCTCCTTAGGCAAGATTTGCTGCTTAAGTAAATTGTTCCTTTAGAATAGATACTGCTGTCAAAGTCAGTCTATACCTTCTAAGGGGGACAATATTAGACCCTAACCATATGTATTTGTGACTCTTTGGGCCATCATCTGTCTCATAACGGGGCTGTGGGCTAAACCTAGAGTTAATATCATAACGGGGCTATCATCCTTGTAGCATTCTTTTGATATTTTATGACTATTTGCATATGTTTTGATGTAATTTCTATGGTGTTGTGAAGAAATTTTAAATGATAATTAAAATTTCCCTTGGAATTAATCAGCGTGTTGGTCAGCTCGTTCTAGAATATTTATATATTCATTGTTATAGGTTTCCCACGTCTGTATGTTTAACTATCGTCACGTGTATGTGCGTGCCCGTGAGTAGATAGAAATATAGGTAAAATATATATGTGTGTTTAGACTGTCTGACGCTGTAAAGCTGTCGTAGAAGATAGGTGAGAGAGAGAAAAATTTTTTCCGCTTTCAGAGACAGCCTCTATATCACAGTCTATCATCTCACTTGTGGAAATTCTATTTCTTTTTACTAACTCTCACTGTGTCTATCACTTATTCTAACCTATTCAGAAGGGACCGACCCAAGTCTTAATTCTCCTATCAAAAATCTACGACAGATCCACCTCTCGAATTGTGTCATCAGTAAATCGCTCTCCTGGTCGTCTCCAAACTCGAATCCTGCCATCATTGAATGACACAGTGAAGCGAGATTCATCAGTGAAGAGAACTTGACTCCATTGTTGCCTTGTTCATCGGATGTGCTCGCGACACCAAGCAACACGGGCTCTGCGATGAGCAGGAGTAAGAGGGATTCTGACTGCTGGACGTCGAGCAGCCAGTCCAAATTCATGTAAACGTCTGCGAATGGTGCTTTGACTGACATTAACGTTTACAGTTGTCTCAGCTGACATCTTAGAGTGGAACAAGTCGCTGTTCGATGGCGCAGGGCTGACAACAAGAGGTACCGGTCATCATGTCTATTGGTGCATCTAAGGCGACCTGGCCGGTGGCGATCCTCCACACTTCCTGTGGCCTGAAATCTCTCCAAAATTCTTTGGATAGTAGAGTGTGACACTGCAAGCCGTCTAGCAACCTCACGGACAGATAAACCACTTTCAACCCACGCTATAGCCCTCATTCTTTGTTAGGTGTCAAGACTTCTCGGTGGCATGGTTTTTGCAACTGATGAAACTACCCTAAGTCTGCTGATTGTAAAACAAATTAAGAGTGAACTCTGTTCACGAAAAGTCGCCATTGCACGTGGAATGTCAATCAGCACGATTACTTCACCTGTTTGGTTGTACGGAAGTTTGAAAAAACAGATTAAAAATGTGAATTTATGGTCAGCAAACCAAATTGTACGTGATCATCATGGTTGTCGTTGAGTTGTTTTTATGCTTAACGTGCATAGAATACTGTCAGAGGAAAATATTGCACCCAGTTTTTACTAAAAACTTCCTTCATTTAATCATTCTATGCGCTTATATAAAAGTGTATTGAAAATAATAGGGTGGCCCTTGACTTTTGACGAGTAGTATATATCCTAACAGATTCAGAACACAGAGACAGTCAGACAGAGGTTTGGGCCTAATGAATTATTAAGCATAGAAATTGTGTAGGAGAGAGAGAGAGAGAGAGAGAGAGAGAGAGAGAGAGAGAGAGAGAGAGAGAGAGAGAGAGAGAGAGAGAGAGAGTGGGAGAGCAAGAGAGAGAGATAGAGTGGAAACATAGCATAAGCAGACCTGAAAATATAATAGAGAAAAAGAAACTGTATTTTAATGGAAAAAAATACATTTTAAAGGTAACGAAAATCCCACTGCATGATAGGGATTGAATGAACTTGTCTGTTCTACGGGTTTCCTAAGTCTGGCCTATTGCATCCTACGGTTTTCAAGAACTTATCTACGCCATGGCTTTCTTAAGTCACTGCAAGCCCTATATGCAGTGGATTCAGAATGCATTCGTCATAATATATACGGTGTTACGACATGGTTTTTAACAATGTCGTCTGCTACATTGTGAGCACTTGTAGGATTGCACATTGGATGCTTGAGATGTTTGTTAAAAGACAGAATGGTTTTCATGCTTCACGGTATTTAGTGAACGCGAAGTATATAGTAACTTGATGACGTGTCAAGATTGTTATGGTCCCGCTTGACTACAAGTCACGGTCACCCACTTTTGATATAAGCTCCGAGCGAGACGGACGCAATTCTGTTCAACTCCCAAATTATTGATAGTGCAAGTATTCTCGTTATAAAAATGTTGGCTATAGGGTCAGGCCTAATTATGTGTGAGGTAAGGACGGTTAAAGAGAAAACCCAGGAATTATTGAAGTCCAAAATACGGGAGTATTTCTGAGCATGTGTTTCTGATCTATAGTTGCAGACGGGCGAGTCTCATTTTTGGTTACTGCCTTGGCGTAACGCGTATACACAGCTCACCACGTTCTGACGACGATTAATTATCGTTCTATAATTGTGGACTGGACTTGCACTGAGTGGAAATGATTTATATCAATGAATATATAAACAATGCCATAATATATATGTCTTCGTGATTTTTCATGTAATAAATTTGTCAGATGGACTCAAAAGAGAATTTGGATTATCAACTGATTTGATTGATTGATCCTCAAGTTGGCGGAACTTATTAACGAATTATGTTTTCATCCTATGATTCTGTTTAAGCACGATACTGCTGTTCAAAGAACAATAATATTGATGAACTTGTAAACAGTGTTCGGAAGGGAAAAACCAAACGATGACACTCAATTTATTAATCAAATACCCTGCTCAAATAAGACACATCTTCAGCCGAGTATATACCCACACGCCCGTAACAGTGGCGTAACATACTGTTCAAAAAAAGAAACGCATAGCTATCCGAGGGCGCGTTTTTATGAGTTTGTAAGTAACATTTGGTGCTAGGGTATATAAAAACCAGCCTCAAATGTTCTTTACCGTGTCAAATGCACGTGTTGACCTGAATTGCGTTCCATTTTATAATCGTTACAACGCAGTGGTCAATAGTGTTTATGACGCAATTTTTGACCACAGCTCATGTTGCGCGCACGTGAAAGCAACAAAATTTGGGGTGAACACTATTCACTGACTACGCAACTGAAACCGTATAAAAGGATAACGCTACACAAAAAAAGTTCAGTTTATTTTCAAGCAGACATTTATGGCGTCTCTATCGATAAATTTAAGGAACATTGCTATTGGCCGACTGCATGTAGGCGAAAGTCAAAGTCAGGTTGCCAGGCATCTAAACGTGCATCAGAGTACCATCAGTCGACTTTGGCACCGGTTCCAAGCCACTGGCTCAGGTGAAGACCGGCATCGCAGTGGACGACCCAGAGTGACAACAGCAGGGGAGGATCGCTTTATTCGGCTTCGTCACCTCAGAGACAGGTTTACAACAGCTTCCTCAACTGCCCAGTCATTGCCTGCAAGACGTCATGTGTCTGATCAAACTGTCCGGAATAGACTGCATGACGCTGGACTTTGGGCACAACGACCTCACCAACGACCTGTCCTTACGCGTCGCTATTGCCAAAATCGACTTCTTTGGGCCAACCAGCATCGTCCCTGGGCAGCTGACAATCAATGGAGACGTGTCTGGTTTAGTGACAAATCTTTCTTTTTTTTGCAGCATCATGATAGACGGCGTAGGGTCTGCCGTAGGCGAAATGAACGTTTTGGCCAAAATTGCGTTGATGAAGCTCCGCCGCACGGTGGTGGAGGTGCAGTGGTGTGGGGAATGATCAGTTACAACGGAAGGAGTCAATTGGTGCACATTGAAGGAGGCTTGAATGCGCATCGATACGTCAATGAAATTCTTCGACCCCATGACATTCCACTTTTGTCTGCCCAAAGGTCTGTGTTTCAACAGGACATCGCCAGACCCCATTGAGCACGGTTGACCACGCAGTTCCTGACCGCCAACAACATTCTCATCCTTCTCTGGCCATTCCTGTCTCCAGACATGAGTCCGATTGAGCACCTGTGGGATGAGCTGCATAGACGTATTTGTCGCCGAGACGTTGCTCCAGCCAATGGTCGTGATCTGTTCCAGGCATTCCAGGAAGAGTGGGCAGCCATCCCACAGGCCTACATCAGACGTCTGACCGCATCCATGTCCAGGGGATGCCAGTCGCTGATCGATGCAAGAGGAGGCCACACACCATACTAACGGGAAAACCCGTACGCCAAAAAACTTTCGTGACCCAGATGCAAAACAACTGTCAATTGATTGGTTGAACCCTAAGGTATTCTTGTGTGCAATTTGAAAAATTAACTCATTAAATTAAAAAAGTTATTGAATGTCAAAATTATGGCTATGTGTGTGCCTTCAGTAGCTTTGCGTTTCTTTTTTTTTTTTTTTTGAACAGTATATTTAACAGCACAGGTCACAACTTATTTAGTTACAGGGATTCGAATCTAGTTAGCTAAGTCACCGAATAACATATACCTTTACAGAAAATCGGCTCACCCCATGAAACTGCCCCAGTAGGACCTGCCCTGAGTATCCTGGGCAGAGCACGAGGGGATGAGTAACGCCTGCTGGGCACGATAGCAGCTGCACGAACAAACAAACAAAATAGAAAAGAAAGAATTACTATTAATCTAGATTTACCAATGTAACTTAAAGGAAACTTGATATTAACCTCACATACTAGTAGAGTTGGTCTTAATCGTAGATTATAAGATTGTGTCTCGTCTTCTTGGATCAAGGCAAAAAATAAAAGTCACCTATACACAATTAGTATATTTATGATTTTTTGTTCAGTGGGAATTTACATGGGATGACAAGAGTATGATCAGTCAATCAATCAACTCTCCTTGGTGGCTTTGTGTTGTTGTATACCTGGTGACCTCGTGTATTTGTCTACCTGCTGGCCCTGTGACATTGTATACTAAGTGGCCCTATGAATTTGTATTCCTGGTGATCCTGTATATTTGTTTACCTGTTGGCCCAGACTTTTTGCATACCTGGTGGCCCTGTGTATTTATATACCTTGTGGTTCCGTGTATTTGTATAACTGGTATCCCCGTGTATTTGTATACTTGGTGGCCCAGAGTTTTGGTATACTTGGTGGCCCTGTGTATTTGTTTCCCTGGTGGCCTTGTGTATTTGTTTACCTGGTAACCCTGTGTATTTATATGTCTGGTGGCCCTGTGTATTTGTATATCTGGTAACCTTGTGTATTTGTATACTTGGTGGCCCTGTGTATTTGTATATCTGGTAACCTTGTGTATTTGTATACTTGGTGGCCCTGTGTATTTGTATACTTGTTGGCCCTGTGTATTTGTATACCTGGTAACCCTGTGTATTTGTATACCTGGTAACCCTGTGTATTTGTGTGGTGAAAAATTCTAATACCCATATATAAATTAGAACATACATGTAAAGCCGAACGAAATAATACGATAGGAAGAAGAATGGAGAAAGATCAGTGCTTTCCCAGTATAGATAATGCCTTAGTTGTATAACGCCGTAATGGCTAACACAAGATTTCTACTTGTCCTAATTCGTTCGTTCCTAAATAAAATGCTTAGGCTTAACGATACGGCGATAACCATAGTTCTAAAAATAGAATGTGTAGTAAAATCTTCTAGACGACCTTGATTTTAAAAACTAACATTAGTACAAAATCGCGCACAAGGTTAGCCTTAGAAAGACAGACGGGCTTAGAAGAAAAAAAAAACAGAGAGAGACATAGACGGACCATGGAACACAGTAACGCAATCCACTCGTAGTGTGTCTAAAAATAAACCAACTCGCAGTGTGCATGGCCTGATTTTTTCAAATAAACAGTGATTAAAAAAAACTAACGATACGATGTTAGGTTTTGAAAACAGGTTTAATTTTTATTAGGAAACCTGATATTTTACGTAGGGCTCCTGACTTTATACTGATTGTACAGTCGTAAAGAATGGAATAGGTGGTAGTTGAAATTAAACACTTAACATCGAAAAAAGATCGTATTCTTAACTACGCCACTTAGCCCCTTGAAAATCATATATTCGTGTACAGGAAGGCTAAGGGACTAGGAATATGTAATAAATTAGATAATTAGATATTGGTAATAAAACATATAGAGAACAGAGATACTGTCAGGTTTGGTCATATCTTCTTGGGATGGAATTCCCTGAATTTTGTTGAAACATAGTAGTGACAGAAAGTCTAAGATAGTACGAGGGAGGCCATTGGTTGAACTTTGAAGTTAAAAGAAATTTGATTGGGTGACCTATGAATAACAAATAAATGCCTAGAAACGGAGTAAAAGTGAATGAAAATATTTGAATGACTGTGTACTCTTTTGAAAATATTCAAAACGATTGGCCAATATACTGGATATTGGCAGAAGAAATCTTAGAGGGGACGCCATATCGTTACACATTGTGAGAGATGAGAGCAGGCAGTGTTATCCAAAATTAAATATATAATAACAGCCTGGACATACCGCAGATCAAACTGTACCAGTCATCTTTAGTGTGTATTTCCTTACGAATTGTGGTAAGCTAGACATTTTTAATCTGTATTTTATATGAAAATTGAATGTGAAATGATAAATTATGTCTGTATGTGTGTGGTTCAGTAGCAAACATGAGGCAAAGCCTAGATATTGCTCCACCATGTAAAAGATTGTCAGAGAGGAGTATAACTGCATATATATATTGGATTGCCATATAGTAACATAACACCTATCCTATTGTATGGAAGGGATTACAGCTGGAATTGCAGAGGCGTTGTAACCATTAGGGAGAGGAATACTGGTGTATATTGTCACATAAAAAGCTAGCAGTTGGCCTAAAGCGCTGAACTTTATGTTTGTTTGTACTGTCATGTACTTCAGTGTGGAATGATATTGTATATTAGTTAGTAAGAAGGAAGCATAACCTTCACTTTCAGGGGCCGTGGTATAGATGGTGATATTGCATCGTCCGGTCTGAGGACTGTGTGATCCAGAAAGCTGGCAGCAGACTCCATGCACAAGATAGCGGCCATTGTCTATCATACTATCAAACTGAGAAGCAAGTGAGCAGAGGATACAGGTTTCCTGCAGCTGCATTATGAGATAAGCGCTTGTCAGCACGAAAAGCTCAACCTTGAATAAAATAACCCTGAACTGAACTTTATTATAAAAACAAAAGGGACAGAAATTTAAAAAAAAACCAGAATCTGTGAATCCTTCAATATTATTTCCACCAGTACAAACACATGAAATCGTGATGACAAACAACAACCTAGCACTAAAAGCCAGTATTTCCTCATAATAATACATCACAACACGACACTCATATTACAATAATAGTATATGTCTGGACAAAGATCTTTTTTATAAATTCTTGTACATAAACATTGTGCTTACATTTGATTGTGATTCCTGATTCACATTGTAGTACGATCAGGATATCTACATATTGAAAAAGCTAATACATTGTATAAAAGTTACACTTGACTTACTTAAGATAAATCTTTAGAGTGTTATGTGTTTGTGATTGTCATAGTGTTGTAAATTGTTGTGGATCTTAACTTAGGTGTTTATCTGTCTGTTGGTTTTTGTGAACTTACACTTCATCACTATCAAAACCCTAGACATTAAACGAAGTCATCATACAATTCAAGAATAAGTCTGATTGAGGTCGAAATGTGGTAGCAAGCAAGGTTCTCTGTAATACACCAAACTTATTAGATACAGAGACCTTCACAGCTGATCTCATTCAGTACACTAAGTCCCCTATAAATATATTTATATAATCCCAACTCACCACAATTTGTATACCTGGTAACTCTGTGTATTTATATACCTGGTGGCCCTGTGTATTTGTATACCTGGCGGCCCTGTGCATGTGTATACCTGATGGTCCCGTGTATATTTGTACCTCGTGGCCCTGTGTATTTGTGTACCTGGTAACCCTGTGTATTTGTATAACTGGCGGACCTGTGTATTTGTATACCTGGTAACCCTGTGTATTTGTATAACTGCTGGCCCTGTGTATTTGTATACCTCATGGCCCCGTGTATATTTGTAGCTGGAATACTGTGTACTTGAATACCTGGTAACCCTGTGTATATTTGTACCTGGTGGTCCTGTGTATTTGTAAACCTTCTAGAATATAAGTCAAATAACAATATCTCCAAAAATCTCCCTCCGTGGATTTACTTTCTGCAAATTTCCAGAAATATGGTTTTACAGAAGAATGTTCCAAATACAACGGACAACTACAAGAGTAATGATGATGTCCTGGATGAAGCCAGTGAGAGCAGGAAGCTTTACACTCATATTAGAAGGAAGCAATCTACTTGAATCTATCTAATTGAAGCAATCTACTTGAAGCAATCTACTTGAAGCAAGCTACTTGAAGCAATCTACTTTCTTCTTTCTTGTATTAATATGATCAAAACTGTAAGAAGTTTTAACAACTGGAAAGATTGAAGCAAACAAGAGACCCGGGATGACACAATGAGAAGATAAATGCTGTAATAAGTCGTAACAACGGAAAAGATTGAAGCAAACAAGAGACCCGGGATGACACAATGAGAAGATGAAAGCTGTAATAAGTCGTAACAACGGAAAAGATTGAAGCAAACAAGAGACCCGGGATGATACAATGAGAAGATAAATGCTGTAATAAGTCGTAACAACGGAAAAGATTAAAGCAAACAAGAGACCCGGGATGACACAATGAGAAGATGAAAGCTGTAATAAGTCGTAACAACGGAAAAGATTGAAACAAACAAGAGACCCAGGATAACAAAGTTACAAGATGCTGGGCAGGCTAATATAATGACATGGAAAGAAGTCAACAATAAAACTGCCAACAATTACTGAAGACAATAAGTTGTGGAGAGACATGATCTTCTAAGCTACCAGGCACAGTACTTGAAGAAGAACATTCTTTAACAAGTTTCCCTTTTCTCTCAGGTTTTCAGTGTTGCTACTCTTCGTGAACTCCTAGATCTTCCTTTTTTAACCACTTTTGTTTAAGATTAAAAGTCGTACACAGAGAAGACAACTGAAGACAGACGTGAAGGGCATGAAGTAGACATGGAAAAAACTTAAGCTGATGGCACGGGACAGGAAGACGTGACATAAATATGTTGAAGGTCTATGCTCCTTGGGAGTTCAAAGGTGAAAGAGATGAGAGAGAAGATTTCGAAGCCAAATGTGTTGTCTTTGTGTCAATCATGTTTATATCTTTATCCTCTTTCATCCATGCCAGCTTTCAAATGGCGTGATCTTGATGTCTTGATGTAGTTCTGTTTTTCTCGAGTATTCCTACAGATGTTAGGTTGGCATCCCTTGTGATCTTTCTCTATACCTTCTTTAGTCTCATTACAAACATGAAAAAATATGAGTTTACACATACAACAAAAATTTAAGCTGCTAACCTGATTGTCTGTTCCATTCTGTGGTGTCCTTGAATGGTGACACACTTCGGCTTTGCCGGGGTGTAAAATTTTTTGAGCTAGAACCACAGTAGAGAATTGTGTAGCCTCCTAAGGAGTTTAAGGGCATTAAAGGTTGTCCCTTGCGACTCTTCTCAAAACACTCAATGGCTAAATCTGTAAAGGATTAATAGTATAGTTTAACATTTCACTAAAAGGATTAATAGTTTAATTTAACTTTTCACTAAAAGGATTAATAGTTTTGTTAATCTTTTCACTTGTTTAAAACATCCCAACTAACATAATTACCGATGTATGTTACGTCGGTCGGTCCCACTCAAAATAGTAACTCGCACCAGGAAAAAAAACTGCGCAACCCGCGGTGTGCAACTTGCGTTTGGTGATGCCTAGATGGCAGGGAGGATAGTGTGATTCACTTGCGTAGCTAAGCGGAGTTGTCGCACGGAAGGTCCTAGGTTCGAGTCCTGGGTAAGCCACTCACGTCTGTTGCTTTTATGTTGTCTAGTTTTCTACTTCTTTATTTCTTACGAGTGCCTGAAAACATACCTTTATGTTTGTCTAATATTTATTTACTGTTTACAGGCCTCGGGTTTCCCTTCCTTAGGTGTTATAAATGTTATATAAAACAAATACTTTGGTTATTTCCTTTTTTTTTATTCTTTCACGAAATTAGTAGCACTCGACAAAGAAAAAGTGCGTAAAAATTGGTGTGCATGAGCCCTCACCCGATGTACAAATCATGAAAACTTGAAAGTTCTTTGTTAAAACCACTTATTATCAGGAAACACTATTTGAACACAATCTAAGCACTTTCACACGAATTTGTCATCAAAGAACTTTTAAATTGAATATAAAATAACATTAATTCTCGCCGTGTGTACGTTGGTTATAGCTGAGAAATGCAACCGAGTTGAAAAAATTGTATTGTTTCCATTATTTATACTCTCCCGAAAATAATTACAATCAACAAAGAAAAGTGCTCAAATGACGGTGTTCATGAACAGTTTGATTACACTGTATAATGGAAAGAAACCAAAAACACTCTAAGAATGTACTTCCATCTGCTCATCTGGGAACGAAAACAGCACACTATAATTAAAAATCCGTCAAGTTTGACGGGTTATTGCTAGTTTAATACATAAAACAGTAAGATTTGAGAAAAGCTTCTTTTTTCTTTTTCAACTTCCCAAGTAGCATATGTCCTTAAGAAATGTATGCCAAGTCTTCCTGTCCCGTGCCATCAGCTCAAGTTTGTTTCTATATCTTCCATATTCACTTTATGCCTCTTACCAGTTCCTTCTCCATGTGATTTTTATTCTCCCTCTACTTCTGTTACCATGTGGACTCCAGAACGAAGACAGTCAGGTAATACTATCAACAGGTTTTCTCAACATGTTTCCTGTTAATTGCTAGCGTTTTCTTCTCATTTCTTGTTCCACGGATACTTCTCTTGTTCTTGTCATCAGTCCACAGAACTGATCAGAGAAAATCAAGCATAAGATATTGTATAGACAGTACTATGAAGATTCTGAAATACAAATGTTTGATACTTGTACAAGAACAAAATCTTCATCTTATAGTGATATTCGATGACATAAATATATGAAGAAAATATCTAGCCAACATGCACAAATAATTAAATAAATATATATATATAGAAGAACAACAAGAAGGAGGAGGAGAAGAAGGATAAGAAGAAAAAGACTGTCGTAGATTTTTGATAGGGGAATTAAGACTTGGGTTGGTCCCTTCTGAATAGATTTGAATAAGTGATAGTCACAGTGAGAAGTAGTAATAGCAATAGATTTCCACGAGTGAGATGGTAGAATGTGATTAAGAGGCTGTCTCTGAGATCGAGAAATCTTCTCTCTCTCACCTATCTTCTACGACAGTTTTCGAGGAGTCAGACAGTCTAAACACACACACACACACACACACACATATATATATATATATATATATATATATATATATATATATATATATATATATATATATATATCCACTCACATACATACACACATAAGACGACAGTTAGACGTACAGACGTGGGAAAAACTATGACAATGATTATATAAATATTCTAGAACGAGCTGACCAACACGCTGATTGATTTCAAGAGAAATTTTAATTATCATCTAAAATTTCTTCACAACACATAGAAGTTACATCAAAGCATATACAAATAGTCATAAAAAAGATCAAGGAATTGCTACTGCCATGATAGTCCCACAGTTAGATCTTATCCCTCGAGGTATGCCCACAGTCCTGTTGGAAGAAAGTGATAGCCCCAAGGAAACAAGGATACATAGAATTAGGTCTAATATTTCCCCTTCTTAAGGTATGGACAGACTTGATATCTCTGCTCTATTTTAAGGAAACATTGATTTGCAATACTTGCATACAGAAAGTTAAGATAACAAAATGGGTTCCCAATTACAACAATAAACAAATCACTCCGTCCTGCATTCACTTTATTCATTCAGCCGAGCACACGTGCACATTTTCATACTCACAGCTTAAATAGCCACTTCTGGTAATACAATTTTTAGGACAATCACCTACAGACTCGTCAAGGGCAGTCTTTGACCAAGAAATCCCCAGTTCCAGAAAGACAGGATGAATTCTCTGCTTCCGGGGGAACGACTCCTTGGGTGTTCTTATTTTTCGGATGTCTGTTTAAGTCACATTAAAATTGTCCAGGCACGAAACATTAACAACGAGCACAGTGTCAGTAGCTTAGGTTTCTAGAATTGAAGAATGTCAGATCGGTGTCTACTTTCAGGAAAGGACTATATTCGGTCACCACAACACTAGTCGAAACTCCGTCGGAATGTTACTGACGTTAATATGTTACTTGCCACAACGGCTAAATTTGTACATAGAGTTTGTGCAGAAAATCTGATCTGGCTCAAAGGCCCAGTATAAAACATCTAGTATTTAATAAAACCCGTTAGTGAGAATTGCACTCTGTCTATTTATGAAGACACACGCACTGTCAGACAGGTGTTAACTTGTAAACCCACGTGGTTAAAAGATAAAAAATGTTTATCTTTCTCACAGGTATGTCTCTGTACTAAACGCCGGCAAAATTTGGATTAACCCCAGTTTTCACTGCATAAGGAAGAAAAACCGCAAATAAAATACTTATACTTGCTACGTACTCGGATTATAACTTACATTTTTAAACTGCACGCGTACCGCTTGACTTATCATTTAAACTTTCCTGGGAAATACGTTATATACATAAAATCAATCATCATGAATTAGGAATACCTACGTGTTCCGTCACCACTCATGAAGCATCTAGCATTAATAAAGTTAGTTTAGAAAGTTTATTCTCGTCTGATTTTTTAGCAGTAAAATTAAATTCCTTAATAGCCGACTGAGTTTAAGCTAGAAATATAATTTCTGTTTTCCACTGTAACTCGTCACTATAAAATAATACAGACTATATAAATTAAGCGCTCTGCACCAAATCTAACTAGTGAAAAAAAATAAGCGATTTAACACTTTAAACACTTCACAAAATACAAGAATATAATATATATAATATTTACCTCAACACAGAACTACTAAGAACTTAAACCACTTCGACCAAACTAAATGCCATCTCTATTAACAGAGATTCTTAGGAATCGAACGAAGGCTTGTTCTAGTCTTGACTGCGAAGTTACTGAGTGAATTAAGTCTCAAACTCTCGTTTAAGATATATGAAACACACACAAAGAATGTGCCCTATTTCCAAAACCCCGCAATCTCTCGTCTTTCCTTAACACTACGTAACTTAAGACTACCATGGACTGACACTCGTGCGTTTTCACACCTCGCGCGGACCAGGCCAACCGTGAGTGCCTTGTCAGCTGGGATTTCCAGACAAATGTCTCAAACTGCGTCGAGAAGATGTCAGTTATCGCGACTTTCTGAGCGTTCAGATGCGACAAACCTATACTGGCGAAAACGAATATTCACGGTGCATTTCGTCAATCTGCAGCGATTGTACGGGTGAAAGAAAAAGAAAACGATATAGGCAATTCAATTATCATAACCTCTGTGACAAAGATGAAGAAAAAGAAGACGAGGAAGAAGAAGAATAACAGCAGAAGAAGAAGAAGCAATTGATGATGACTGTTGTGTACGGCTTTTGCGCACAGGCGTATGTCAATCCTTGGCAGAAATACAGCTGTCTGCACTAGCTATAAATATATAACGTGACGTATGTATCGTCTGCCCATGCGCAGCCGAGCGGTCAGTTTCCCGTGCAAGTGATAAAATGTAAACAGCCTTGACGAGACGTGCCATGGTTGTGTTCCCGTGGTGAATGTGTTGTTCGATATATTTTCTCAGTGGCTTGAAATGAGATTTGGTCGCCACGATTGTATAAGATGTGTTTATGGGCCGTCAAGGGTTACAGCTTCCATGGGAAGCATTGTGACTGTATTTTGAGGTAAACAGTTTCGATCGTCAGCATATATTTATATTTGCCGCCATACTTCGTTCACGGCTTGCTTTAACCGGAACGCTAGTCTCGTACGGCCAGAATTGAGATTTATGAATTGTATGCCTCTTACATTGTTTACCGCGATGGACTGACACTGGACTTTAATGAATGCAATCGACATAATGGTATTTATGCTGAATTATTGTTGGAGCTACTGTGAATAAATTTGGATGTGGACCAGTCTTCACCAACTCATTGATTAATCATTAACACTGTTGTACCAGCTAAGAACGATACTGTGTGGCTGTGTTCAGGTGAAAAGTATGATGCTAACCCTTCGTCTACTCAACCTAGCATTCGCGTAAGCATCAGCAACGATTGAAGACATACCCCCCCCCCCCCCCCCAAGCTAGAACCTAACTGCCCCGCATATAACATTCCTTGATAGCCATTACACAACAGATTTCTGGTGGCCGATATGGGGACGATTTTTTTTTCGGACTCTTCAACAACATCGGACAAAGTGAAACCACACCATGTTGTCTATTGTTTATGCATTATGAACTGTTTCTGGAACTGTTTTGCATACTTTCCTCTGCGCATGGCATGAAATTGATGCGGGTGAAAATACATGACTGTGACGAAATTTTTCAGCTCATTGTACAACTGGTAAAATTATTGTGTTTTGAAGAAAGACGTTACAGCAGAGTCCCAGTGAATACTCCTAGTTCAAATCAAGTTCTGATATACATTTTATTAATCAGGCTGCTGCTACACGCCTGTTTTGTCAAGTTTTCAAGGCCCAACATTATCAAGTTGAACTTTCTGTAAGAAAAACTGCAATGATGTAGTGCTTCCTGCTCTATTTGGATATCTAATAACTATATTATTGCTGCTCGACCTGTGATGTGTCCTTGCTACGTTGACAACCTGTCCAGGAGATGCTGTGCGACAGATTCACCATCCTTGGCCCCAAGCTAAGTGGCTTTATGTGCACTTTCTGTGAACTGTGCTAAATTGGTCTGAGCTCGTTCTTATTTCTTGCATGTTATATCTGTACCTTTCTGTTAGCTTATTTGTCCCTGTGCGTTTGATTGGGAGATGATTCGGTGCAAGAGGTTCATCTCATTGATTCAATGGGCTCACACCGGATGTTTCGTTAGGTTTGCTTGTAGATTTCCAACAGTGGAATATCCGGCTGATATTTGCCGTGCGACTTAGGTCCTCTGTCTGGTTTTCTTCGACCACTGTCTGTATAGGTGTGACGTCTTGTGTTCTGTGCGTTGTCATTGTATAGTATTTCTGCTTTAGTTGCAATAATTTTGTTCGTATCTGTTGGTCTCTTCTTGCTGTCTCTCAGTGACATACAAATTTTATGTTTATACACCGTGTCTCTGGTCCTGTGTTGTTCTGACTTAGCAGTAAGCGTGTTCCAAATTTGCTGTATTTTTCCTCTTTAGTTTGACATTTATATTCTCTTTTGTTGCTTACTGGTAATGTCTTTTGTCGCTTAGTGTTTTATTCTGCTCCAAAGTATTTTTTTTTCTCTTATCTATATTTATATTTGTTGTCTTTTTCATTATTTTTTTTTCCTTACCATTCATTGATTGCATTGTTAATAGCCATTAATATTATTGATTATACAAATCTGACAATTACTTATTACTTGTATACATTGATACAAAATGGCTACCTTAGACTATTTTGTGAAACAAGGTAAAGCCTTTGCCATGGAAGGAGAAGCCCTAAAAGAATTTGCTATTACTGAATATCAGAAACATAGGGCTGAAGAATAGGCCAGAGAAAAAAGAAATGAAGAATTGGCCAGAGAAAATAGAAATGAAGAATTAGCTGAGAAGAGAAGAGCTGAAGATTTAGCCAGCCAAGAGAAACTTAAAATACTTGCGATGGAAGCAGAAGATAAAAAAAAATTACATGATGAAAAGATGTTATCTTTAGAACTTGAAAAACTCAAGTTGCTAAATATTAAACAAAACAATTCTGAGAGTCAAAGTTCCTCAAACAAACGTGTTTCAGGATCTGGTAGATTTCGTTTGCCTACTTTCAAACCCAACGTAGACGATATTTCTTGCTTCCTTAATCGCTTTCCGACTGTGTGTGAGGCAAACGAAATTGATAAATCGGAATGGTGTAGTAGATTGATGGAATTCCTCACAGGGGATGCACTAACTTCGGCTTGTACCATGGACGGTCCCAGTAGGAATAACTATGAAGCTGCCAGAGCTTTATTGCTTAAACTTTACCAATTGGATGAAAATGGCTATCGCATGCGTTTTAAGACCATGTTGCCAGAAACAGGGAAGGACGTCTCGGAATTTATTGCTGCCATTAAATTAACATTCAACAGATGGGTTGAATTAGCGAAAATTCCACAAACATATGAGGCACTAATGGAATTAATGCTCAGAGACAAAGTGTTGTCTTCTGTTAACCAGCAGTTCCTATCATACCTTCATGAACGGAAACCTACGGATTTGACATTGGTGGAAGAATTGGGAAGACAGTTTATTACCGCTCACCCAGGCACATGTGTGAGTAACTCTCACATCAAAGAGGCTCTACCTGTGGCATTAGCGTCATCTTGGAACAACAAAAACATAAGACCAAGGCCTCAGAGTCTCGACAGGAATTTTGGTCATGGTAGAGGTAATAACTATGGGTACTTTCAAGGTGGTAACTCTTACGATAATCAATCTCCCCCGTCTAGAGGAAATTTTAGACAATTTCGGGGACCAGAACAGAACCAATTCCAACCACAGAAAGGATGGAAACGAAATGATAATTTTTTCAGGAGTAGAGGAAATTGGAATAGTAATAGATACAGTAAACAATGTCCAACTCCTAGAATGTCTAGCTATTCACAGGACAATAGAAACCGGAATTATTCTTATAATTATCAGAATGATAACCATCCCTTCCGCTCTCGGAGCATTGAACGTACAAACTATCATGCTAACTCAGCACAATCTGCTGATACATCTAGTACTACTCAAAGTAATCCTTCGGTAAATCAGGCTGCTGCTTGTTCATTTTTTGACTTTGATGCTGCTTCGCAGTGTCCTGATTGCCGAACTTTATTTCAGCCTAATGTGGTATCTACATTAAGATGCGGTCATCCACTTCCTACGATGACAGCACTTGCTGCTCAAGATGGCACAGGCACCTTAAACTTTTATAAGGGCCTATTAAACGATACGCAGGTATCTGTGCTCAGAGATACTGGTTGCACAACAGTGGGAGTTCGCCAATCTCTGGTGCACCCATCATGCTCCACTGGAGATTTTGTTAAATGTGTCACATTTGGGAGAACAGTAGAGTTCTATCCCACAGCTATTGTTCACATAGCGACTCCATTTTTCACAGTGAGGATTAAAGTGTGTCTTTTAAAAAACCCAATCACTGACCTTATTGTTGGCCGTATCCACGGTGGCAAAGATTGCACACCTGGTGAAATTATCGAGTGGGAACGGCAAAACATTTTAACTGCGAATGCAGTAACAACAAGAGCTCAAACACAAGCTCAAGCGATTGATAACATTGTGCCTAAAAATCAGGGTTAGGATTTTCATGCTACTATTAACAAAGAATCTTTTGCAACGCTGCAAAGAGATGATGATTCTTTGCAGAAATTTTTTCGTTTGGTAAGTGGTGAGGAGATGCTTGTAAATAATGCCCTTCGTCAATGGTACATCCTTAAGAATGGTATCCTGATCAGAATGTTTAAAGATTCTTCTTCTCTTAAACAACAGGTCATGGTTCCTAAACAGCTTAGAACTTATATCCTTCAACACGCCCATAATTCTCATTGTGCTGGACACATGGGCCACTCTAGAACAAGTTCCAGAGTGCTCTCTTCCTTCTTTTGGCCTGGTGTATCTAGGGATGTTGCTACGTATTGTCGCTCCTGTGTTACTTGCCAGGAGGTCAAAGCAAAGGGAGCCTATCACATGGCACCAATACAGGCTTCAGATATACCTGTACGGCCCTTTGAGAAAATGGCCATAGACATTATTGGCCCACTTCCTGTTATGTCAGCTAGAGGACACAGGTATGTCCTCACATGTATTGACATGTGCACGTGCTGGCCAGAGGCTATACCTCTGAAGAATATTACCACCTCAGACGTGGCTGATGCTCTTTTCTTAATCTTTTCCAGGCTAGGTTTCCCTAGAAAACTTCTATCAGACAGAGGTACTCAGTTTGTCTCCGAGGCCACGACTGGTGTTATGCAACAACTAAACATTGACAGATCGCTTAGCTCCGTGTACCATCCAAGGAGCAATGGTATGGTAGAACGGCTAAATAGGACGCTTAAACAATTATTAGGCAAAGTTACAGTCAGCTATCCACAAGACTGGGACAGGGTTTTACCCGCCGTGCTGTTTGCGTACCGTGAGGTACCAAATGAACAGACCGGTTTCTCGCCATTCGAGCTTGTCTTCGGAGCTCAACCTAGAGGTCCTATGTCTCTTATTAAAGATTTGCTCACTGACTCAGAAATGACTCAAGACACCAAGTCATCTTACGAGTATGTCGTAAACCTCCGACGTAAGATAATTGATGCTTGTCAGTTGGCAACAGCATCTTCTGAAACTGCTAAAGAAAAAGCTCGTCAGTTTAAGAATCGTAACAGACGACTAAGACACCTGGTGCCTGGGGATGAAGCCTTTGTGCTTTTTCCTAGAAAGGACAACAGACTACTCATTGCTTGGAGTGGTCCTTACAGAGTTATTTCAAGCATTTCTGATGTTGACTATGTACTTGACGTTAAGGGAAAAAACAAAACTTTCCATATAAACATGCTCAAAGAATTCCATACTCGACCTGAATATCTTCAGGCTGTCTTTCATGCAGTAAATGAGCCCACAAGGCATACTACTCATTTTTCTTCCCTGTCTGTGATTCAGGAGGAAGAATCTGCGTTTCCTGACTTACCTATGGATCTTCCTGTCATGCCTTTAACTGCTACTGAGACGTGGAAGGATGTTTCTATCTGTACGGATTTATCATCCGACCAACGTCAGCAGGTGTCTGATCTTCTTCAATCTTTCCCAGATGTTCTGACAGGCATCCCTGGTCATACATCGGTTATCACTCATGATATCCTCCTCACGGGTGATCGACCTATTCGAGTTCGACCATACCCCATTCCTATCCATTTTCAGGATAAGGTTAATAAAGAACTTCACGACATGCTTCGTTTGGGTATTATCGAACCATCAAATTCTGCATTTGCTTTCCCGATGGTCATTGTTAGAAAGAAAGATCACAATATAAGACTATGTATTGACTATCGCAAACTCAATAATATAACTGTCTTTGATGCTGAACCTTTACCCTTATTAGAAGACCTTTTGCCTAGACTTGTTACAGCTGTTTTTTTTCACTAAGTTTGATCTCACAAAAGGATACTGGCAGGTTCCTTTATCGGAAACTGCTAAGCCCCTTACTGCTTTTACAACACCTAAGGGGTTATTTCAATGGAATTTTATGTCCTTTGGACTGATGAATGCTCCTGCCACATTTGTCAGGATGATGCGTAAGATTTTTTCTAACAGGTCTGATATTATTACATATATAGATGACATATGTCTCTTTACTACTTCTTGGGAAAATCAATTCTTAGGTCTCACTTCACTGCTGGACACTTTACGTTCACACCATCTAACTGCCAAACCTTCTAAAATTTTTATTGGATTTGGGGAAATATCATTCCGTGGTCATAGAGTTGGTCATGGTTTGCTTAAAACTGAACTGTCTAATGTTTCCAAGATTTTGAACATATCTGTGCCCACAACTAAGAAACAAGTGCGCAGTATTCTCGGCCTTATTCAATTTTACAGTCGATTCATTTCGAATCTATCTAATCTCACTGCTGATCTGTCTGCTTTATTAAGAAAGGGTTCTCCCAATCATGTGCACTGGTTTCAAGAGTGCCAAGCAGCCTTAGCTCATATTAAAAGTTTATTTTCAACCCCTCCAATATTGAGATTACAAAATAAAAATTTGACATTCTATCTTCGCACAGATGCGTCTTCCAAAGGTGTTAGTGCTGTATTGATGCATAATTTTGACGGTACACTTCATCCTAACTTGTACATATCACGGAAGCTGACGGACGCAGAAAAAAAATATCCAGCAATCGAGCGCGAATTACTCGCCATCGTCTGGGCTGTTTTGAAACTGGAGAGGTACCTTCTTGGATCAAGATTTATTATACAATCAGACCAGCGCTCCCTGTCATTCCTCATGAAATCGAACCACAAGAATCCTAGAGTTGCGCGCTATTCTATTTTGATGCAATCGTTCGCATTTGATGTCCAAGCTATTCCGGGCACTGAGAATGTGTTAGCTGATTTACTCTCCCGCTGCCCTCAACAAGACTTTAACGATACTATTTAACATTATTATGTGATCCAAATATAAGCGCATGGTTGACATTCAGTACTGCTGCGTGACTTTCAAATGTATTTACGTGATCCACTCATTTACATTGGATGATTGACTTTCGATACCTTCATATTATGAGGACCTGAACATTTTGTTGCTTAGTAACAATCTATTTTCGTGTCAAATGGATAAGTCTACTTCAGTGCTATAAGCACATGTGAAAGACATATTGTTGCCAATTGGAAACAATGCAGTACCATATTTACCACTAGATCAGTATGAAAACTACATGATGAATAAATTCTTCTAACTTTTTTTTTTTCCTTCTTAATGTTCCCTAAAAGACATAACCTTACTTATATCTTGCATGTTTATTAGTTTGATTCTCTTTATGTAACAATTCTCTTATGCTATAGTGATATCATTACTTTAACATATACATTACAAGATGATGTTTTCTTTATTGCATTATTAATTTACATTTATTTGTTTCTGCCTCTCATATTCTTATGATAATGTATTGACTGATGACAGTCTTTTTCATGCACTTTCATTAATATTTCCAGTAGATTTGACTTCGACTGGACTTTGAGAATTTATTGTTCTACTGTTGACGATTATTTATTATGATGTACTTAATTTTGGCCGTTCTTTCATTCGGGTAATGTTTGGAGAAAAAAAAACATTTGTTTTACTTTTCCCGAGAGGACGGGGTGGTTGTTGTGTACGGCTTTTGCGCACATGCGTATGTCAATCCTTGGCTGAAATACAGCTGTCTGCATTAGCTATAAATATATAACGTGACGTATGTATCGTCTGCCCATGCGCAGCCGAGCGGTCAGTTTCCCGTGCAAGTGATAAAATGTAAACAGCCTTGACGAGACGTGCCATGGTTGTGTTCCCGTGGTGAATGTGTTATTCGATATATTTTCTCAGTGGCTTGTATTGAGATTTGGTCGCCACGATTGTATAAGATGTGTTTATGGGCCGTCAAGGGTTACAGCTTCCATGGGAAGCATTGTGACTGTATTTTGAGGTAAACATTTTCGATCGTCAGCATATATTTATATTTGCCGCCATACTTCGTTCACGGCTTGCTTTAACCGGAACGCTAGTCTCGTACGGCCAGAATTGAGATTTATGAATTGTATGCCTCTTACATTGTTTACCACGATGGACTGACACTGGACCTTAATGAATGCAATCGACCTAATGTTATTTATGCTGAATTATTGTTGGAGCTACTGTGAATAAATTTGGATGTGGACCAGTCTTCACCAACTCATTGATTAATCATTAACACTGTTGTACCAGCTAAGAACGATACTGTGTGGCTGTGTTCAGGTGAAAAGTATGATGCTAACCCTTCGTCTACTCAACCTAGCATTCGCGTAAGCATCAGCAACGATTGAAGACAAACCCCCCCCCCCCCCCCCCCCAAGCCAGAACCTAACTGCCCCGCATATAACATTCCTTGATAGCTATTACACAACAATGACAATGATAATGATGACGATGCTGATGATTTTTGTAGCGAAACTGACGTTGATATCCTTGAACTTGAACACTCTAGCCATATTTGCAGACATTGCCATGAGCTATGGGCTTTTCAGAATTCAAGCAACACGTTATTTCAACCTGTACTTTTATTGCGTTATTACGGCTTTGATTAATTGTATTGCCGGTTATCTTTCGTTATGTTCTTACTGTGCATGGAATACCCGGATTAACCAAGTTATAATTTGGGTATATCATCATCATTATTATTATCATTTGGTCATACTATGGAGCATGGGACAATTATTACAGCTTGTTCCCTTGCTGGAGGTCTGCATCCATCAGTTACAAGCAGAGTTGGTTTCTATGGAAATTAGTTTATCATGATGAGCCTGCCAACACCATGCGCAGCCTTGTATTAGTCGCAGCCTTGTACGACATGTTTGAGTAAGCAGAAGGCGTGTTCTCTCTGTGTCTCTTCAGAGACCCCCGGGTAATTTGGGTAAACTGTATTTAGAGGCTACGAAGATTAAAAGACGAGAGGAAGAAAAACAGAAGACAAAGAAGAGAAGGCTATAAATAAGAAGAAAAAGCAGTAGAACGAGAGAATGAAAAGATGGATTAGATAAAGAGGACAATAAAAGAAAAGTAGAAACGGGCAAAAGAAGAAAGGAAGAAGACAACTGCAAGAAATAGAAGGGGCGGGTAGAAGAATAATGTAAGAAGAACGAGAAGAAACGGAAAAGATAATGTAAAGTAAGAAGATAACGTGACAAGAAGAGACAGAAATAGAATAGATAGATAGATAGATAGATAGATAGATAGATAGATAGATAGATAGATAGATAGATAGATATATAGATAGTTAGATAGATGGATAGATAGATAGATAGATAGATAGATAGATAGATAGATAGATAGATAGATAGATAGATAGATAGATAGATAGATAGATAGATAGATAGATAGATAGATAGATAGATAGAATAGATAGATAGATAGATAGATAGATAGATAGATAGATAGATAGATAGATAGATAGATAGATAGATAGATAGATAGATAGATAGATAGATAGATAGATAGATAGATAAATAGATAGATAGATAAATAGATAGATAGATAGATAGATAGATAAATAGACAGATAGATAGATAGATAGATAGATAGATAGATAGATAGATAGATAGATAGATAGATAGATAGATAGATAGATAGATAGATAGATAGATAGATAGATAGATAGATAGATAGATAGATAGATAGATAGATAGATAGATAGATAGATAGATAGATAGATAGATAGATAGATAGATAGATAGATGGATAGATAGATAGATAGATAGATAGATAGATAGATAGATAGATAGATAGATAGATAGATAGATAGATAGATAGATAGATAGATAGATAGATAGATTGATAGATAGATAGATAGATAGATAGATAGATAGATAGATAGATAGATAGATAGATAGATAGATAGATAGATAGATAGATAGATAGATAAATAGAATAGATAGATAGATAGATAGATAGATAGATAGATAGATAGATAGATAGATAGATAGATAGATAGATAGATAGATAGATAGATAGATAGATAGATAGATAGATAGATAGATAGATAGATAGATAGATAGATAGATAGATAGATAGATAGATAGATAGATAGATAGATAGATAGATAGATAGATAAATAGATAGATAGATAGATAGATAGATAGATAGATAGATAGATAGATAGATAGATAGATAGATAGATAGATAGATAGATAGATAGATAGATAGAACGAACGAACGAACTTTATTTTCAAAGGGTTTAGAATTGGGCACGCAGGCCCGTAGATAGATAGATAGATAGATAGATAGATAGATAGATAGATAGATAGATAGATAGATAGATAGATAGATAGATAGATAGATAGATAGATAGATAGATAGATAGATAGATAGATAGATAGAATAGATAGATAGATAGATAGATAGATAGATAGATAGATAGATAGATAGATAGATAGATAGATAGATAGATAGATAGATAGATAGATAGATAGATAGAATAGATAGATAAATAGAATAGATAGATAGATAGATAGATAGATAGATAGATAGATAGATAGATAGATAGATAGATAGATAGATAGATAGATAGATAGATAGATAGATAGATAGATAGATAGATAGATAGATAGATAGATAGATATGTGGTAGTGCGAAGACGATGTGTGAAGGAGAATAACGATTTGCGTGTGATGTTGTCGTCACTCTCTCTGACCTACTTTCACACACGTTCCGCAGTCACAGAAAAACTCTTGATGACAGGGGTCCCACTTTTATTAATGAAACTCAGTCAGGTAGCACATGAATCATGCAGAAAACAATGTTGTCCACAAGTTTACTTTTTGAAGGTTATTCCTATACAACACCATTTAACCAAGCTATGTAGGTGTTCTCTACGTAACACCATATAATAACCCAGCACAGACTGCTGGACTCTCTGAAATAAAATGAAACAAAATAAACTAGCATCGTACTAATGGACAAATATCATCTACGTTATAATACATACATATGTGTGAAAATATGCAAGTACATGCACTTAAATGACCATGTGTGTGTGTGTGTGTGTGTTCATGCAGGTCTGCGTATATGTGTAATCATACAATAAACATATTTCAGTCAACAATAATGCCTTCCCACTCCTGCTAATTACTAACTACATCATCACGCGAGAGAAAACTTAAATGACACACTTCTATCCATGATGAAATATTCCACACAGCGCACTGGTCTAAATGACAGCAATTTATCAGTATGTGAGAGGCCTAGCTGCTCTAAAGAACAAGCAGATATATACTCTATTCTTACAGCTCTGTACTAAACGTAATAGGCATACGCTACTCTAGGATTCAGAGGGTACGCTAATCTTTCTCCCACCATAATCACTGATGTAAAATTAACCAAACTTACGGCTCACAAGAATGCAATATAACCATTACTTAACACTACACAAATAATAATGATAATGGCAATAAGTACACACTTGTATACAGCGCAATGCGACACTAGAATTCCTCTTATAAATTCACTTAGTACTTTACACATTTAACACAGTCTCACAGTTGAAAGTAGCGATAAGATAGATTTACGTGAAATTACACTAGAAACACATAAATCGCCAATCATCTTCTATCAAACTATAGATGCTAAAAAGCATTAACTCTTAAACCTGAAACGTCAAACATTACTAAATCTAAAGTATTCTAAAAATGTACTGACAGCGCCAAGATGTCTAACAGCCGAGCGCTGTCTCCCATGTCTCACACGTCTGTCTTCTTCACGGATGGCAAAGGTGTGTTTCGTTCAAATCGCCCATTACCGGGTGAGAATGCCAACATGAGCACAAATTCACACCGTAGACTAGATCGACAACTAATTAGTCTAAAACTACACCTTTCTGGCCACACGGTCACAGATAGATAGATAGATAGATAGATAGATAGATAGATAGATAGATAGATAGATAGATAGATAGATAGATAGATAGATAGATAGATAGATAGATAGATAGATAGATAGATAGATAGATAGATAGATAGATAGATAGATGGATGGATGGATGGATGGATAGATAGATAGATAGATAGATAGATAGATAGATAGATAGATAGATAGATAGATAGATAGATAGATAGATAGATAGATAGATAGATAGATAGATAGATAGATAGATAGATAGATAGATAGATAGATAGATAGATAGATAGATAGATAGATAGATAGATAGACGGACGGACCTGTGATTGTAATTATCCCTCAGCATGACTGTTTTCAAGAGTCGGAATCCACAGAACGTTTTTTAACAATATTTGAAAATTGTAGATGTCGGCGGGAGCATTTTGCTTCAGGCAGGTTCAGCGAAGCTGGATACTTCATGATGAAGAGGTCAAATGCAGAGCTACATCAAGACCTCTTAATTTGAAAATGTTGTTGTTTTATCGATATGAAAGAAGTGATATTAGGATAATAGTCTGCGAGTTTGTTACGAAATGTCCGTCCCTGTCCATTTTTCACTCCGATCGCTTTTATTTGGCATTTCATTTTTCCCTTTCATACATGTTAATGTAAATCACAACTTACGCCAATCCTGGCTACAGACTTGTTTGCTCAGATGAATAAAAGAGACGAATCGTTCTCATACACGCGTCTGGGATGCTGTAATTCTACAATAGATTCCCTTTCTGACTCCGTGTTTCTTCAGTTTCCTAGTCCGGTGTTCCTTCACAGAGAATTTAAAATTGAAAAAAATTAGATTTCTCAATGGTTGGTGTAGCAAGGATGACCCGGAAGCGCTTAAGTCATACGTTCCGCCTCGTGTACGGGTTATCATGTGTTTCGCCAGACAAACAAAGCTGTTTCTATTCAACACTCCTTGGATAAACAAGCCCTGTCGCTTGAAAAGATGGTCAGACCGGTATTGTGATAAAATACTGTCGCTGACCGTCTAATAACCTGGTATAACTTAACACGTCTTCATGAAGCGTGAATGCGACACAATAAGATAAGAATTACTCCCTTGGCAAATACTTCCATAGGGGAGTGGCGTGTTTGAGACTTCACCATGCTATGTCCAGCATAAAAAGTAACATATATGAAAGGGAAAATGAAATGCTAAATAAAAGCGATCGGAGAGAAAAATGAAGAAGAAGAAATGATTCTGCCGTAGGGCTGGAGGTGTGAGAGATCATACAAAAGGACAGGGATGAACATTTCGTCACAGAGTTGAAGGAACTGCTTCCCTCGGGAACTAGGCTACTAGAAAACCTTATTTTAAAGAGGATGCTGGAGACTAAACTGGTTTGTTTCTAGAATATAAATTCTTTCTCAGAAATTCTGCAAAGTACTATATAGAGTACATAAAGTTGAGAAAGGAGATTTGGAGTCCAGCCACAATGAATTACATATTGCGAACCTTACTTACTTACTTAGTTCTACCGTGAGGTGTAGAGGTTTGGAAGAGAGAGCGCCAGACCATTCCATCAGCTGTCTTCTTCCTGGCCTGATTCCATTCTAGTCCTCGGTCCTTCAAAGATTGTCTAATGTTGTCCTCCCAGCGGACTCTGGGTCGTCCTGGAGGTCTGGGTCCCTGGCTCTTTGTTTCCCATGCTTGTCGTGGTAGCCGATCTTCTCCCATTCTGCAGACATGGCCAAACCATCTTAGTTGGGACTGTTATTTGCATATTGCGAACCAATGGAAGTTTTTTTTTTTACGGCTGAGCCCCCTGAATGTAGATTAAAACATATACTGAAGAAATAAATGTTATAAGGAAAAATTACAACAGACTCGTCTATGTTGGAGTTAAAAAATAAGGATAGATTCTCACAATGCACAAAAGAAAATAAATGGATAGTGTTCTGTTTAAAAAAAGAAAATATGATTATCACCTGGGCCAGGTGAGCTTTTCTTTGGTGGTTTGCTGCATACGTATTTATCTCATCTCTCCAAGGACTGTAGTAGCTGTTCAGTTTTGTTCTGACTCTCTTGGTGGCGTACAGGGTTTTGTCGGTCCCAGGAATAAGGTACAGTAATACAGTTCTGTAGTTTCAGAAGGTGGCAGAATTTACTTCTCTGGACTCAGTGCACATGACAAACACGGATGGAGTAAGTCGGGCCTTCTGAATACCGTTTATGTTTACTGCATAGGACGATAACATGGTACGGTAACTTGGTATGGTAATCTGGAATGGTAATTTGGAATAGTAACCTGGTATGGTAGCCTGGTATGATAATCTGAAATCGTAATCTGGTATGGTAGCCTGGTATGGTAACATGGAGTCGTAACCTGGTATGGTAGCCTTGTATAGTAAGCTGGAATCGTGACCTGGTATGGTAATAATCTGGAATCGTAACCTGGTATGGTTGCCTGGTATGGTAACCTGGATTTGTAACCTGGTAGGATTGGATGATCGCACAATTAAAGTCCAATTAGTGGTGTTTCAAGAGAAATCATCTCCTATGTCGCTGGGCGATAAGCGTGCACCAGAAATCTAATGAAAACATCCATAACTATAAATAGCTAGGAGTTATCTATAATCTATGTAGTACTCGGTCATAACTGACGTTATACGCCTACATTGTGGATTTCAACCTAGATTTGGCTGTCTGCTTGTTTACAGCAGTGATTTTCCACACGTGGGAGTGAGATTCACCAACTGTAACGTTTGGGGACGTGGTCATCAAATGCTTGAGAACCACTGATTCAGGTTGTGCTCGTAGAGCAGTAAAACCATTTTGGGGGTCATTGTCACCAATAGCTTGATAAACCCCTGGGTTAAAGTTTCCCGTGCTGCAGTAAAACCAGAGGGTCATGAATGCCAAAGTTGGAGAACCACTGGATTATGTTTTTCCTGATTCCTGGGTTTTTCCCAGTTCTGGGGGTCCAATTTAGCTAAGACGTTTGGCGTTCGCCTCGAATTCTAGAGGTACCGGGTTCGATTCATAGAAGAGGGAATATAGTTTTTGGAAATTTTTTTCTTCAGAACCAGTGCTCCTAGTAATGTCTGACTTCTCCCTGGTCTCCTAAGTAGTGAGATCGGATGCCTAGCCTTCTCGGATAAGGGCAAACGAAGGAACGAACGAACTTTATTTTCAAAGGGTTAAGAATTGGGCACGCAGGCCCGTCTGACATTCTGCCCTTCCTCTCTCTCTCTCATCATGTATACTAATATCCTTTCATCCTCACATTTACTTTAAGCATTATTAAAGCATTTATCATTGTAAAAGTAATATTACATTTGCAATAATCATCATAATTAAAGCGTTTTTAAAATAAAATTAAAATAATAAAAATAAAAAAAAAATAAAAATAAAAAATTAATAATAATAACGAATTTGAAAAAAATAAATAAATAAATAAATAAACAACAACAACAACAAAAAACAATAACAACAAGACATAAGAATCGAATTCTTCGTACTGTAAATTAGTGATTTGAGACATATTCAGAGGTATGTTATGAGAACTTGTAAAATGTTCATACGGTGTTCAACTGAATGACTCAGGGACTTTTTTTTTTTTTTAGGTTCATCAAGATGAGATGGGTAAACAGTTACTTTCCTTGTGTGATCTAAGTGAGGAAATCGGAGCACTGATGGAGTTGTCTGTGTGCAATGAAGATTGTCCTTAAAACCAAACCTTACCATTCCCAGTTCTGCAGTAACCATTTGGTGTCATAGTTGACAAAGGTTTGAGAACCACTGATTTACATTTTGCAGCTTGACCAGTAAATCCTAATGAGGTATTCATGGTTTCAAAACCCGAGAACCACTGGCGCACAGAGACAGTTAAATTCGTACATTCATAACGAAGGCTAAGTAATATTCCCTGTTCCTGTAAGAAATATTATACATATAACTGATAATAAAACAGTTCTTCGACCATTGAGCACGATATATGCAGAGAAGTACGTTAAATACATGTAAAGACTATTTCAAGATGAAAACACAACTGTCCTATATGAGACAAAGTGATAAGACACATGACTGAGAACACACTTATCAAGTTCATAAAGTCTTGACTAAGCACCATGGAACATTATAAGAAATAAAAAGTATATGTATTACTATTTACTTTCTGTTCTGCTTGGAGCATGTGTTCAATAATGCAAATTCTCAAGTAACTTACTTACTTACATACATAGTCCTTCCTCTTCTACCGTGAGGTGTAAAGGTTTGTAAGAGAGAGCGCCATACTATTCTATTGGCTGTATTCCTCCAGGCTTAGTTCCATTCTAGTCCTCGGTCCTTCAAAGATTGTCTAATGTTGTCCTCCCAGCGGACTTTGGGTCGTCCTGGAGGTTTGGATCCCTGGCTCTTAGTTTCCCATGCTTGCCGTACTAGCCGATCTTCTCTCATTCTTCAGACATGGCAAAACCATCTCAGTTGGGACTGTTCTACTTGGGTCTGCAGCGGTTGGGTTTTTAGGCCTTGACGTATCGTCTAGTTACGGACCATGTCTCTTCTTGTTACTTAAACCACTTTCCTCAAATACCTCATTTCTGAGGTCTGGATCTGGCTTTTGTGGGTTGTAGTCATTGCCCATGACTCGCATCCATACGTCAAGACTGGGACAAATTCCCAAGTAACAATAATGAAAAACATCATACAATTTACTCCTGTCTTATTTATGCTATGAGCTGGGGAAGAAGATCGGTGATTAATTATGGCTGACAATGAAATCATACATAGAAATAGTTGAGTAGCATGCATATAATCACATAACAATTTATGTCACTGAAAATTAAAGTACCTTTACAACTTTTGTCTAACAAGTTCTATTAAATTAATATGCTGTGGATAAACATATACATATAGGGTGATCGAGAAGTCTCTCCGCAGTTAGTTTAGTGCTTGAATACAATGCATCAAGGGAAACAATCCAAACGATAACATTATTATTAAAAGGTCGTAATTTACAACTCTACATTTCTTTATTTCACATAGCAATTTAATCTATTTAAACAGACACTAATTCTTTATGCGAAAATTTAAAAAACAATATTACTATTATGTAGTAGTAAAGTAAATCTAATTAAATTCAATTAAAATAATGTTCTTTACTGCATCACAAATGTTGCATTCACATTATTAAAGCCACTGAACCCACTGCGGAGAGACTTCTCAATCACCCTGTATTATTTATGGATGGGTTTGAAAAAAATCGAAAAAAGGTGATTCGTCTTACGAGGACAAAAGACAAAGAAAGTAGTCTACGTTACGGCCACAAGGCCTTCGTCAGGAAAAGAAAGAAAGTGAAGGCTAGATAGGAGACATAAGAACTTAAAGAAATATAAAAAAAAAACCTAGGTACTTCCCTGAAGGCGAAGCATGGCTGATAAGGAAGTAACCTCTGCCCCCGGATGTACACAGTACATACCAAGAAACTAAAAACTAAAAAAACAAAACTGAACAATAAACTACCCAAACGTAATGAAAGTGGGGACTGGAAATAGAAGAGGACAGAATGAGTGGGAGATAAATAAATATGAAATCAAAAATCAAGACAAATTAGAAACCGTGTATATCCATACATATTGTGGAGGATGGCATAAAAATAGAAGAATAGGATAAGAGTGGAAAGAGTCCAAATAGAGCAAGAGAGGAAAGGGTGACCTCAGACAAAGGTGTGGAAAGTGTTGAGACCGGCTGGTTTTAGACACCCCATGTGGTGGATAAGACGGTTCTCAAGCTGTTCTCGGCTGGCAGTGTCAGAGGAGCAGGATCGGATCGCAGTGACCTGAATGTCGATGGGACCATGGTGGTCAGGACTATTCAAGTGTGTGGCAACTGGTGTGGACTTTTGCTGAGAGATGTCATTTAAGTGCTGGCTGAATCTGTCCCCAAGTCGTTTGCCTGTTTGGCCAATATAGGTTTTGCAGCAACGTTTACATATGATCGTATTAATGACATTACGCGATTCACACGTGAAGCTACTAGTGATGGTGTACGTAGCCTTAGGAAAGGACACCTTCTGGGTTGAGATGACATACTTGCACGTGTTGCATCGTGTCCGACCACAGGGTAGTGTGCCAAAGTGAGTGGCATTCTTCTTTGGGAGACGGCTGTGAACAAGAAGATCCTTTAAGTTCTTTTCGCGTCTATATATCACCAAAGGTGCTTCACCGAATACTTCTTGGGTCGCAGGCTCTGCTTGGGGGATAGGGAGGTGGCGGAAAAGGATCTGTTTGACAGCAGTACTGTGAGGGTGATGGGTCAAGATTAATTTGACTCTATCTGAAGTGGATTTATAGTGAGGTATGAGGGCCTCCTGACGAGAGATGGGGAGCACACGTTGGAGACCAGAAGTGAGAACATGTTCCGGATAAAGTCTGCTACGGAAGAAATCCAACATCTAATTTGCTCGGAAGTGGAAGTCATCGTCGTCTTGGCACAAACGGCGGAGGCGGAGAAGTTGTGAAAAAGGAAGGGAGTCACGACAGGCCCGAGGATGAGAAGAGGTATACAGGAGGTAGCTGTGGGCATCTGTCAGCTTGTAGTATACTGAGGTATTAAGGCCGGAGGGCGTGATAGAAATAGTAATGTCAAGGAAGTTGACAGATATTGTGGAGACGAGGGAGGTGAACTTGATGGTGGGGTGAAAGTGGTTGACAAAGTCGATGAAGCGATATAAATCAGTCTCAGACATATCTGTGAGACCTATGCCATCATCGATATATCTGCGGTAAAACCCGGGGACAGGACCGGAGTATTGTTGCCATATCTGATGCTCCAAGTGGCCCATGAACAGGCAGGCATAGCTAGGACCCATCTTCGTTCCCATGGCAACACCACAAATTTGGTAAAAAAAACTGACCATTGAATTCAAAGGAATTAAGTTGAAGGACCAGTTCAGCAAGACGGAGAAGAGTGTCAGTGGATATAGAAGGGCAAGTGCGTTGGTCCAGAAAAAAAACCGAAGAGCTCGGAGACCATCAGAGTGGGGAATAGAGGTGTACAGAGAACAGACGTCTAACAAGAAAAGACGGTAGGAGCGGTCTGCTGAGAGTCGGATAGAGGAGAAAGTTGTAAGAGCATGATTGGTGTCTTTGACAAAGGAGGGAAGATTCTCAACGATAGACTGGAAAATGCTATCGAGGATTGACTGTATTATTTATGTTAGAGTTTCCCACCCAATCGAAGGAACCAAAAGCTGTTAGAGATGGGGTGTCCCCTTTTATTGGCCCAAGTTTAGCAGGTACTAGAGAGAAATGGACTTCCAATTTTGCTACTGGAATATATTTCTGCTACTCTAAGACGGCAGGGAGTCAAACATTTTCTCAAACGAGCGATTTCTTCCACGAATTTCTCCCCGCCTCCCCTTCCCTGACCCAGGTACCATCGTTGGACGTGCTTGGAATAAACAAGCAATCTGAACCAGAGATAGAGTGAATAGCTTATCTGCTTTGAGTCGTAAGAAATCAGGGAAGTAGCGAGAAGAATTGACGAATAAAAGCTTCTCATTATAAGACTGAAGCAAATTCTGAAGAAAAATAGTATCATTTCTAGAGATCAATCAATACCCTTCAGCTTCCCAGGGAGCAAATACCTTCAACAAACACATGCCAAGACTTCCTGTCCTGTGCCATCCGCTCAAGTTTCTTCCATGTTTTCCTCATAATTTTCACTTCTTTATCTAGTTCTCTTCTCCGTGTGTATTTTGGTCTACCTCTATCGCTCAAGTGCCCACGGCTGGGCTTGACTTGTTAAAGAAAAGCTTAGCGTACTCTGCTGCTCATCTTTGGAACTATTTTCCACGTAACCTAAGAAACAAACTCAGTCATTCTTCATACAATTGTAGACTTTTCAAATACTTTATAAGTTCCGATTACATGCCCCCTTAATCGGACTATCTGTCCTTATAATATCAAATGTAAGCTCTAATGATGATGTTTGTACTTATAATATCAAATGTAAGTTCTAATGATGATGCTTGTACTTATAATATCAAATGTAAGTTCTAATGATGATGTTTGTACTTATAATATCAAATTTAAGCTCTAGTGATGATGTTTGTACTTATAATATCAAATGTAAGTTCTAATGATGATGTTTGTACTTACACTATCAAATATAAGCTCTAATGATGATGTTTGTACTTATAATATCAAATGTAAGCTCTAATGATGATGTTTGTGCTTATAATATCAAATGTAGGTTCTAATGATGGTGTTTGTACTTATAATATCAAATGTAAGTTCTGATTATGATGTTTGTACTTATAATATCCTGCCATCAATGGTACCTATACCTTGTAGCGGTATGGCAGCTTGTGTACCCTGACAATCCCCAGAGCTATGCCAGTGGGAGTTTTACTCCTGGTAGGTTCAACCATGCTGGACTGGTCTGCGTGGGTAGGGGTCAGACAAAAGCTGGTACCCTGGTCCTCCAGGTTGGGGGTTTTAGCACAGGGCCGACACCCCTGTCTGTGTAAAAAATCACACACGTTACGGAAACAGCAATAAATGGAAATACTTTGATGCGGGACGGACATCCGGAGTCTCAGGCTCGTATGACTGACAGTGGTGAAAGCCGAAAGGAAGCCACTGGCATGAAAACGGATGCCCAGACCGCAAAACACGAAACCAGAATTGGTTTTTGGAATGTCAGAACTATGAACGAGGCAGGAAAGCTGAGACAGATTACAGCAGAGATGAGGAATTACAAACTACATATCCTGGGAATAAGCGAGAGCAGATGGACAGGGATGGGGAGAATAAAAACAGCTACAGGGGAAACAGTACTTTATTCTGGTAGAGAGGACGGTCAGCACAACGAAGGTGTAGCCATTATCCTTAAGAAAGGAATGGAAAGGTCTCTACTGGAATGGAAACCCATTAACAACAGACTAATAAGAGCAAGACTGAGAGGGAGATTCACCAACACCACAATTATACAATGTTATGCACCAACAAATGACAGCGACGAAGAGATTAAGGACGAATTCTATCAACAGGTACAAAAGGAAATGGAAACTGTACCCAGGTACGATCTTATTATAGTAATGGGAGACCTAAATGCGAAAGTTGGAACACACAATAATTATAACGAAAGAGTAATGGGGAAATGCGGCAGTGGAACAGTAAATGAGAATGGGGACAAATTAATAAGCTTCTGCAGTATTAACAACCTGGTCATCGGAGGAACACTTTTTCAACACAAAGAAGTGCACAAGTTAACATGGGAATCACCAAACGGACGAGACAAAAACCAGATAGATCACATAATGATCAATGGCAGATGGAGACATGCACTACAAGACGTGAAAGTAAGAAGAGGCGCAGATGTGGGAAGTGATCATCACCTAGTAGTAGCAAGACTGAAGGTGAAACTCAGAGCTGCTGGACCAGTTGCAGTCAAACAGAAAAGATACAACATCACGAAACTTAAGGACCCCCTCACCAGAAAAGCGTTTGTGGTCGACGTAAAGAGACGATATCTGATTACCAAAAGCCAGGAAAGAACAGAGACCGACGATGTGGACCAGAAATTCAACACCATCTCAACAATATATAAAGAAAGCAGCAAGTCATGCTTGGGATTCCAGGAAAGAAAGAGCCAAGACTGGATAACACCAGAAACGCTAAACACCATAGCGAAGAGAAAGGAAATGAAAAGGAAGAAAACAGAAGCTAAGTCTCCCAGGTTAAAGGCAATATATAGTGAACAGTACAGTCAGCTGGACAAGGAAGTAAAACGTCAAACCCGTGCTAACAAAAGGACATTTCTGGATGACCTTGCAAGACAGGCAGAGAGGCAGCACTGAGAAATGAACAAAGCACAGTTTATAAAATAACTAAAGCTATCAGTGGAAAACGAGGTGCAAACAACATAACGTTAGTAAGAGACAAGCAAGGAAATCTCATCACCACAGCACAGGGGCAGGAAACAAGGTGGGCAGAGCACTTCAGAGAAACACTGAATAAGGAACCACCAGAGACTCAGCTGAATGTTCCTGAGGCTGAAAGTGACTTAGACGTAAATACAGACATTCCACGGAAAGAAGAAATTATCACAGCTATCAAAGGGCTAAAAAATGGAAAAGCGCCTGGTCACGACAATCTGAATGCTGAGCTATTCAAGACAGACCCTGAACTAGCAGCAGAACTATTAGAACCACTATTTGCACAAGTCTGGGAAACTGAGACAACACCAACAGAGTGGAGTAAAGGAACAATTGTCAAATTGCCCAAGAAGGGCGACCTTGCAGACTGCAACAACTGGAGAGGAATTACCCTCCTCTCAGTTCCCAGCAAAATACTAGGCAGGATAATCATCCAGAGAATTTCAAAAGCAGTTGACCATAAACTGAGGAAAGAACAAGCGGGCTTCAGAAAGAACAGAAGATGTGCAGATCATATATTTGCCCTCAGGAACATTATAGAGCAGTGCTCAGAATGGCAGAGACAGCTGTACATTAACTTTGTTGATTTTGAAAAGGCTTTCGACAGCATACACAGGGACAGCCTATGGAAAATTCTGAGGGCTTATGGAATTCCCAGCCGCATTGTTTCCATTATAAAAAGCCTCTATTCTAACTTTACGTGCAGTGTTGGATCGAGTAATGTAACTTTCGAAGTGAAAACAGGAGTACGACAGGGATGCCCCTTATCAACAACATTATTTTTGACAGTCATAGATTGGGTGATGCGCCAGACAACAGAGGGCAGTCCAAGAGGAATTAGATGGACAACGTTTTCTACACTGGAAGATTTGGAATATGCAGATGACATTGCACTGCTTGCGCATTCACACCAACACATTCAAGACAAAACTGATAGACTGAATAAGTATGGCCAGCAGGTTGGCCTGAACATCAATCTGAAGAAGACAGAGGTCATGACACTAAATGTGGGCAATCCTGAGCCAATAACAGTAAGGAACCAGAAGTTAGAACAGACAGACACATTTACTTACCTAGGAAGCATAGTAACACCTGACGGCGGAACAAGCAAGGACATTAACAACAGAATGAATAAAGCGAGAACAGCCTTTGCTATTCTCAACAACATTTGGAAGTCTTCCCAGTACAGCACAAACACCAAATTAAGACTGTATGAAAGCTGCGTACTTTCTGTGCTTCTCTATGGTGCGGAATGTTGGAGAGTAACAGAGAAGGAAATGTCGAAACTGTCCTCCTTCCACACAATCTGCCTAAGGAAAATTCTCCGAATCTTTTGGCCAAACATCATCAGCAACCAAGAACTACTTATTCGGAGTAACCAGGAGGACATGCACACCATCATAGCTGGCAGACGCTGGAGTTGGGTTGGCCATGTCTTCAGAAGTGACCCTGATACCATCGCAAGAACAGCTATGCTATGGACCCCCGAGGGAAAGCGAAAGAGAGGCCGACCAAAAACAACTTGGCGGAGAACTGTGGAAGCTGAGATGCAAAGAATGAACCACAGTTGGGGCACTGTACGAAGGATGGCCGCCGACCGAGCAAAGTGGAATCAATTTGTTGCTGCCCTACAAGACGCCACCAGGCGTGATGGCCGCTGACTGCTTTGACGGTTGGCGGTTATGGATCAAAGAAGAAGAAGACTTATAATATCAAATATAAGCTCTAATGATGATGTTTGTACTTATAATATCAAATATAAGCTCTAATGATGATGTTTGTACTTATAATATCAAATGTAAGCTCTAATGATGATATTTGTGCTTATAATATCAAATGTAAGTTCCAATGATGATGTTTGTACTTATAAAATCAAATGTAAGTTCTAATGATGATGTTTGTACTTATAATATAAAATGTAAGCTCTAATGTTGATGTTTGTACTTATAATATCAAATGTAAGTTCTTATGATGATGTTTGTACTTATTATATCAAATGTAAGCTCTAATGAAGATGTTTGTACTTATAATATCAAATTTAAGTTCTATTGATGATGTTTGTACTTATAATATCAAATGTAATTTCTAATGATGATGTTTGTACTTATCAAAAGTAAGCTCTAATGATGATGTTTGTACTTATAATATCAAATATAAGTTCTAAAGATGATGTTTGTACTTATAATATCAAATATAAGTTTTAATGATAATGTTTGTACTTATGATATCAAATGTAAGTTCTACTGATGATGTTTGTACTTATAATATCATATGTAAGTTCTAATGATGATGTTTGTACTTATAATATCAAACGTAAGCTCTAATGCTGATGTTTGTACTTATAATATCAAATGTAAGTTCTAATGATGATGTTTGTACATATAATATCATATGTAAGTTCTAGTGATGATGTTTGTCTTTATGATATCAAATTTAAGTTCTAATGATGATGTTTGTACACTTCAATATACGAGTATTTTATTTAATGGTAATAATTAGTTTGCACTTTTTAACATATTTTATTTCATGGTAGTAAGTAGTTTGCACCTTTTAAAATATGTTATTTCATGGTAATAATTAGTTTGCACCTTTTAACATATTTTATTTCATGGTAATAATTAGTTTGCACCTTTTAACATATTTTATTTCATGGTAATAATTAGTTTGCACCTTTTAACATATTTTATTTTATGGTAATAATTAGTTTGCACCTTTTAACATATTTTATTTTATGGTAGTAAGTAGTTTGCACCTTTTAACATATGTTATTTTATGGTAATAATTAGTTTGCACCTTTTAACATATGTTATTTCATGGTAATCAGTAGTTTGCAACTTTTAACACAATTTATTTCATGGTAGTAAGTAGTTTCCACATTTTAACATATGTTATTTCATGGTAATAATTAGTTTGCACCTTTTAACATATGTTATTTCATGGTAATAATTAGTTTGCACCTTTTAACATATTTTATTTCATGGTAATAATTAATTTGCACCTTTTAACATATGTTATTTCATGGTAATAATTAGTTTGCACATTTTAACATATTTTATTTCATGGTAGTAAGTAGTTTGCACCTTTTAACATATGTTATTTCATGGTAATAATTAGTTTGCACCTTTTAACATATTTTATTTTATGGTAATAATTAGTTTGCACCTTTTAACATATTTTATTTCATGGTAACAGTAGTTTGCACCTTTTAACATATTTTATTTCATGGTAATCAGTAGTTTGCACCTTTTAACATATTTTATTTCACGGTAATAATTACTTTGCACCTTTTAACATATTTTATTTCATGGTAAGAATTAGTTTGCACCTTTTAACATATGTTATTTCATGGTAATAATTAGTTTGCACCTTTTAACATATTTTATTTCATGATAATAATTAGTTTGCACCCTTTAACATATTTTATTTCATGGTAACAGTAGTTTGCACCTTTTAACATATTTTATTTCATGGTAATCAGTAGTTTGCAACTTTTAACATTTTTTTTTCACAGTAATAATTAGTTTGCACCTTTTAACATATTTTATTTCATGTCAATAATTAGTTTGCACCTTTTAACGTATGTTATTTCATGGTAATAATTAGTTTGCACCTTTTAAAATATTTTATTTCATGGTAGTAAGTAGTTTGCACCTTTTAACATATGTTATTTCATTGTAATAATTAGTTTGCACCTTTTAACATATTGTATTTCATGGTAATAATTAGTTTGCACCTTTTAACATATTTTATTTCACGGTAATAATTACTTTGCACCTTTTAACATATTTTATTTCCTGGTAATAATTAGTTTGCACCTTTTAACATATTTATTTCATGGTAATAATTAGTTTGCACATTTTAACATATTTATTTCATGGTAATAAGTAGTTTACCCATTTTAACATATTTTATATCATGGTAATAATTAGTTTGCACCTTTTATCATATTTTATTTCATGGTAATAATTAGTTTGCACCTGTTAACATATTTTATTTCATGGTAATAAGTAGTTTGCACCTTTTAACATATTTTATTTCATAGTAATAATTAGTTTGCTCCTTTTAACATAATGTATTTCATGTTAATAATTAGTTTGCACCTTTTAACATACTTTATTTCATGGTAATAATTAGATTCTGTGAATATGAGTATGTTATTTTATTTTACTTTCACATCGTTGAATTATTTTAAATTGATATGTAAAATGCATGTGAGAATAAATGAAATCAGTATAAAAGACGAGAGAAAGGAAATGCAGAATGTCAGACGGGCCTGCGGGCCCAATTCTCAACCCTTTGAAAATAAAATTCGTTCGTTCGTTCGTTCGTTCACCTTTTTTTACCTTTTTCTCTGTCCCTGGGAATTCCAGAACAAGGTATTGTTTTGGTTTTGCCTTTAAGGACTATCTTGATTGCAGACGGACTACTCCATCAGTGCTTCGATCTCCTCCCTTAGATCCCAGAAGGAGGAACTCGATACCGGTATAGTTCATGAACTCCGTAGCACCGGCGAGAATCCCAATATTTTTGTGGTATGTAAGTTTCTAATTTTGTAAATTTTGCCAGGGCAGCTGCCTAAATGGCCTACTCTTTACGATTTCCAACTACCAGAGGGATTTTTAACGTGCGCAACTTGCACGCGGTACCGATTACACTGGCTAACAAAAAAAAATTTTTTTTTCTTTCTCTAACATTTCTATGTTTTTCTGGTCAATTTTAATGCGCTGTTTTTAAATCTGCAAACCGTTTTTCTCTATCAGGTCGGAATCTCTAGAAATACGCAATTGAAGTTTTTTAACAATGCATACAGTATTACAACATCATTCGTACAAGAAGTATAACAGTTATGTAAGCTTGAATTTCTTTGCAGTCGACTTTCGTCGGTGAATGGCATCTGGTACATCGCGATGAAGCATCCAACAATAATCGGCAAGCATGGTCACACTCCACCGTCCTTGATAACGTGACTCCATTACGGCAATATCTTGATGGAATCGTTCTCCATGTTAATCGCTGACTTCGCCAAGGTTGTCAGGGAAAAAGTCAAGATGCGAATCGAGCAAATGGATTTTGAGGGACATGTTACAGCCCATAATTCTGTATGCATCTATGCACTGCTTAACAATATGCACATAGTTGACAGATTTGTGATTTCCCAGAAAGTTATCGACGATCGATTTGAATGCCATCCATGCGCGAAGTTCACTACCATGTAACAGGTTCTCGAATTGTTTGTCTGCAATAACTTTCCTAATCTGAGGTCCTACAAAGATACCTTCCTTTATCTTTGCATCGCTAACTTGCGGAAACTTTTCTCGAAGATAAGTGAAAGCTTTGCTCGTTTTATTTAATGCGATTACGAAATTCTTCATGAGCCCCAACTTTATATGTAATGGTGGTAAAATGATGCTGTCTTTGTTAACTAATGGCTCGTGTATTACATTGTTATGCCCGAGCTGCATACGATCCCTGATAGGCCACACCTTTCTTGCATAATGTTCCTGACTGTTGCGGCTGTCCCATTCACATAGAAAGCAACAAAATTTAGTATACCCAGTCTGCATGCCCGTGAGAATTGCTATGACCTTTAGGTCTCCACAAATCCGCCATTGGTAGTCATTGTACTTTATTTTTGCCACAAGTATAGCCATATTGTCATAAGTTTCTTTCATAAGAACAGAGTAGGCGACTGGAATTGATGAAAATAAATTTCCGTTATGCAATAACACGGCTTTTAGACTAGTCTTGGAAGAGTCGATGAAAAGTCGCCATTCGTTGACTATGTGCTCATGACCGAGGTGCACCATTAGACCGTTTACATCTTTGCAATATCAAATGTCATCATCCATCTCAAAGTATTGAACAAGTTCTCTGTGTCTATGACGAAATTTAGATATCGGAGTATTGATCGCTAAATGATTCCATTCTTTGAGTCGCGAACCGAGTAATTCCGCTTCTCCTTTGGTAAGAGCGAGATCACGTATTAGATCTGAAAGTTCTGAATGGTTAATTAAGTGAACACCATCATTCACCGGTATATAATCCGAGTCAGAATTAGTTTCTAAAGCAGGTAAACTATCACTTTCTGATGGTTCATTCACGTCCAACCGATATTGTTCTGGTGGAACTGGGATCGGACACGTGATTGGATCATGAGGCACTGGTTTCGAAACCGATTCAATATTTGGATAAACCACAGACTTTCTAGTTTTAAAAGTGAAACCATGGATATTTGTCAAGCAGAAGTAACAATCAGTAGCGTTGATTTATCGGTTCATGCCATATTACTGGCACTCCAAAAGGCATCGACGTATGCTTCGGCGATTTTCTTAACCAACCTGCCAATTTATTTGCACAAGTCCAAAAAACTGCATTTGGCTACCAAGATTTATTTGCATCATCAACTTTCGAATCGAAATAAAGTTCATATGCTTTCTTTAGTAATGGTGTAAAGTTTTTCTGGTGAACACGATCGGTAATTATCCGCACACGTAACAGAATAGATCAGCTGAATTTCTAGAAGCCATATTTCGCTCAGAATTATTTCAAAATACAGTAACTATTTGAAAAATAGCGTAACATATGTCATGCATCTTTTAGCAGTATAAAAAGTAGAATTATTTTGCATTTTATTAATTTTTAATAAGTTATATAGCAAAAATGAAACGGAGCAAATAACGGTTTCCCAAAAATATATTTATTCACAAATATCTTAAGAACCCGATGTGATAGAGATAAACGGATTTCAAATTTGAAATCAGCGCAAGAAACTGACCTAAGAACACTTACTCTTATATAAGAAAGAAAAATGTTGTTTGTCAGTGTTATTTTTTCGCCCATATCCCAGAGGACTAGGCATCCGATCTCACTACCCAGGAGACTAGGGGGGATTATGACATTGTTAGAGTCACTGGTTCTGAAAAAAAAATCTTCAACAAAATATATTCCTCTCAACTGGGAATTGAACCCGGTACCTCTAGAACTCGAGGCGGACGCTTTACCTCTTAGCCACTCCGACCCCTTGTAAGGACTACCTTGTCTGTTTCCTACTTTATTTCTTCTGTCCTCATTTTCCTTTCTATCCTTGTTTTTGCTTTGGTTCGTTTCGTTCCTCTATTATCTTTTCTCAGCCGTCACTAGCTCATACGTCACTTGCGCATGACGCCTCATTAATTCAGCCATCTTGAATGTTTCTTTCTGGGATCCAGCTAAATGATTTTTTTACTTGTTTTAATAGTGTAGTTCATTTCTGTCTTCGCTTCGTCGATTATTTACTTTCCTGTTCTGACATGTCTTTCTGGTTTTACGATTTTCTTGCGTTATTACTGTTATCGTTTCGCTCATCACCGTCATTGCATCTGCTTGTATCACTCATTTGGCGATTTCCTCATCATCGTTGATTTTTGTAGCACCTATATGTAGTTCTTGCCCTTGTCACCTGTTCGTAACTGTGGCTGACGAAGGGTAAAACCCGAAACGTCCCTAGTTTCATGTATACCGTTTACTTGTAAAACTGATTTCATACCATATTATTTTTTATTTATATATTTGTAATGCTATCAGCAGGTTTCCTCAATGTGTGTCCTATCCACCGCCAGAGTCTTCTTATCATCTCTTGTTCCAATTGCACTTGTATTTCGAGAGATAATAGATGAATATGTTAAGAAGTATACAATTTTAGACACAAAAAAGTGTTGATGAGAAAGTGAAACGTCATGACAATACTATGTCCAGCTATCTTGAGCTGTAGGGACTGGTTCCTTTCCTCGATGCCTTTGCCTTCCTAAACTTAACAGCAGAACATGGTATTAATTTATAGCTAGGTCGACTGGAGCTGATGTTACCAGGTCTCAATGCCGTATCCGAGTAACTTTTCCACGAGGGACAAATGCTCTAACACTTACCCAATCATGCTATTTGTAAGGAGACCCCCCTACACAAAAAACACACATACACACACATCGCCAAGTCTAAGATTGCAAAGAAGTGTATTAAACATTATATATCAATTTAAGCTTTTAAATCTTTAACGATCGCTCTCCAAGCAACAATTTGTTTTTAAACAAATATACAATTGTCGCACTGCCGAAGAAAAACCCGTATCATTATCGATTCCCACGCCCCCGAAGGTTCGTGCAGTGTTTATCACGTAACCATACCATGAGAAAATGCTACTCCTGCACTATCGGGCTGGAACGTTATATGAATTACAACCCGTTTTACCCCTGTGATTACGCGAACGTAAAAAAATACGAAAGGCCCTTGATTAATACAAATTGTGTAATCAATAAAAAATACTCTAGAACCCGGTTTTGTTGTATTCGAGTACATAACTGGTTGCTAGCACGCCTAAGGAATCCGATTGGTAGTTAAGACATTCTATATATAGACATATTTTCAAGGACGTGTATAGAGAAACCACCAATCAAACAACGCCAAGCTTCTTGGGCTAAAATGAAAGAAGACTGCTTTCTGTTAATCAGAGGTTCCACGCCTGGGGTACGAGAAACTTCTCAAGGGGTTACAGCGAATATTCGGTTAATTTCTAATTGCTTGGAGAGCGATCGTTAAAGATTTAAAAGCTTAAATTGATATATGATGTTTAATACACTTCTTTGCAATCTTAGACTTTGGCGATGTGTGTGTATGTGTGTTTTTTGTGTAGGGGGGGTCTCCTAGAACTACATGTACATGTACGGAATTTAACCAAACACATAGCACAAAAGACGTACCAGCTAGCCAAAATAAAACACTTCTTAGACGCAGACACTAGACTATTGTTCTACACCTCACATATACAGACACATCTAGATTACTGCTCTACACTATGGGATTGTTGCCCTGCTTCCACCTCGAAGAGACTGCACTCCCTGTTCAAAAAGAGTCTAGCCTACTCTGGAGCCTACTTATGGAACAGCCTTCCACACCACCTAAAAAGCCTACCTACACAATATTCTTTTAACAAAGCACTTTTCAAACACTTCCTCAACACTGATTATCTACCCCCATAGAAACAGTATTTGCCTGTCAACATCTCATCCATAGGTCAACATTTCTTTCCCTCTTCCGCTCATTTTTGTGTGTGAATAATTTGTTTTATATCCATGTAATATCATTATTATATTCACTTAAAAATATTATTATATAATGTAATGTATGTGTGAATGTACCCACATTATACTGTACTTTAGAAATGTGAGTCGTGAGAATGTACCCGCATTCCAAAAATACAGATTAATTGTAGACGGATTGACCGCATGAGTGAGTGTCGGTATACAGAATTTATTTATTTTTATTTATTGTTTTATTTATTTTATTTTATTATTACTTTTTTCCCCCATTTACTAGCTTGTTTGTTTCAAAAAAAAAAAAAAAACCCTACTCATTTTTTTAAATTATGCTTGCATACTGTAAATGAATGCTGTTATGGTAACTTTATAATGTTGCATGCCTTTAAATTAATGCTTAAAGCATCATGTGGGAATGAAAGGATATAGTATGCAAGATTAATTAGAGTGGAAGGGCAGAATGTTAGACGGGCCTGCGCGCCTAATTCTTTACCCTTCGAAAATAAAGTTCGTTCGTTCGTTCGTTCGTTTGTCTTTCTGGTTTCACGATTTTCTCGCATTATTACTGTTATCGTTTCGCTCATCACTGTAGTTTCATCTGCTTGTATCGCTCATTTGACGTTTTCCTCATCATCACAGATCTTTGTAGTACCTATATGTAGTTCTTGTCCTTGTCACCTATTCGTAACTGTGGCTGACGAAGGGTAAAACCCGAAACGTCCCTTGTTTCATGTGTACCGTTTACTTGTAAAACTGATTCCATACCATATTATTTTTTAATTTATATATTAATTTCTATATTATCTTATTGAAATATTCCAAAAGCAGTAGTAGTAGTGTAAAAGTTGTGAATTGGAGGAAACCACGACGTCCGACCTGGCCAAGTGATTCTGAGCTCAAGCAGAAGGAATGGGGCTGTCGCGCTGACCTGGCAAAGGCTGTAGACTTTTGTCCTAGCGACAGACCTGCAGATCTAGCATGACTGCAAACCAAAAGCAGAAGAAGAAGTAGAAGGAAGGGGAAACACGGCGAGTCATCTCAATCAAATGAAAAGCAAGAAATACACCGGAAGCCGAACATGATATACGGGTATCGCTTCCAAAAACTGTACCAAGAATAAAAATGTTGATTGTCAAGACACAGAATCAAATGTCTCGCTAATTTATGTGATTGTATTCTGATGAACATATGACAACTGTGTGATACTACACATATGTTGTAATATAATTTATATAGTGTTTTTTTTTAATAAAATAAATTAATGAACACGTTTGTTTACATTCTTATGTGCATGAACAAGGGAAAGTTTTGAATATATGTTTGATTATATTTTAACTAGCAATAACTCGTCAACATTGACAGGTTATTAATTACATTGTGTTGTTTCTGTTACACGTATTACTGACGGTACTATCGCTACTGTGGTCATTTCATTGCAGGCGACCGTCATTAGATATCTGCAGTGAAAATTATATGGATGCATTAAATATGAAGACATGGAGTAACTTACCTAAATTACATGTGGGCCAGTAATAATGATCTAATGGACCGTAAATTGACTAAATAACTAACATTTATTTTATGACAACATGTCTCGTAACTGTTCGGACGTCTTTTAAAATCTACATAACGCATAAGGAAGGGAAACCCGAGGCATGTAAACATTAAATAAATATTAGACAAACATAAAGGTATGTTTTCAGGCACTCGTAAGAAATAAAGAAGTAGAACACTAGACAACAGAAAAACAACAGACGTAAGTGCCCTGGTCGACTTACTGCCTCTGAGAAGCCATGGTCGACTTACTGCCTCTGAGAACAACGTTTGAAGTTTGACGAAACTATAATTTTTTTTTCCTATCGTGTTGAATAAGGGGGTAAGGTAAAGGTAGTCCCATAGAAAATACTGCCATAGTGGAGTTAGATGTTGAAGATTTCACATTACTAGGTCTAGCTTCGAGAGGTTGCGTGACTAGTTCTCTTCCTCGCTGTCTTTGCCTTCCCTAACTCAAGAGCAGAGTCAGGTAATAACTGTCTTCGCTCTCTAAGCAGTGTATACATGCTTTGAAGGCCAGCACGTGACAACACCTCGACATTTGTTACTTTATCTTTAACTACACAATAGGCATTTTCTAATTCCACACTCAACCACGAGAAGTTTCTCTCACAACGTAATGTGACTACCTCTTATAATTCAGTCGTAATAGCGAATACTCTTCACTAGTCATGTTTATGTGAATACGTTACACCATTGACAGGCCCTCAAAAGTAATGACCGCTTTTAGCTTACCATTTAACCCATTGTAAGCACTGAACTAGACTATGATATTCTTCGCCTAGTAAGTATCTGTTAGCGTAAGTTTACCATTTAACCCACTGTAAATAATAACACTATGAGACACCTAACAAATTAAGCACCTGTTAACGTAGGCGATAGATGGCGCTACATTATCACTGAATATATTACGGGGGAGAAATCACCAACAAATCATTCAAGTCACACTGCTATTAGTTAAATATATATTAAAGCTAACATGTATTATATTACAAAATGTCAACTAACCCCGAGATGACGATAATAAGGATACACAAAGTCTAGTCTGTGGCTACAATTGCCTGTCTCATTTGGTCATTTACGGGCACGTAACAACGTAAGAGTGTGTTGAAAGAGCAATCTCATCTAGATTTATAGTCTTAAAAATGACGCTAACCAAGCCACCTGCATGCGCGTGCTTTCGCAGGTGTTCGAGTCGCTCTGCTTACAAGCGTATCTCGAGTAACATAAATATTATTAGACTTTCCATCAAAAGACAAAAAGACACGAAAGACCCCTGGATGAGACATAATATTATCTCCCGCTAACTGGCATAAGAAAGCGACGTCTATCAAGGGCCGCTACCAAAGTCTCAGAACGAACGTGAGTTTATCTCCACTGAATGGAGAAGTACAGAGTTTCCTAGATATCAAAGGGTTGTCACGCTGCGCCGCTCAAGCTACCAACCTGCGTAATACACCAGGTGCATCTTAGGTAAGATTTCCACAATCTGCGGATCGCTGGGCCACTAAGAACCAAGCGATGCGTTTATAATGAAGGCCAGAAGCGAAAGCAAAAACCCGACATAACTTCGGTGGGTGATAGAGCGGGGGAATAATAGGGTGACTGCCACAATAGAAGAATGTAAAGAAAACAAAAGTACATATAGCCGGCAAGAACATAAACAATTAGAAGGAGTACGGCAAATGGGACGCATTGGAAAATTCAAATTATCCGTCGTTTCGTCACAGACTAACATGTAAACTGGTGGAATTTCGCATCAAACGTAAGAGTAGCAGGGATGGAAGTATAAGAGGATGCATCTGGCGTATATACAACCAGCGCGGAACAGGAACAGTCAGCCTTCATACACTTCAACATGTGCTGAGGGAGACTGAGCACATATGGGTTTTCTCGTAGTGCAACGATGTCGATTCTGTTCAACAATAACAATAAAACAGTCAGCAATAATCTTTGTCCAAGTAAGACGTTTAGCCGTTAAAAAAAAACCCACCGAGGGTGAGTGTGATGAAGTCTGAATCCTATCTCGGCCATCGTTCAAAACATTACACCGTACAGAAATTCCGAGAAGTCAAACAACCAATCAGAACCGCAGCTCGGTACATGCAATGCTAATATTTTGTGAGGCCTTTTAGTAGGAAGACGAGAAAGTGTAGATGTTGACAATTTTTCGAAAGGCAATGTGCAGATATGAACTGAATATATCAATGATGAGGAACGTAATTCGATAATAGGGATCATTAGCTATTGGCATGTATCTATAATTTCACTGGAAGTGGTGTTGAACCGGAGAAAATGTGTATTTAAGGTATCGAACTATGAACCATGTTGTGCTTTGCCATGTATAGGCTGCTCCAGTAAAAGGTCGGATTCATCTGGATATATGAGAGATACTAATAATAGCCCTAAGAATAATATAAGCTTTGGATGAAGGAAATCCGTTCAAAGATAAAGAAACTAGAACGATTTCAGGTTTTTCATACTAGTACAGAACGCCTAAGATTTTCACTTTTCTAGTTTGCAAAATACTTTGGCCTCGATGCCTTCTCGTACGGGAAACCATGACCTATAAAAGGAGGAAGGCACCAATAGTAATACACTTGCCACACAATTCAAACTTCAGACACGAGCGAAAACGTCTACTACCAGACTCCATTGCCAAGCTTGTCACACGCGCTTACAAAACATACTGAAGATTCCGTATCAATACCTCACTTCAAATGGACGCGCCCGGTTCTAAAACATGATTACTACTTAAGTCAGTTGTTTCTTTGAGAGTGCTTGCGTGTTTACATGTGTACGTATCTGTGTGTGTGTGTGTGTGTAGCGAAAGGTTTTTATGAGTGTAGTAGTCAGTAGTAGTTACTTGGGAGCCGCGCTTGTGTAATGGTTACCAAACTGCGCTGGCGACCGGGTTACCCAGGATTAAACCCGGGGGAGGACATATGAAGATTTTTAGTCGACCGGGATTTGGACTGGATTGACTCGAGCCCTGGCGAAGACATTTGAAAGCGTGTCATCGACCAAGGACTGGCGGCTCCTGGGCCGACCCAGCTCTAATGGGTATCTCCGAAATCGGCGAGTATCTGCCTGAATGGCGAGGGACAACTGTCTCTGTACAAGAAAAAAGGGATACTCACGTAAAAATCAGTCTCAGGTTAGATATACTAACCTGAAATTTCGCCTCGAGTAATAGCGGGCATACGCAAAAAAAAAAAAAGTAGTAGTTACTGAAAGAACAGAAGAAGAATTCTGTCTAACAAGAATGTAGTCCCAGTGTCAGAGAAGAGCACTGGTATCACAGGATAGTCACGGCTGTGAAGGTCTCTGCTTCAGATAGTATTCAGATTAAAGTCAGGGCCTAAGATGGCATCTTCGCTATGTAACTAAGCAATGATAATCAATAATTCATTAAACCTCAAAATTGCAACATTATAAATGTGACAAGTCAGAGGATTACAATTAATGAATTATTTATTATTTACATCCATCTTTTGTATTCTTCTTGTGTAAAGTATGGATGATGAAATGATGAAAAAGTGAATGAATAAAATGTAATTACAAATTTACTTAATAGTTGAGTTTCACTAGTTAATTAATTAAGACGTCCTTTCTGGAATCTTCAAAATAGCATAAAATGTTCATCTAAATGTTCCTTTATTACTAAAGTTATCTCTTGTCTATTCTAGTAGTGCAGAACTGTTTTTCTCATCACTACGCACTAATCACTTTGCTTTGACTCCTCACAGTAGCTGATGGAATTTTCCACATAGAGTACTTAACATTTAAGTGTTGTAGCTGTCCTCTATAAAAGTACACTGCAGTGTCAGGTGAAAGTCTACCAAGCACTGATGGGGCCTAGGGCCCGAATCTAGATGACAATATCTGATGCTCATGTGTTGGTCCAGGAATGCCCTTATTGATCTAGGATTCAAGACCTCTGATGTAGTATGACACGAATGAACCTGGGAACAATACGTGACAAGTGGCTAGCCTTTGGTCATAGGGTCCACTCGCCTATGTGTCCATGAATGAGAGTGTTCAGATGTTTGCATGTATATGAATGATACATGGATCAGATCTGATTAGGGTAGCGAGACAAGACATGTGTCTATCTGCATAGATCATTCTAATATAATGCATGAATAAATATAATACAGTTTTATACATGATTATGATGTTACCGTTGCCTTTCACATTCTGGAGTGCCATGTCCATTATTCCAGTATAATAGTAATTGAAAACTCCTACTGACATTTCTGCCAGCGTTGGTAAGCATCGAATTCCTTAATACATTTACAACTCAATTTCAGTTCAGTCCTTTGGCCTGATCCTGACACAATTCTATTTAAATAAGCTGCAAATAAAGAAATTATTATTAATAAATTTACACACCTTGTTTGTTTGGTGATGGATAGCTGCCCGGCAACAAATGATAAAATTATAGCCTTGACGAGTGTCTCTTTCCCTCCGTCTATCTGTCTTCTGTTGTGTGTTATAAGTATATGAGGAGAACTGCCGTAAGACGGGGGTAAAACAGTTGAATGGGAAAAAAAAACAAAAAACACACACACACACAAATAGTAATACGTCTTACAAGGAGAAAGGACAAGGAAAACCTACGTTGCGGCCACAAGGCCTTCGTCAGGGACAGACAAACAAGAGACAGGAGGGAAAGAAAATGAGAATTAAGTAGAGAACATGAAACTATAAAAATAAGAGAAAAAAACTCCCTTGTGTCCAGTCGCATATGTAGCAAGATGGCTGCCACTAAACCGGAAAGAGGAAATCGATAGTACATTAAAAACAAAAAATAGGAAATAATGAAAACAAGGACTGGAAAAGAGTGAGGAAAAATAAATAAATAAAATAAAAAATAAAATAAATAAATAAATAAAATAAAATAATAATAAACAAATAAATTAATTAAAAAGAAAATATATATATATATATATATATATATATATATATATATATATATATATATATATATATATATATATATATATATATATATATATATATATATATTTAAAAAAATTAAATTAAATTAAATTTTTAAAAAAATATATATATATATATATATATATATATATATATATATATATATATATATATATATATATATATATATATATATATATATATATATATATATATATATATATATATATATAAATAAACAAATTTAAAAAAAAAAGCGTCTCAGACAAAAGAATGTTGGATATTCAAACCGTGTGGTTTGAGGCAACCCATAAGATGGATGAGGCGTTGTTCCTGGCAAAACCGACTGTTGGCGTCCGAGGAACAGGATCTGATGGCGGTCACCTGGATGTCAGTGGCACCGTGGTGGTCAGGGCCATTGAAGTGGATGGCCGCAGGTGTGGATTTAAACTGAGAGATGTCGTAGAGGTGTCTGCAGAATCGGTCGCCCAGTCGTGTGCCCGTTTGGCCGATGTAAGTAATGATGCAACGTTTGCATATAATAGCATAAATGACGTTGTGTGACTCACATGTGAAGCCATGGGTGATGGTGAACTTGGCGTTAGGGAACGAGACTGAACGTGTTTCGATTACATACTGACATCTCTTACATCGTGTACGGTTACACGGCTTGGTTCCAAAGTGGCCATCGTTGACGGTTTTTAAACGGCTGTGGACTAGGAGGTCCCTCAGATTTTAGTCCCGTCTATATGCCAGCAAGGGTGGCTCACTAAACGCTTCCCTCGCCGCTGGGTCAGCTTGGAGGAGAGGTAGGTGGCGATACAGGATTCTTTTGACAGCAGTGCTGTGAGGGTGATAGGTCATTATTAACTTGACTCAATCAGAAGAGGTAATATGGCGGTGTTTGAGGGCCTCTCGACGTGAGATAGGGAGAACACGCTCTAAGGCAGAGGTAAGAACATCTTCTGGATACTGTCTGTTACGGAAGAAGTCCAACATTTCTTGTGCTCGGCATAGAAAGTTGTCATCATCTTGGCATAATCGACTGCTGGTTTCAAGTATCAAGACATCAACTCAGTAAAGCAGATAGCTTTACTTTATAATGTGGGAATTCACAATTTCCTAGTAAGTACAGCTTCGAGTGAGACTTTGTTTATATTTCAGAATTAATATATCGTTAGGCCAGAAATGCCTAAATGTTCAAAGGACGAACTGAATTTTTTTAAGGTATGAATCTGAACCCTGCAAAGGCATCCTAAGCAAAACTCATAAAGAAAATAGAGACTCTAGCAGAAATACTCACCCCAACATGGATAGGCTACGGGGAGAAAATAGCCTTTAAAATGAACTATGTATTGATTGAGGAATTATTAGGAAAATGCATTCATGAGACATTGTCTGGATTGTAAATATAAGTAAACAGTTTTAACGGATATTGAAGACTTTCTTACTTAACTCATGTTGCAAGTTATACAGTGTATCCTATAATTAACACACCACAAATAACATCACAGAGGAATTTCTGGAACAAACCTGGGTTACAATATTCATCAAGAAGCAAACATCTCTGGCAGTATTCCAGTAATTCATGACTTGAATGATACCATAAGCATTTACACACCCCACACGGTCACACATTGACTAAATGGTGCCGTGAGTTCCTGTACCCCCGGTCACACACCGATGTACAGCGAACTCTCCATGGGTAAGCGAACAGTGGGGGGGGGGGGGGGGGGGGAAACAAAAGAAACGCTTCAAAGACACACTGAAAGCATCGTTGAGCAGCTTCAAAATTGATGTCTCCTCCTGGGAGACTATCGCACAGGATCGCTGTGCCTGGCGGACAAACGTTACTCAAGGCGCTCGCATTGCAGAACAGAATTTAGCTGATAAGGCAGAAGGCAAGCGTGCTGCAAGAAAGGTCAGAATGAACAGCAACACTACTATCGACTCTAACCATGTTGTGCCCCGTATGTGGCAGGGCCTGTAGGTCCAAAATAGGACTAATTAGCCACATGAGATCACGACACTGATGTGTCACAACTCAGGTCTGACATGAGATCACGGCACAGATGTGTCACAACTCAAGTCTGAAGCTGTCGCCATTTTCGCTTGCGATGGGCAACTATTATTATTATTATTATCTTAAGCCGGAAGAATATTCCAGCACCTCTGATTCATGCTATACAGAGCTTCTACAAGTCTTGCAGAAATTATGTGAGGACAGCAAACCATAAGTCAGAAGAGTTCAGGACCACCACTGGTGTAAGACAAGGTGATATCCTATCACCTTACCTCTTCATACTCCTTATGGACGATGTCATCAAGGTATGTAAGGAGAGAACAAGAAAGTATTCAGTGGGGTACTGGAAGATGAGACAGGTCTATATTTCGGAGCTGGCATTTGCTGATGATGTTGCGCTGATTGCTAAATCAGAGGCACATCTCCAATCCAACCTGCAAGTCTGGAAGGAAGAGCTGGAGAAGAGAGGGATGGTCATAAGCAGCTCTAAAACAAAATCCATGGTGATATCACGAGAAGAAAGAAAACATCAGATTAAGTTGGGAGAACTGGTCCTGGAGCAGGTCGACCACTTTAAATATCTCGGAGCTATTATAGACCGAAAGGGAGGCATCAAAGAAGAGTTGGCCACTCGAAAAGCAGCGGCTGGGAGACTTTTTCAGGCCATAAATCGTGGATTCCTCAGCAAGAAAGAGGTTGGTAAGAAAACGAAGATGGCTGTATACCGCTCCACCTATGTCCCAGTCTTGACATATGGATGCGAGTCGTGGGCAATGACTACAACCCACAAAAGCCAGATCCAAACCTCAGAAATGAGGTATCTGAGGAAAGTGGTTGAAGTAACAAGAAGAGACATGGTCCGCAACCAGACGATACGTCAAGGCCTAAAATCCCACCCGCTGCAGACCCAAATAGAACAGTCCCAACTGAGATGGTTTGGCCATGTCTGCAGAATGGGAGAAGATCGGCTACCACGACAAGCATGGGAAACAAAGGGCCAGGGATCCAGACCTCCAGGACGACCCAGAGTCCGCTGGGAGGACAACATTAGACAATCTTTAAAGGACCGAGGACTAGAATGGAACCAGGCCAGGAAGAAGACAGCTGATAGAATGGTCTGGCGCTCTCTCTTCCAAACCTCTACACCTCACGGTAGAAGGGGAACGACTAAGTAAGTAAGTATCTTAAGCCGAATATCTGCTGCAGTTATGCCCAACATCCAGCAGTGAACGGAGTAACATATAGTAAAATCCTTTTTCTCTCATCGAAAAAATTGTTTGGAGGTGTCAGGAACATTGAACCGACTACTGCCTTAGAGTCATTAATATGAAAGCCTGAAGGTGAACGAAGAACATCATTTTAAATAGTATAACTACATAAATAAGAATGTGACTAGATATTAAATCAACCTCTCTTCAACAATTTAAGGGTAAAATTATTCCCGTATGTCAGAGTATTCAAACTGAAACATCGGAGAACGTCTGCCTTCGACTTAAGCAGGGCTGGCATCAGTCAACATTTTTCTTTGTTTATTACTTATGGATCATGGAGTCACCACTGCGCAGCATGTCCCTCCACCTGCAGAAGACTGCACCAAGCAATCACATGCTTCAAACGCCGTGACATCGGCGGCAAGCCGTTTAACATGCGGAAGTTATCATCTCATTAACAGGTCGGTAATATGTACAACCTCATATTAGTCGCATTGTTGCATACGCCTAATGGTACAGTGGTTGTATTACTGCCTACAATGTCTATAGGAAAATGGTGGACATGTTAAAAATATGAGGCGAACTAGGAAATTCAGTCCTGTGTGGAAAATGGCATTTAATTTAGTTATTTTATTTGTTTAAAACCTGAATAAAATTATTTTTGAAATTTTCATGTTTTGACCCTCCTTAATGTGTGTACATCTTTTTGAGAAACACTGTATGTGCCTTTAAATAGCCCTTGAACGGAATCTATGCACAGCACAGTCAAAAAAAAAAACAAAAAAAAAAATTTTGGCGAGGCGCATCCCGTCCCGTTCAACCTAGTCAAGATATATTAGGGCGCACGTGAACATATAAAAGAACTTTTGGTCTGTTAGGCCACATGAATAAAAAATCAACCATTGAAATCAAGCTGCCTATTTTTGGATTGATGCAGGATTTGCAAGAGTCAGCATGGTATGTCGTTCATTCATCATTTTTTGCTAATATTGACGGCAGCCAGCACGTTACTGATTATTTTAACGATTACGTCGCATTGAGCATAATTTATTATTTACGGCTGCTTATAAGCAGCAAAATAAAAGTGGATACCATTATATATTACTTGATTTCACCAAAACTTGTAGAATCTGCATAAGAAATGTACATTTAAGTAACATTTAAAAATTAATTATGAAACTGGAAAAAAATCACAAAATCAAGGCAAATTCGTATCTTAACCCGATCAAAGCCCCTGGAAAAGTTTTTTTGGAGTTACTTCTCTTCTAAGTTTTAATTTCCTTTCTTTACAAAACATTCTGATTTTCCTTTGGTAGATATATTATTATTACGCTCATCCAGTGAGTTTTAAAATAATTAATTACTATCAATATTTGTCATATTGAGTTCCAAAGGTTGTTATTGCCGGGAGTTGTATTGAGGATAAGCTCTCACTGCAGATAAAATACTTCTATGGCACGCGCCTCAAACAGCCTCTGACAACCAAGTCCAGCTCCCGGCCTTCACGTATGGCTCAATTTGAGCCCGGCGGAACTGTTTCCACTGACGGGAGAAGGGGCAAAGGCGAGCGACTGGCGCCTTAAAACCAGCAGCTTCGGGCAGATAGGGCTCGTGATCCTTGGTTGGTAGCTTATCTAAGAGAAGGAACTCTGAATTCAAACCACCGCTGCCTTGCGGGAATATCCATTTATGGAATTGGCTTCGGGAGTAAACCCTGAGGATAAATCCGGAGTCGGAGTCCCTAAGGCAGTCTAATGTCGATTCGACATTATTCTGGCAACTCCTGCGACATGGCTGGTACCAAACTGTATCGGCTACTGCCGTTCCTTTGGATCTACCGGCTGTGTGGAGAGGGGGAACATGCTGCATGGGCAACAGCTTGATCTCCATATAACTGTGCCCAAGCTCGCGCCCTGGAGAGGACACTCCAGCTTCACCCTATAGGTGTCGGCTGTGGTGAAGTGGGATGTTATAAATATTTATAGGGGACTTAGTGTACTGACTGAGATCAGCTGTGAAGGTATATATATCTAATAAGAGTAGTGTATTATATATAACCTTACTTGCTGCCACATATGTATATATCTCAGTCAGAATTATTCTGGAATAGTGTGATGACTACGTTATGTGTCTAGGGTATGTGTATGATGAAGTGTAAGTCAAAACAACAACAGACAGATAAACAATTTAATTTATTCCACTACACTTGACAACACTGTGACACTCACATACATAAAACACTCTACAAGGATATCTTAAAGGAGTCACTGATAACTTTTCAAATAACAATATTTATTCATTGCTGTCATGAATATATATGTGTCCTGATTCAAATACAAAGGGAACCAGGAATCACAATCTATTTTAATTACAAGTGATATGTACAGAATTTATCAATATGAATATTGTAGTGACATATATTATTAAAATTATCCTATGTGTGTCAGTTGTGTAGTAGTAATATAAGGTAATACTGGTTTTGTTTTGTTCAAGCTCTGTTGGTATTTGTCATCATGACTTCAATAGTTTGTCTTTATGGGAACTAGTATTGGAGATGTTCTCAGTTCCTGATATTAAAACAATTAAATTCCCCTCTTAATGTTATTTTTACAAGGTCATTTTAAGATGGGGGTACATAATGTTGAGCTCAGCTGGCCACCTCAGCTTATCTTGCGTGATGGCGGCAGGAAAAGACTCCTCTGCTCGAATTCTCCCCTGGGCTCTGGAGACACCTCACTGATAGCTAAATGGACAAAGGAGTATGCTGTCCGACTCTGGATTCAGCAAAGCTCTGACCAGGTGCTGCTCAATACCATCAAGACCACGGTCCCACAATTCATAGAATAAACACAGATACGTTGACTAGCAATGAATTCTGGCACAAATACTGGCACAAATTCCCATCTGCTTATGTTCCAGGCTTTTATTTAGCAAAAATATGAGCTGGCTTCAACGCACTGTTGCTTTATCAAGCTTATTTGAACTAGTGGTCTCGAACTAACGCTCCTAAGTGATTATATCAGCGAGTCTGGCCAATGGAGCCCCGTTTCGACAAGTGTTTGAAAAAAATCTTACATTCCTACGTCTCCCCTAATAACACAAGATAGTATTTATAGCCCGACCAATCGTGTTTAGTCTTATATTTGTTGCGCTCCAATCAATTTGGAGTTAACATGGTAGGCTATTTCTGTAACGTAAGGTTTTTTCAAACACGTTATAAAAAAAATTTTATCACTGTCCGTCTGAAAAAAAGTTAGTGCATGTGGCCTTACACGCGTGATAGTAGTAATTGTATATCGCGCGACGCGAGTTTAGTGTTGCATGTGTCCTTGCTTCCATTCGCCCCTCTCTCTCTCCCCTGCTTTTCTGTCTTTTAGTTACGCCGTGTATGGGATGAATGAAATATTAAACTTAGGTCATTGATCAGCACGTTTCATTGAAGAAAGCGTGCCGCGACACAGTAGGCTTTTACTATCAACGTGAAAGCGTTCCAATTTGCAGACGCAGTATAAAACAAGGGGATTTCGAGTACTGTCATTGTGACAGCACTGTTATTTTTACCATTTCTCTTTCCTTTATTAAAGGTATTTGTTAGGCTTTATATTTACCTGATAATTTATATATGTGGATTAGAATATTTCACGACACCTCCCCTCTTAAAACAGACATTATATGTCAGTCCTTTATTCTATATACACATAGATAAATGTAAGTCAACTTGACTTTACTCTGCTGTGGTGCTATCATGGTTTTATGTAGTTGGGTCCATTCAGAGTAGGCACTACTCATGAAATCTGCCTCGGACTTCTACAACCAATAATATATTTCGGTTATGTTACTGAACAGCCGCAAGTGTGAGTGCTTGTCTTAATGCTGCTTCGCAACCCGTATTCACCATTTCTCTTCTCTGAGTCTGCGCAATGACATGTCCAGAGAACATTATATTTCCCTCAAAATGTACGTTATGAGGAGATAACATATACCTGGTGATAGCAGAGTTTTCGTAGTGGATCCCATAATCTTCTTATTATCCTGTATGAAACATTCGGAATATCCTCAATCAAAGAGGCAACTCAGGGATTCGTTACGTTCCTCCGAACTGTTTACATCCAACAATTTTCTCATCATTCTAGAGAAGACACTAGGCGCATTCTTCAATCCAAATGGCAATCTATTAAACTCATAGTGTCCTTCTGAGGTACTAAAAGCTAGGTATGGTCTAACCTCAGGCTTTACTGGAATCTGATAGTATCCTTTACTGAGATCCACTTTTGAGAAATATTTAGCTTTATTTAGTCTGGCAAACAGCTGAGTTGTATCCGGCAATGGATCCACCTGTCCTTCTGTAATAGCATTCAGTCTCCTGTAATCTATACAGAGTCTATGTTCTCCAGAGGGCTTCCTTAAGAGTACAACACCGGAACTATACGAAGATTCACTGTGCGAAATAATTCCTTCCTTCAACAGATAGTCTATCTCTTCCTTCAAAGCTTTCTCCTTTGCAAACGGAATCGAATATGGTTTCATACAGACAGGTGTGGGGTCTATCAGTTTCATATCATATTCCAATAGGTTTGTATGCCCTGGTCGGTCTGTTAACACCTCTGCATGATTATTTAGAACCTGTTGCACTCTCTCTTTCTGAGTTTTCGTTAAATGTGTACTGATTTTCACCTGTGCTGCTGTCTCACAGGGGTGTAATGGATATTCAAATGATGAAAGTGGTTCCTTTTTCATCTCCATGGCGATGGACAAGGTCAACAAGTGTTCTCTTCCTGATGTTCTCTTTCCAAATATTTCTTCAGGAGATTCACATGATAGATTTTTTCTTTCCCCTTCTTATCTATCTTATAATTTGCTCTAGACACCTTCTCTAGAACTGTATATGGACCCTGCCATCCAATTTGTAACTTATTCTGACTCCCGGGCAAAAGAAGCAGTACCTTCTCTCCCACAGCCAAATCTCTGTCTTTCGCCTTCCTGTTATAATAGGCAGCATGTTTCTTCCTGGCTTGTTTCAAATTTTCATTGGCAAGTTTCCAGCCAGTTTTTAAACGAGTGGTCAACTCATTCACATATTGGTATGAAGATGTAATGTTTTCCTCTGCCTTTTCATCAGTCCACGTTCTTAACAAAGCTACATATGGACCTTTAATTGTGTGGACCTATTTGTCCATGCACCGGTATGGTCTCTTCCACTCGAAGCTTTATAGTGATGATTTTTCCTCCCAGAATTATCATGCACAAAACGACCGCTACCAATTTTTCTTTTGGGGCTTTCTCCCCACTTAAAATTCTTGATGAGAGATTTCCTCTCTACATCCTCTTCCTCCAGTTTGTTTAAGTCCGATTGAGGGATTGTTGGCTTATCCTGGGGTAAGACATCTTTTTGCACTCTCCGCATAGTGGCCATTGTAAAACAGTTAAGTGAAGCTTGTCCGTGAAAAGGGGCTTCCCATTCCATTTGGTCCACTTTATCAAATCTATTTTTCTTTTTATTATCAGGCCTAATTTTGCCCCGGGGCGTGTCCAGGTCCTAATCAATGTTCCCACTTGTGGGTGTTCCCTCATGTGCTATGCTACACCTTTCTACAAAATTCTCTATGTCCCATCTTTCTTTGGGCCAATAATAATTGTGAGCCACCTTTTGAATGATGGTACCTATTTTCTCATGGTCCCCATCTGGTTTCACATGTAGGCTCCTTATTAAGTCTGCCCTATATCTTTTAGGAAGTACCAGCTGTCCCTGACCTTTGGATCTAGCTCCAGTCTTCCTATACATCAACTTGTTTTTCATGTAAAAATCTCCCTTGCCTGGAGTTGTATGACAAGTTGACAATTTCCTGAAACAAGGCTTGAGTGTTTTATCCCCAGCCTGTGCCTTCCTCATCTCTTCTGGAGTGGTATCTAACATAATATCCTTCTCCTGTCTTGAGGTCGACCTGACCTGAAGGGTTGCCATATACACAGGTTTCCTTCTGCAACGGTCAGTGTCATGATTGTCCATCTGACAATTTTTACACCACCTTTTTCCTTGGTTGAAAGATTTTCTTTCATCATATTTCCTTTCATCGAATTGTGGGAATTTATTTTTATTTTCATACCGTGGCCTATCAGACTGGTGCTTACCTTTGTTTTGATCCCTAGGATCAAATTGATTAAAGTTCTGTGGTGCCCTAAAGTTATCCACCTGTTTCTTTTTATTACCTGTTACCTCTGCTTGAGCTGCTTGATACCTTTCAGCAATATTTAGCAACTCACCCAGCCTCTCTGCCCCTTGTTCCATGAGAAACTTTCTCAGGTCTGGAGCCATGGACTCTCTTAGTTGCTCTATAAGGACCATTTCCTTAAGATCTTGGGTTTTCCCCAGAGAAGTCCATTTCTCCAAGTATGTCTCTATTCGTGCAGAGAACTGGTGATAGGTTTCACCTGACAGTAGTTTAGCATTCCTAAATTTTTTCCTATAAAATTCTGCATTCTTTTCATATCTTAACAAAAGAGCCTGCTTTAGCATGTCATAATTTTCCTGATCATTTCTGCTCATTTTTGCAAAAACTTCATAAGCTGCCCCACGAAGTCCTTGAGATAACTTTAAGCTCCACCGTTCTCTCTCTAACCCATATGTGGTAGCTAATAGTTCATACCTATTTAGGTAGCTCTCTATATCATCGTCTTTCTCAACAAAATGATCTAAATGAAAATTCATAGCTGAGGTTGAGGCTCCCTGGCTAGCAGTGGCATCAGAGGCAAAGGGACTGGCACCATTTTCAGGAGCATGGCCTTGAAACTCAAACTCCCTTAGTCGTAACTCATGTTCCCTTTGTAATCTTTTATCTTCTGCTTCCCTTTCTGCAGCTAATTTCTTCTCTTCCCTTTCTGCAGTCAATCTTCTTTCTTCTGCTTCCCTTTCTGCAGCTAATTTCTTCTCTTCCCTTTCTGCAGTCAATCTTCTTTCTTCTGCTTCCCTTTCTGCAGCTAATTTCTTCTCTTCCCTTTCTGCAGTCAATCTTCTTTCTTCTGCTTCCCTTTCTGCAGCTAATCTTCTGTCTTCTCTTTCTGCTTCCAATTTCTTAGCCTCAGCCTCAATCTGCAACCTCTTAGCCTCAGCCTCAGCCTCAAATTGTAACTTCTTAATTTCCTTTTCAGCCTCTAACTTTCTTTCGGCTTCAAACCTTCTTTCTTCGCGTTCAATAAATTTGTCACATTCCGTCGTGACATAGGCAACCATAACTTGCCCATCTAATCCTAACTCTTTTGCAGTCTGAACAGCAGCAGATCGAAATTTGGCCAGGTCCGCCATTGTCTATCAGGTAAATTTATACAATGTCTAACCAACAATTCAATCTCAAAATATATATCTAATGGACAACACAGGCACCGTGAGCTCAACCTTATTTAATTCCACCCAAGGATACCTTTTAATTCTTATATTCCCTGAAGTGAATTACCCCCAATATTTTTAATAGGAAAAGATTCAAAATCCCAAGAGCGAGACCCCAATATATGTGGTGAAGTGGGATGTTATAAATATTTATAGGGGACTTAGTGTACTGACTGAGATCAGCTGTGAAGGTATATATATCTAATAAGAGTAGTGTATTATATATAACCTTACTTGCTGCCACATATGTATATATCTCAGTCAGAATTATTCTGGAATAGTGTGATGACTACGTTATGTGTCTAGGGTATGTGTATGATGAAGTGTAAGTCAAAACAACAACAGACAGATAAACAATTTAATTTATTCCACTACACTTGACAACACTGTGACACTCACATACATAAAACACTCTACAAGGATATCTTAAAGGAGTCACTGATAACTTTTCAAATAACAATATGTATTCATTGCTGTCATGAATATATATGTGTCCTGATTCAAATACAAAGGGAACCAGGAATCACAATCTATTTTAATTACAAGTTATATGTACAGAATTTATCAATATGAATATTGTAGTGACATATATTATTAAAATTATCCTATGTGTGTCAGTTGTGTAGTAGTAATATAAGGTAATACTGGTTTTGTTTTGTTCAAGCTCTGTTGGTATTTGTCATCATGACTTCAATAGTTTGTCTTTATGGGAACTAGTATTGGAGATGTTCTCAGTTCCTGATATTAAAACAATTAAATTCCCCTCTTAATGTTATTTTTACAAGGTCATTTTAAGATGGGGGTACATAATGTTGAGCTCAGCTGGCCACCTCAGCTTATCTTGCGTGATGGCGGCAGGAAAAGACTCCTCTGCTCGAATTCTCCCCTGGGCTCTGGAGACACCTCACTGATAGCTAAATGGACCAAGGAGTATGCTGTCCGACTCTGGATTCAGCAAAGCTCTGACCAGGTGCTGCTTAATACCATCAAGACCACGGTCCCACAATTCATAGAATAAACACAGATACGTTGACTAGCAATGAATTCTGGCACAAATACTGGCACAAATTCCCATCTGCTTATGTTCCAGGCTTTTATTTAGCAAAAATATGAGCTGGCTTCAACGCACTGTTGCTTTATCAAGCTTATTTGAACTAGTGGTCTCGAACTAACGCTCCTAAGTGATTATATCAGCGAGTCTGGCCAATGGAGCCCCGTTTCGACAAGTGTTTGAAAAAATCTTACATTCCTACGTCTCCCCTAACAACACAAGATAGTATTTATAGCCCGACCAATCGTGTTTAGTCTTATATTTGTTGCGCTCCAATCAATTTGGAGTTAACATGGTAGGCTATTTCTGTAACGTAAGGTTTTTTCAAACACGTTATAAAAAAAATTTTATCACTGTCCGTCTGAAAAAAAGTTAGTGCATGTGGCCTTACACGCGTGATAGTAGTAATTGTATATCGCGCGACGCGAGTTTAGTGTTGCATGTGTCCTTGCTTCCATTCGCCCCTCTCTCTCTCCCCTGCTTTTCTGTCTTTTAGTTACGCCGTGTATGGGATGAATGAAATATTAAACTTAGGTCATTGATCAGCACGTTTCATTGAAGAAAGCGTGCCGCGACACAGTAGGCTTTTACTATCAACGTGAAAGCGTTCCAATTTGCAGACGCAGTATAAAACAAGGGGATTTCGAGTACTGTCATTGTGACAGCACTGTTATTTTTACCATTTCTCTTTCCTTTATTAAAGGTATTTGTTAGGCTTTATATTTACCTGATAATTTATATATGTGGATTAGAATATTTCACGACATCGGCAAAACACGGGAAGTAGCAGTTACCGGTTATAAGAACTCTGAATTCAAACCACCGCTGCCTTGCGGGAATATCCATTTATGGAATTGGCTTCGGGAGTAAACCCTGAGGATAAATCCGGAGTCGGAGTCCCTAAGGCAGTCTAATGTCGATTCGACATTATTCTGGCAACTCCTGCGACATGGCTGGTACCAAACTGTATCGGCTACTGCCGTTCCTTTGGATCTACCGGCTGTGTGGAGAGGGGGAACATGCTGCATGGGCAATAGCTTGATCTCCATATAACTGTGCCCAAGCTCGCGCCCTGGAGAGGACACTCCAGCTTCACCCTATAGGTGTCGGCAAAACCCGGGAAGTAGCAGTTACCGGTTATAAGCTTTTTGCCCAATTGGCGTAGGGCATGGCGCCAGGGGCTACTTCCGAAAGTGGGAGAGGTTCTAGGATCTTACTGGACAGCTACCGCCCGCTTCAAGCTGGGCAGCCCCCAGTCAATAAGGTGTTGTCCCGCCACTGTCTGCTTTCCCCATTGGGTGCATGGGGATTAGGGTCAAACCCGAACTGTGGACAGAAAATTTTGCACCAAGCAATTATCGAAAAAATAGAAATAAGCAAACTCTCAGATTGGGATGCTGGAACGTCCGGACTATGTTGACTGGACTATCCGAAAACCTACAGGATGTAAACGATGTAAGGAAGACAGCCATAATTAATGATGAGCTTAAACGACTTCAGGTGGATATAGCTGCACTTCAGGAAACGCGCCTGGCGGGCTCTGAAACGATGAGCGAGAAGGACTACACATTTTATTGGCAAAGGAAAGATCTTAATAAAGCTAGAGAACACGGAGTAGGTTTTGCGGTAAAAAAATCGCTAACTAACATGGTTGAACCAGGCGAGAATGGATCAGAACGCCTGTTAACGCTCCGCCTGCAAACTAGCACAGGTCCCATCACCCTTGTCAGTGTGTATGCTCCTACTCTGTACTCTGCCTCAGAAGCTAAAGATGAGTTCTACGAGAATCTAACAGCAATTATCAAAAGCATACCTAGGCAAGAACAGCTTGTTCTCCTTGGTGACTTTAACGCTAGAGTGGGTGCCGATAATGTTTCATGGCCTTCATGTCTGGGCAGGTTTGGTATTGGCAAGATGAATGAAAATGGACAACGGCTCTTAGAGTTGTGCGTCCACCATGACCTCTGCGTGACCAACACCTACTTTCAGACAAAACCCCAGCATAAGGTGTCATGGAGACACCCACGATCCATGCACTGGCACCAACTTGACCTGATTCTCGTCAGAAGGCCACTCCTCAGGTCTGTGCTCTCCACGCGCTCGTACCATAGTGCAGACTGTGATACAGATCACTCCTTGGTTTGCTGCAAAATCAGAGCACAACCAAGAAAACTCTATTGTGTCAGACATGAAGGGAAACCACGCATTGATACCAGCAAGATGTCAGACCCTTTCATGATCGCTCAATTCACTGCGACCTTCGAGAAAGTGCTCAGTAGCCCTCAGCATGGTGATACTAGTACAGAGAACTGGGAGCATCTACGGAACACCATTCAAAGTACTGCACTTGCCACATTTGGTAAGAAAACAGCCAAGTCAAATGACTGGTTTGATGCTTCATCAGATGTGATGGCACCTGTCATTGAAGCTAAACGCAGTGCTATGAATGAATACAAACGTTCACCGAGTGCCAGAACCCTACAGACCCTGAGGGCTACGAGAAGCAAAGTTCAACAAACTGCTCGACGCTGTGCAAATGACTACTGGCTCCAGCTCAGTGAGAGCATCCAGATCGCAGCGCAAACAGGCAACATTAGACAAATGTATGACGGTATAAAGAAAGCACTTGGCCCCCATAAAAGTAAGACGGCACCGCTAAAAACCATCAGCGGAGAGAAGCTAACCGATAAGGGTAAGCAGATGGAGAGGTGGGTCGAGCACTACTCTGAGCTTTACGCTAGAGACAATACCGTTACGCCTGCAGCCCTTGATGGTGTCAACAGTCTGCCAACTATGGAGGAGCTGGATGCCGAACCAACATTAGAGGAACTCAGCAAGGCCATTGATAGCTTGGCCTCTGGCAAAGCACCAGGCAGTGATGGGATTCCTCCTGATTTAATCAAATGCTGTAAGAACACACTATTACATCCCCTGCATAGGATGCTGTGCCAGTGCTGGGAAGAGACAACTATTCCTCAAGACATGCGAGATGCCAAGATTGTAACACTGTATAAAAATAAAGGAGACAGAAGTGATTGCAATAACTACAGAGGCATCTCTCTTCTTAGTATTGTTGGTAAGGTTTTTGCCAAAGTCATCTTAATGCGACTACACAAGTTAGCTGAGCGCATATATCCAGAGTCACAGTGTGGATTCCGAGCTGGCAGATCAACAACAGACATGATCTTCTCTCTCCGCCAGCTTCAGGAAAAATCAAGAGAGCAGAAAAGACCATTATATATCGCCTTTATAGACCTCACAAAAGCATTCGACCTGGTTAGTAGGGATGGACTCTTTGAAATCCTCCTGAAAATAGGCTGCCCTTCTAAAATGCTGGAAATGATAAAGTCATTCCATGACGGCATGAAGGGAACAGTCCAATATGCTGGAAGCACGTCACAGCCCTTTGATATACGAAGTGGCGTTAAACAAGGCTGTGTTCTGGCTCCGACCCTCTTCGGAATCTTCTTTGCCTTACTCTTGAAACATGCATTCAGAAATGCAACTGAAGGAATATGCCTTCACACTAGGTCAGATGGCCGTCTCTTTAATCTTTCAAGGCTGAAGGCAAAAACAAAAATCAGAAGGGTCACTATAAGAGACTTGTTGTTCGCTGATGATGCTGCAGTAGTCACTCAAAGCCAACAGGAGCTTCAGAGCTTGATGAATCGCTTCACTAAAGCATGCAAGGACTTTGGCCTCACAATAAGTCTAAAGAAAACGAATGTGCTGAGTCAGGATGTGGGTGCTGCACCAGTTATCACTATCGATAACTATGAATTGGCAGTGGTGCACCACTTCACATACCTAGGGTCTACCATCAATGACAAACTCTCACTGGATACAGAAATCGACAGCCGCATTGGCAAAGCTGCAGCTACCTTTGCCCACCTCACATCGCGTGTTTGGGGAAACTCTAAACTCACAATGAAGACCAAAGCTGCGGTATATAATGCCTGCGTCACCAGCACACTCCTATATGGCAGCGAGACCGGGACGACCTATGCTAAGCAAGAAAGAAGGCTCAATACCTTCCATTTGCGGTGTCTACGCCGCATCCTCGGCATCTCGTGGAAAGATAAAGTGACAAATGTCGAGGTGTTGTCACGTGCTGGCCTTCAAAGTATGTATACGCTTCTTAGACAACGCAGACTTCGCTGGCTTGGCCATGTTCGCCGCATGGAAGATGGTCGCATCCCAAAAGATATCTTCTACGGACAATTAGCAGATGGCAAGAGAACAGTTGGGCGACCACAGCTGAGGTTCAAAGATGTGTGCAAGAGAGATATGAGGGCACTGGACATGGATCCAGCAACATGGGAGGATGAAGCTGCCGATCGCACTAAGTGGCGATGCTATTTACGGCGCCACCTCAGATTGGGCGAAGAGAGGCTCACACAAGAAGCAGAGGTGAGGAGAAAACGTCGAAAGGAGCACCAGGAAAATAAGCAGCTGAGGGCTGTCACCTCAGGGGCGCATTCCCATAGTCAGTTATGACTGAAGGGGCTATTATTATTATTATTATTATTACAGTCCAGAATATTCTCAATACACTCAATAGGGATGTGACGCGATATACGTCCTATTCTTTCGTTCAATTTTCCTTTCTCCGCACCCCTCTGTCATTATTCATTTGAGCATCATTTCTCACTTCACATAGTCACTTCTTTACTTCCACATCGACATCGAACGATAATAATCTTACGCTTCGTCGGGACACTCCCAACTTAGTTATCTTAATTTTCGCTTATACGAAAGCGGGTGGAGAATGACAAAATGATCTCTGTTTTTTCGCATTGAAGTTTGTTTATTTTGGACACCAGGCGTGGGCATGTTAAATGGGCTATTGCCTTCAGATTACGTAATGACTTCCGGCCAGACGGTAAATGTGTGCGATTGTCTAAGTAGCGAGACGTGGTGACTGAACAAACACCTGGGAAATGAGTCTGATAATAGGACAACAGTTGGACAACAGATGGGATTTTAAGATAATGTGTTAATTTCGCAAGCATGACTTACACAAATACACCGACTATCCTTAAAACATGCCGAGACATAAAGCGCCGTAAAGGTTTGAATAATGGGAAATATGTCGATAAATATTTCTTGAACAGGTTGTTTTGAAAAACGGGGATGTCGGTCGGAGAATAACAATCTTGATAAAAATTAGGGCAGACAAATGATGTAATCGACTTCCGACAAGATGACTTTGTTGTAATAAACAAAGATGAGAAAAAAGTACAACCTTGTAAGAGATTACCAGTAGCAATAATCTAGGGCAGCTAGGTTGCATAATTTTGGTAAACATGATATGTAAGGTGTAAACAAGAACCTCACGAGGCAACATTTGTACACTATTATAAATAAGGGAGGGAAACCTGAGGCCTGTAAACAGTAAATTAATATGAAACAAATATAAAGGTATGTTATCAGGCACTCGCAGGAAATAAAGAAGTAGAACACCAGACAACAGAAAAACAACAGACATGAGTGGCTTACCCAGGATTTGAACACTGGACCTTCCGTGCGACAACCCCGCCTAGCCATGCAAGCGAATCACATAAGCGAATACACTATTATAATTGGATCTCCTCCAATAGAATCTCACGGGGAATCTTGTGTGCGGCGCCAAAATTCTGCTTAAAATATAAAGCATTTTAATATTTATGCACTGTATTTCATCTTCGTCAAGGAGAAATCATAGACAGCCTGAATAATTAATAATATGTATCATTCGATTAGAGGACATGCAAAAGAACTACGAGCACCTTTTAAAACTAAAAGAGGGAGTAAACTCTAGTGTTAATACTTAATGCCCCAAGATCTAGGATCTTTACCCAAGTAAAAAAAGTTAGAAAACTAACCCACCTGAAGAACGACGGTACCTTAAACAACTGCCTGACACATTACGGATTTATGTGCATCAAGTCTGTTTATTAATTCTTACCTCAATTTGGGGTAAGTTTTAACATGGATATTTTATCATTTAATAGCTGCTGTTGGGAGCCCCACTGGTGTAATGGTTACCACATTGCGCTGGCAATCAGGTGTTTACGGTTCAAGCCCGGGCGTGGGCATTTGAGTCAGTGTCATCGACCGAGATTTTGACTGAATAACCTGAACGACTCCTGAGATAAACCATCAGGGGATGGGAAGGGTTGGAAGGAAAGTCCGCAGGCTCCCAAGCCTCGCAATGACATATCATTGGGCCGAAGAATTGAACACCCAAGTGCCGCTGGTTAAGAAAAAAAGAATTGCTTTTGACATGTATAAAGTGCTTTTGGGTGTACAGTTGCACATGAGGCTGGCAACTTCATCAAATAAAAGAACTGCCACATGATACACCACTTTTAGAGATGGTGACTGCTTTGTGCGGGTTTCCTCTCAAGGAACCAATAACAGAGGTAACCCCAAGCTCCATAGGAAGCTGGGAGTGGATGATCATAACAGCATGATATTTATATTATGCCCACTTTCTTAATTACGTTTTATAAGTATATTATACATGTATAGAATACATTTGCCGCCTTTCGCTCTCCTAAAGCACTTTCGTCTGACTCGATGGGTTCCGATTTAATGCTCAGAGATATCGGACAACTTTCTGAGGAAGATGAAATGGTAGAGGCAGGAGGAGGTAGCCTGATGTTCATATCAGAAGACACGATACTTAAAAGAGGCATTGGTTCCTCTCAGTTTTTGGTACAAGTAGCCAGCAGCCGACGCTACACACCTACATCAGATGGGTTTTGAAGACACTTGACTGGGAAACCTGATTAGTTACCACGGCTTTGCTGCAAGGACGTGCTGCTGCCAAAACATTTGACTCCTGAAGGGAAATAACAATCAAAACACCTCTGGGGACCAGCAGTGACGCACCCAGTAATCAACGATATCCATGGTCACTCCGTTTCCAGCTAAGTACTCAATACAAGCTCAGCGCATGAACTCCAATTTTACAACCACCATATCATCTTACGAAGATAACAGTTTGTAAGACCAAACTATTTATGCTGTGGATTTAATACATGACAAATCTACACTCTTTGGCTCAATATCTAAGGATATGACCACAGCATACAATAGCTGACATTAATTAACAATAACACCTTTAACAGGTAAGTTCCCTTTTAATAATCACTGCACACAGAGAAGCCGCACACGGTTAGCAAAACATATGAAATACAATGCAACAGAAATGCCAATATAACTTGCAATAATCAAACAACTCAATCTAATAGTACCATAATCACTGGCATGTCCTACCGAGTGAACAACACAATGACTTTCGCTCACCGGCTAAGTCCTGTACTATAGTAAAGCAATATTCAAATACAAATAACTTATCATCGATGTTCTACAGAAAAAAAAACCATTAGAAATTACACCTCCGTTCTAGAATTCTGCAACTAATCCTGACCACGTGAATAAATAGCAAGCACTATCAATGAACAACAATAGGATATCTATATCCCAGCAAAAATGCTGACAGCAAACAACAAAACGACCTCTCCCGGTCGATGGCCAGAAAGTCAACTCCCTTTTAGTGCCAGAATTTTTCCTCACTTCCGTTCCAGGTCACCTGACCAAAACGGGGTTTTTATTATCTCACTGTCGCCACTCGCAGCGTAACCAACTTAATATTTTGTCAACATATATTCTGTGACACAGTTAATTGCCTTGTTTCCTTTTTAGTAAAATCACTTTTAATTAATTTTACTCTGTTACCGCAAATAATTCACTATTAAATCTGTTTTATATGTAAATATAAATCTAAAGTTGAGTTAATTGAGTGAATTTTATGACTGTACCCGTATGACTCTTTTTTTAAACACAGATATACGCAGAGCAATACTAAAGTAATATTTTGCGGGCGGTTTATAAAATATGAGTCATAACATACTTTCTCACAGAAGTGGGCGAAGAATACTGAGGTTAAAGTTATTTAAATGACTTAGTTGTTGTCCTTGCAATTCTAGAAATCCCTGTGAGACTCCCTGAAATAGAAGCACCATTCTTCTATTTATATCTATGTCAAAAGTAATCTTAAGCGAAGGTTGATACCTTTGAAAACCAACAGTCTTTTACTTGGACCCTTGCTATTATTGGACCACTACTGCAGAACATTGGAGGCAACCCACGACAAGGAGATGAGACTTTAAAGCATTAATATGAAGGCATGCAACAGTCGAGCGCAGTGGTCTATGGTTCGATCCCCAGATGAGGCGGGAATTTTTTAGGACACAAACGGCTCCTGGGTCGACCCAGCCCCAAATGGGTACCAGAGGAACTCTGGGAAGGTTAAGGCGGCCGACGTGATGCCGACCACATCACCCCTCGTGTGCCGACGGTCAAGATAATATGGGCCTAACACCATATTCCCAATATGCCTCAATGGGCGTGTAACGGGTTCCTTGTTTTTTCTTTACCTATGCAACATTATAAAGGTAATATAACAGCGTACGTTTACAGTATGTAGTCATAATCATAATTAAGTATTTTTCTATAAACAAGCAAGAAAGTAAACAAAAAAAATAAAATTTAATTAAATAAATAAATTAAATTAAATTATAAAAAATAAATCCGTACAATAAATCATGAATTCGAACATAATCAGATTAGGCGGCATGGTATCACAACTCATGAAATACGTGACTGTCTGCTATTGAATGAGGTGAGACTTGGTGATATTTCTTTGCTCTCCTTAACCCAAGAGCAGAATCAGTAAGAGAAAGGAAACCTGTTGATAGTATCACCAGGCAGTCCTTGTTCTAGAATCTTGAGATTAGCAGACGTAGAGATGAGATGACAAAGGAGGTTAAAAAGACATGGAAAGACCATAAGCTGATAGCACGGGGCTGAAAGACTTGGCATAAGTTTGTGGAAGGCGTGTGGTCATTTTGAAGATGAAGGGGGATGATGATGATACGGAACGAAACAACAGCTTGCACCACACACGTGCAGGTACCACGTCATAGCATGGGGGCCGACGAGCTGGAGCCCAGATATTACTGGATCTATTACACCATCTGTCGCACTCTTGACAGAACTTAAGAAAAAGATGCAGATTTCAAAAGTGTAATAATAAAGGAGAAGGGAGCCGCGCTGGTGGAATGGTTACCACATTGCGCTGGCGATCAGGTGTTCAAGGTTCCAGCTCGAGCGTGGGCATTTGAAGCAGTGTCATCGACCGTGATTTTGACTGAATAACCTGAACGGCTGCTGAGATAAACCCTCCGTGGATGGGAAGGAGCGAAGCTCTTGAACGGGTTGGAAGGAAAGTCCACAGACTCCCCAGCCTCGCAATGGCATATCATTGGGCCAAAGGGCTGAAAGCCCAAGTGCCGCTGGTTAAAGAAAAAATTAAAAATAATAATAATAAAGGAGAAAGTGACAAATGTCGAGGTGTTGTCAAGTGCTCGCCTTCCAAGCATGCATGCACTGCTTAGACATCGCAGACTATGCTGGTATGGCCATGTCCGCAGCAAGAAAAATGGTCGTATCCCGAAAGATATCTTCTACTGACAACTGGCAGACGGCAAAAGAACGATTGAGCTATGGCAGCTGAGGTTCAAAGATGTGTACAAGAGAGACATGAGGACACTGGACATAAATCCAGTAACCTGGGAGGATGAAGCTACCGATTGCATCAAGTGACGATGCTCTCTATTTCTCCACCTCAGATTAGGCGAAAAGAAATTCAGACAACAAGCAGAAGAGAGGAGAAAATGGAACACCAAGAAAATAAGCAGCTGAGAGCTGTCACCTCAGGGGCGCATTCCCAAAGTCAATTATGACTGAATGGGCTATTATTATATTACAGCGAAGCAATGGAAGCATTCATAATGCATTTTTAAAAAATTGGGTAATGATTAAAGACATTATATTTAAATACAAAACAAGGATGCGGCTCTACTAATGGTTTGAAGGCGTAAAAAACTGTACCAACTAGTAGCAAGTAACCCGCCAAAACATTAAGTTGCGGGAGAGGAAGAGGGAATAATCACGTTGTGCTCTTTCTGTTCCATGTCTTGACAAGCGCATTACTTCTGTGGTAATGACATTTCTTTCGCATTCCATTTCAACTTTATTGGATCTTTGTTGTCAAATTTATATAACTTATTGTCAATGGTCAACGCACGATGAAAAAAGGGCTTCGTGCTACTTTAATGGGTATTCAAATTACGCTTCACTGTGCAGTGCAACCCCTTCCGTATTTTCTTGACAATGCAGAATGAAAAGATGTCAATGATTGCACTTTTTAAAGGGTGTTCACTGTAGCTTTCATGTTACAATGCGTGCATTGTCCCTATTTTCTCGAAAAAGTGGCGGCATTTTTTCATTGGTGTTTCAAGCATTTCAGTAAGACAAATATGATATAGGGGATACGTAAAGAAATATGCAGGTGTTTATAAATAGTT